>OX457027.1:0-600000 GCA_949752745.1 Protula sp. h YS-2021
AACGATTTTTCACGAAGTTATTACCAAAAAAATGCGTTATTGGGCTGTTTCTGCCAACTTAATCCTATAACTCGAGAAATACTTGGGTTAGGGATTAGGGTCAGGGTTGGGGTCGGGGTCAGGGTTAGGGTCGGGGTCAGGGTCAGGTTGGGGTCAGGGTCAGGGTCAGGGTCAGGGGTTAGGGTCATGGTTAGGGTCAAGGTTGTGTCAAGGTTGAGTTGTGTTGGACTTAGAATATTTTTCAAAGGGTTAGGGTCAGGGTCAGGGGTTAGGGTCAGGGTCAGGGTTAAGGTCAAGTGTTGGGTCAAGGTTGAGTTGTTTTGGACTTAGAATATTTTTCAAAGGGTTAGGGTCAGGGTCAAGGGTTAAGGTCAGGGTCAGGGTTAAGGTCAAGGGTTGGGTCAAGGTTAAGTTGTGTTGGACTTAGAATATTTTTATAGGGTTGGGTCAGGGGTTAGGTTCAGGGTCAAGGTTGGGGTCAGGGTCGGGGTCAGGGTCAGGGTCAAGGTTAGGGTCAGGGTCAGGGTTAGGGTCAGGGTCAGGGTTGGGGTCAACGTCAGGGTTAGGGTCAAACCCCGGGTTGCATTTTCTTGCGTTTACAGGGTTGCGACCCGAGGTTACCTTGGGGTAACCTAGGGTTACACCTGTCAATCAAGAGTTTTTTACTATCATTTCTTTGGTACGGGGAGCCATGGTACGGGGAGCCATGTGCACCCTTAGCTCTATACCCTAACCGTAACCCTATTAACCCTCTACTAAAACTCTACTGACCCTTGGGTTATGGGTTAGGGCTAACCATTGTTACGAACTAATAGGTAATAAAATGCCAAAATCATCCCTATACCCTAACCTCTAACCCCCTAACTCTATACCATAACCCAACCCATAACCCTGACCCTAACCCAACCCTAACCCTAATCCCTAACCCAAGTATTTCTCGAGTTATAGCGATTAAGTTGGCAGAAACAGCCCAATAACGCATTTTTTGGTAATAACTTCGTGAAAAATCGTTTATTTTAACAGAAATAAGGCAGAAACGTGCGCGTAATAATACTATTTTATTTGTGTTGGAACTTATTTATCAAAAATGTTTACAAAAAATATTAAAATTTTCACTTATGCAAAAAAATGCAGGTAAGGTGCACAGGTTTAACAACGTCATGCGACAGATATCATGACATGACGACTTTATGAATAAATAAGAATAAATGTGTTTTGGTAGAAACCCTTAGAGTCCGAGGATCATTTTGGTGCAATTTGAGCCATGAAAGACTAAGGGAAGGGGTCGAAATTTAAAAAACGGGACTTGGTCCCGAGGTAGCAGACACACCATAATTTTTGGGCATTGTTGACCTTAAACTCAATTTTTGTTATGCTTGTCATAGTAGTAGGAAAATTATTTTAACAGGGCTACAAACTGCATTCAAGGGCTTTAAAACGCTATATAATTTATGATGATACCTTAAAGACTTTTTGAAAAACATTGAAAAAACGCATGACATTTGGGGTAAAATTTGGCCTATTATTTAAAAAATGTCATTTCTTTATAACTTCTAGATAAAATAGAGCCAAAACATTTATGTCACTTATAGATTATTGCAACACTATTACGCTTTATAAAGTTTGTAAAAATACATTAAGGGCTTTTGACGATATGGCCAAAAACTTGTCAAATTTTTGAGCATTTTGACATTTTAACATGAAAATATCAATTTTATTATAATCTCTACACACAATACAGGCATGAAATTTGCACCAATGATAGAATATTTTATGCACTATCAAACCATATAAAAATTGTAGAAAAACATCATGGACTTTTAACGATACTGTCAAAACATTATCAAACGTTTTCTCCACTTTCAGTATGGGTTAGGGAATCGGGTTGGGGTATTGGGTTAGGTTATGTGTTAGGCTTAGGGTTGGGTTGGATCAAGGTTGTCTTGTGATTGACTTAGAATATTTTATAAGGCTAGTGTTGGGTAAGGGTTGGGTTGGGTTTGGTTGGGTTGGGGTTGGGTCAAGGTTGAGTTTTGTTGGACTTAGACTATTTTCCACAGGGTTGGTTCAGGGTCAGGGTTGGGATAAGGGTCGGGGTCAGGGTCAAGGGTGGGGTCAGGGTCGGGGTCAGGGTCAGGGTCAGGGTTGGGGTCGGGGTCAGGGTTAGGGTCGGGGTCAGGGTCAGGGTTGGGGTCAGGGTCAGGGTCAGGGTCAGGGGTTAGGGTCATGGTTAGGGTCAAGGTTGTGTCAAGGTTGAGTTGTGTTGGACTTAGAATATTTTTCAAAGGGTTAGGGTCAGGGTCAGGGGTTAGGGTCAGGGTCAGGGTTAAGGTCAAGTGTTGGGTCAAGGTTGAGTTGTTTTGGACTTAGAATATTTTTCAAAGGGTTAGGGTCAGGGTCAAGGGTTAAGGTCAGGGTCAGGGTTAAGGTCAAGGGTTGGGTCAAGGTTAAGTTGTGTTGGACTTAGAATATTTTTATAGGGTTGGGTCAGGGGTTAGGTTCAGGGTCAAGGTTGGGGTCAGGGTCGGGGTCAGGGTCAGGGTCAAGGTTAGGGTCAGGGTCAGGGTTAGGGTCAGGGTCAGGGTTGGGGTCAACGTCAGGGTTAGGGTCAAACCCCGGGTTGCATTTTCTTGCGTTTACAGGGTTGCGACCCGAGGTTACCTTGGGGTAACCTAGGGTTACACCTGTCAATCAAGAGTTTTTTACTATCATTTCTTTGGTACGGGGAGCCATGGTACGGGGAGCCATGTGCACCCTTAGCTCTATACCCTAACCCTAACCCTAACCCTAACCCTAACCATAACCCTGACCCTAACCCAACCCTAACCCTAATCCCTAACCCAAGTATTTCTCGAGTTATAGGGATTAAGTTGGCAGAAACAGCCCAATAACGCATTTTTTTGGTAATAACTTCGTGAAAAATCGTTTATTTTAACAGAAATAAGGCAGAAACGTGCGCGTAATAATACTATTTTATTTGTGTTGGAACTTATTTATCAAAAATTCTGACAAAAAATATTAACATTTTCACTTATGCAAAAAAATGCAGGTAAGGTGCACAGGTTAAACAACGTCATGCGATTAATATCATGACATGACGACTTTATGAATAAATAAGAATAAATGTGTTTTGGTAAGAACCCTTAGAGTCAGAGGATTATTTTGGTGCAATTTGAGTCCTGAAAGACTAAGGAAAGCGGTTGAAATTTAAAAAACGGGACTTGGTCTCGAGGTAGCAGAGACACCATAATTTTTGGGCATCGTTAACCTTAAACTCAATTTTTGTTATGCTTGTCATAGTAGTAGGAAAATTATTTTAACAGGGCTACAAACTGCGTTCAAGGGCTTTAAAACGCTATATAATTTATGACGATACCTTAAAGACTTTTTCAAAAACATTTAAAAAACGCATGAAATTTGGGGTAAAATTTGGCCCATTATTTAAAAAATGTCATTTCTTTATAACTTCTAGATAAAATAGAGCCAAAATATTTATGTCACTTATAGATCATTGCAACGATATTACGCGGTATAAAGTTTGTAAAAATCCATTAAGGGCTTTTGACGATATGGTCAAAAACTTGTCAATTTTTTTAGCATTTTGACATTTTAACATGAAAATATCAATTTTATTATAACTTCTACACATAATACAGGCATGACATTTGCAATAATAATAGAATATTTCATGCACTATTAAACCATATAAAATTTGTAGAAAAACATCATGGACTTTTAACGATATTGTCAAAACATTATCAAACGTTTTCTCCACTTTCAGTATGGGTTAGGGTATCGGGTTGGGGTATTGGGCTAGGTTATGTGTCAGGCTTAGGGTTGGGTTGGATCAAGGTTGCCTTGTGATTGACTTAGAATATTTTATAAGGCTTCTGTTGGGTAAGGGTTGGGTTGATGTTGGGTCACGGTTGAGTTTTGTTGGACTTAGAATATTTTTTACAGGCTTGGTTCAGGGTCAGGGTTGGGGTAAGGGTCAGGGTCAGGGTCAAGGGTGGGGTCAGGGTCGGGGTCAGGGTCAGGGTTGGGGTCAGGGTTAGGGTCGGGGTCAGGGTCAGGGTTGGGGTCAGGGTCAGGGTTAGGGTCAGGGTCAGGGTTAGGGTCAGGGTCAGGCTTAGGGTCAGGGTTAGGGTCAAGGTTGTGTCAATGTTGAGTTGTGTTGGACTTAGAATATTTTTCAAAGGGTTAGGGTCAGGGTCAAGGGTTAGGGTCAGGGTCAGGGTTAAGGTCAAGGGTTGGGTTAAGGTTGAGTTGTTTTGGACTTAGAATATTTTTCAAAGGGTTAGGGTCAGGGTCAAGGGTTAGGGTCAGGGTTAGGGTTAAGGTCAAGGGTTGGGTTAAGGTTGAGTTGTTTTGGACTTAGAATATTTTTCAAAGGGTTAGGGTCAGGGTCAAGGGTTAGGGTCAGGGTCAGGGTTAAGGTCAAGGGTTGGGTCAAGGTTAAGTTGTGTTGGACTTAGAATATTTTTACAGGGTTGGGTCAGGGGTTAGGGTCAGGGTCAAGGTTGGGGTCAGGGTGGGGGTCAGGGTCAGGGTCAGGGTTGGGGTCAGGATCGGGGTCAGGGTCAGGGTCAAGGTTGGGATCAGGGTCAGGGTTGGGGTCAGGGTCAGGGTTAGGGTCTCAACCCGGGTTGCATTTTCTTGCGTTTATAGGGTTGCGACCCGGGGTTACCTTGGGGTAACCTAGGGTTACACCTGTCAATCAAGAGTTTTTTTCTATCATTTCTTTGGTCCACAGAGCCGTGGTCCACAGAGCCATGTGCACCCTTAGCTCTATACCCTAACCCTAACCCTAACCCTAACCCTAACCCTAACCCTAACCCTAACTAACCACTAACCCTAACCCTAACCCTAACCCTAACTCTACTGACCCTTGGGTTATGGGTTAGGGATAACCTTTGTTACGAACTAATAGGTAATAAAATGCCAAAATCATCCCTATACCCTAACCTCTTACCCCATAACTCTATACCATAACCCAACCCATAACCCTGACCCTAACGCAACCCTAACCCTAATCCCTAACCCAAGTATTTCTCGAGTTATAGCGATTAACTTGGCAGAAACAGCCCAATAACGCATTTTTTTTTGGTAATAACTTTGTGAAAAATCGTTTGTTTTAACGGAAATAGGAAGAAACGTGCGCGTTATAATACTATTTTATTTGTGTTGGAACTTATTTATCAAAAATTTTGACAAAAAATATTAAAATTTTCACTTATGCAAAAAAATGCAGGTAAGGTGCACAGGTTAAACAACGTCATGCGACAGATATCATGACATGACGACTTTATGAATAAATAAGAATAAATGTGTTTTGGTAGGAACCATTAGAGTCAGAAGATTATTTTGGTGAAATTTGAGCCATGAAAGACTAAGGGAAGGGGTCGAAATTTAAAAAACGGGACTTGGTCCCGAGGTAGCAGACACACCATATTTTTGGGGCATTGTTGACATTAAACTCAATTTTTGCTATGCTTGTCATAGTAGTAGGAGAATTATTTTAACAGGGCTACAAACTGCATTCAAGGGCTTTAAAACGCTATATAATTTATGACGATACCTTAAAGACTTTTTTAAAAACATTTAAAAAACGCATGAAATTTGGGGTAAAATTTGGCCCATTATTTAAAAAAATGTCATTTCTTTATAACTTCTAGATAAAATAGAGCCAAAATATTTATGTCACTTATAGATCATTGCAACAATATTACGCGGTATAAAGTTTATAAAAATCCATTAAGGGCTTTTGACGATATGGTCAAAAACTTGTCAAATTTTTGAGCATTTTGACATTTTAACATGAAAATATCAATTTTATTATAACTTCTACACACAATAAAGGCATGAAATTTGCACCAATAATAGAATATTTCATGCACGATCAAACCATTTAAAATTTGTAGAAAAACATCATGGACTTTTAACGATACTCTCAAAACATTATCAAACGTATGGGTTAGGGTATCGGGTTGGGGTATTGGGTTAGGTTATGTGTTAGGCTTAGGGTTGGATTGGATAAAGGTTGTCTTGTGATTGACTTAGAATATTTTATAAGGCTTGTGTTGGGTAAGGGTTGGGTTGGGTTTGGCTGGGTTGGGGTTTGGTCAAGGTTGAGTTTTGTTGGACTTAGAATATTTTTGCACAAGGTTGGTTCAGGGTCAGGGTTGGGGTAAGGGTCGGGGTCAGGGTCAAGGGTGGGATCAGGGTCGGGATCAGGGTTGGGGTCGGGGTCAGGGTTAGGGTCGGGGTCAGGGTCAGGGTCAGGGTTGGGGTCAGGGTCAGGGTCAGGGTTAGGGTCAGGGGTAAGGGTCAGGGTTAGGGTAAAGGTTGTGTCAAGGTTGAGTTGTGTTGGACTTAGAATATTTTTCAAAGGGTTAGGGTCAGGGTCAAGGGTTAGGGTCAGGGTCAGGGTTATGGTCAAGGGTTGGGTCAAGGTTGAGTTGTTTTGGACTTAGAATATTTTTCAAAGGTTTAGGGTCAGGGTCAAGGGTTAGGGTCAGGGTCAGGGTTAAGGTCAAGGGTTGGGTCAAGGTTAAGTTGTGTTGGACTTAGAATATTTTTATAGGGTTGGGTCAGGGGTCAGGGTCAGGGTCAAGGTTGGGGTCAGGGTCGGGGTCAGGGTCGGGGTCAAGGTTGGGGTCAGGGTCAGGGTTAGGGTCAGGGTAAGAGTTGGGGTCAGGGTCAGGGTTAGGGTCAAACCCTGGGTTGCATTTTCTTGCGTTTATAGGGTTGCGACCCGGGGTTATCTTGGGGTAACCTAGGGTTACACCTGTCAATCAAGAGTTTTTTTCTATCATTTCTTTGGTCCACAGAGCCGTGGTCCACAGAGCCATGTGCACCCTTAGCTCTATACCCTAACCCTAACCCTAACCCTAACTCTATACCCTAACCTCTAACCCCCTAACTCTATACCATAACCCAACCCATAACCCTGACCCTAACCCAACCCTAACCCTAATCCCTAACCCAAGTATTTCTCGAGTTATAGCGATTAAGTTGGCAGAAACAGCCCAATAACGCATTTTTTGGTAATAACTTCGTGAAAAATCGTTTATTTTAACAGAAATAAGGCAGAAACGTGCGCGTAATAATACTATTTTATTTGTGTTGGAACTTATTTATCAAAAATGTTTACAAAAAATATTAAAATTTTCACTTATGCAAAAAAATGCAGGTAAGGTGCACAGGTTTAACAACGTCATGCGACAGATATCATGACATGACGACTTTATGAATAAATAAGAATAAATGTGTTTTGGTAGAAACCCTTAGAGTCCGAGGATCATTTTGGTGCAATTTGAGCCATGAAAGACTAAGGGAAGGGGTCGAAATTTAAAAAACGGGACTTGGTCCCGAGGTAGCAGACACACCATAATTTTTGGGCATTGTTGACCTTAAACTCAATTTTTGTTATGCTTGTCATAGTAGTAGGAAAATTATTTTAACAGGGCTACAAACTGCATTCAAGGGCTTTAAAACGCTATATAATTTATGATGATACCTTAAAGACTTTTTGAAAAACATTGAAAAAACGCATGACATTTGGGGTAAAATTTGGCCTATTATTTAAAAAATGTCATTTCTTTATAACTTCTAGATAAAATAGAGCCAAAACATTTATGTCACTTATAGATTATTGCAACACTATTACGCTTTATAAAGTTTGTAAAAATACATTAAGGGCTTTTGACGATATGGCCAAAAACTTGTCAAATTTTTGAGCATTTTGACATTTTAACATGAAAATATCAATTTTATTATAATCTCTACACACAATACAGGCATGAAATTTGCACCAATGATAGAATATTTTATGCACTATCAAACCATATAAAAATTGTAGAAAAACATCATGGACTTTTAACGATACTGTCAAAACATTATCAAACGTTTTCTCCACTTTCAGTATGGGTTAGGGAATCGGGTTGGGGTATTGGGTTAGGTTATGTGTTAGGCTTAGGGTTGGGTTGGATCAAGGTTGTCTTGTGATTGACTTAGAATATTTTATAAGGCTAGTGTTGGGTAAGGGTTGGGTTGGGTTTGGTTGGGTTGGGGTTGGGTCAAGGTTGAGTTTTGTTGGACTTAGACTATTTTCCACAGGGTTGGTTCAGGGTCAGGGTTGGGATAAGGGTCGGGGTCAGGGTCAAGGGTGGGGTCAGGGTCGGGGTCAGGGTCAGGGTCAGGGTTGGGGTCGGGGTCAGGGTTAGGGTCGGGGTCAGGGTCAGGGTTGGGGTCAGGGTCAGGGTCAGGGTCAGGGGTTAGGGTCATGGTTAGGGTCAAGGTTGTGTCAAGGTTGAGTTGTGTTGGACTTAGAATATTTTTCAAAGGGTTAGGGTCAGGGTCAGGGGTTAGGGTCAGGGTCAGGGTTAAGGTCAAGTGTTGGGTCAAGGTTGAGTTGTTTTGGACTTAGAATATTTTTCAAAGGGTTAGGGTCAGGGTCAAGGGTTAAGGTCAGGGTCAGGGTTAAGGTCAAGGGTTGGGTCAAGGTTAAGTTGTGTTGGACTTAGAATATTTTTATAGGGTTGGGTCAGGGGTTAGGTTCAGGGTCAAGGTTGGGGTCAGGGTCGGGGTCAGGGTCAGGGTCAAGGTTAGGGTCAGGGTCAGGGTTAGGGTCAGGGTCAGGGTTGGGGTCAACGTCAGGGTTAGGGTCAAACCCCGGGTTGCATTTTCTTGCGTTTACAGGGTTGCGACCCGAGGTTACCTTGGGGTAACCTAGGGTTACACCTGTCAATCAAGAGTTTTTTACTATCATTTCTTTGGTACGGGGAGCCATGGTACGGGGAGCCATGTGCACCCTTAGCTCTATACCCTAACCGTAACCCTATTAACCCTCTACTAAAACTCTACTGACCCTTGGGTTATGGGTTAGGGCTAACCATTGTTACGAACTAATAGGTAATAAAATGCCAAAATCATCCCTATACCCTAACCTCTAACCCCCTAACTCTATACCATAACCCAACCCATAACCCTGACCCTAACCCAACCCTAACCCTAATCCCTAACCCAAGTATTTCTCGAGTTATAGCGATTAAGTTGGCAGAAACAGCCCAATAACGCATTTTTTGGTAATAACTTCGTGAAAAATCGTTTATTTTAACAGAAATAAGGCAGAAACGTGCGCGTAATAATACTATTTTATTTGTGTTGGAACTTATTTATCAAAAATGTTTACAAAAAATATTAAAATTTTCACTTATGCAAAAAAATGCAGGTAAGGTGCACAGGTTTAACAACGTCATGCGACAGATATCATGACATGACGACTTTATGAATAAATAAGAATAAATGTGTTTTGGTAGAAACCCTTAGAGTCCGAGGATCATTTTGGTGCAATTTGAGCCATGAAAGACTAAGGGAAGGGGTCGAAATTTAAAAAACGGGACTTGGTCCCGAGGTAGCAGACACACCATAATTTTTGGGCATTGTTGACCTTAAACTCAATTTTTGTTATGCTTGTCATAGTAGTAGGAAAATTATTTTAACAGGGCTACAAACTGCATTCAAGGGCTTTAAAACGCTATATAATTTATGATGATACCTTAAAGACTTTTTGAAAAACATTGAAAAAACGCATGACATTTGGGGTAAAATTTGGCCTATTATTTAAAAAATGTCATTTCTTTATAACTTCTAGATAAAATAGAGCCAAAACATTTATGTCACTTATAGATTATTGCAACACTATTACGCTTTATAAAGTTTGTAAAAATACATTAAGGGCTTTTGACGATATGGCCAAAAACTTGTCAAATTTTTGAGCATTTTGACATTTTAACATGAAAATATCAATTTTATTATAATCTCTACACACAATACAGGCATGAAATTTGCACCAATGATAGAATATTTTATGCACTATCAAACCATATAAAAATTGTAGAAAAACATCATGGACTTTTAACGATACTGTCAAAACATTATCAAACGTTTTCTCCACTTTCAGTATGGGTTAGGGAATCGGGTTGGGGTATTGGGTTAGGTTATGTGTTAGGCTTAGGGTTGGGTTGGATCAAGGTTGTCTTGTGATTGACTTAGAATATTTTATAAGGCTAGTGTTGGGTAAGGGTTGGGTTGGGTTTGGTTGGGTTGGGGTTGGGTCAAGGTTGAGTTTTGTTGGACTTAGACTATTTTCCACAGGGTTGGTTCAGGGTCAGGGTTGGGATAAGGGTCGGGGTCAGGGTCAAGGGTGGGGTCAGGGTCGGGGTCAGGGTCAGGGTCAGGGTTGGGGTCGGGGTCAGGGTTAGGGTCGGGGTCAGGGTCAGGGTTGGGGTCAGGGTCAGGGTCAGGGTCAGGGGTTAGGGTCATGGTTAGGGTCAAGGTTGTGTCAAGGTTGAGTTGTGTTGGACTTAGAATATTTTTCAAAGGGTTAGGGTCAGGGTCAGGGGTTAGGGTCAGGGTCAGGGTTAAGGTCAAGTGTTGGGTCAAGGTTGAGTTGTTTTGGACTTAGAATATTTTTCAAAGGGTTAGGGTCAGGGTCAAGGGTTAAGGTCAGGGTCAGGGTTAAGGTCAAGGGTTGGGTCAAGGTTAAGTTGTGTTGGACTTAGAATATTTTTATAGGGTTGGGTCAGGGGTTAGGTTCAGGGTCAAGGTTGGGGTCAGGGTCGGGGTCAGGGTCAGGGTCAAGGTTAGGGTCAGGGTCAGGGTTAGGGTCAGGGTCAGGGTTGGGGTCAACGTCAGGGTTAGGGTCAAACCCCGGGTTGCATTTTCTTGCGTTTACAGGGTTGCGACCCGAGGTTACCTTGGGGTAACCTAGGGTTACACCTGTCAATCAAGAGTTTTTTACTATCATTTCTTTGGTACGGGGAGCCATGGTACGGGGAGCCATGTGCACCCTTAGCTCTATACCCTAACCCTAACCCTAACCCTAACCCTAACCATAACCCTGACCCTAACCCAACCCTAACCCTAATCCCTAACCCAAGTATTTCTCGAGTTATAGGGATTAAGTTGGCAGAAACAGCCCAATAACGCATTTTTTTGGTAATAACTTCGTGAAAAATCGTTTATTTTAACAGAAATAAGGCAGAAACGTGCGCGTAATAATACTATTTTATTTGTGTTGGAACTTATTTATCAAAAATTCTGACAAAAAATATTAACATTTTCACTTATGCAAAAAAATGCAGGTAAGGTGCACAGGTTAAACAACGTCATGCGATTAATATCATGACATGACGACTTTATGAATAAATAAGAATAAATGTGTTTTGGTAAGAACCCTTAGAGTCAGAGGATTATTTTGGTGCAATTTGAGTCCTGAAAGACTAAGGAAAGCGGTTGAAATTTAAAAAACGGGACTTGGTCTCGAGGTAGCAGAGACACCATAATTTTTGGGCATCGTTAACCTTAAACTCAATTTTTGTTATGCTTGTCATAGTAGTAGGAAAATTATTTTAACAGGGCTACAAACTGCGTTCAAGGGCTTTAAAACGCTATATAATTTATGACGATACCTTAAAGACTTTTTCAAAAACATTTAAAAAACGCATGAAATTTGGGGTAAAATTTGGCCCATTATTTAAAAAATGTCATTTCTTTATAACTTCTAGATAAAATAGAGCCAAAATATTTATGTCACTTATAGATCATTGCAACGATATTACGCGGTATAAAGTTTGTAAAAATCCATTAAGGGCTTTTGACGATATGGTCAAAAACTTGTCAATTTTTTTAGCATTTTGACATTTTAACATGAAAATATCAATTTTATTATAACTTCTACACATAATACAGGCATGACATTTGCAATAATAATAGAATATTTCATGCACTATTAAACCATATAAAATTTGTAGAAAAACATCATGGACTTTTAACGATATTGTCAAAACATTATCAAACGTTTTCTCCACTTTCAGTATGGGTTAGGGTATCGGGTTGGGGTATTGGGCTAGGTTATGTGTCAGGCTTAGGGTTGGGTTGGATCAAGGTTGCCTTGTGATTGACTTAGAATATTTTATAAGGCTTCTGTTGGGTAAGGGTTGGGTTGATGTTGGGTCACGGTTGAGTTTTGTTGGACTTAGAATATTTTTTACAGGCTTGGTTCAGGGTCAGGGTTGGGGTAAGGGTCAGGGTCAGGGTCAAGGGTGGGGTCAGGGTCGGGGTCAGGGTCAGGGTTGGGGTCAGGGTTAGGGTCGGGGTCAGGGTCAGGGTTGGGGTCAGGGTCAGGGTTAGGGTCAGGGTCAGGGTTAGGGTCAGGGTCAGGCTTAGGGTCAGGGTTAGGGTCAAGGTTGTGTCAATGTTGAGTTGTGTTGGACTTAGAATATTTTTCAAAGGGTTAGGGTCAGGGTCAAGGGTTAGGGTCAGGGTCAGGGTTAAGGTCAAGGGTTGGGTTAAGGTTGAGTTGTTTTGGACTTAGAATATTTTTCAAAGGGTTAGGGTCAG
Organism: Protula sp. h YS-2021; assembly: GCA_949752745.1. Lineage (NCBI taxonomy): Eukaryota > Metazoa > Annelida > Polychaeta > Sabellida > Serpulidae > Protula > Protula sp. h YS-2021. Next base: position 12,406 of record OX457027.1, read on the forward strand.
GGTCAAGGGTTAGGGTCAGGGTTAGGGTTAAGGTCAAGGGTTGGGTTAAGGTTGAGTTGTTTTGGACTTAGAATATTTTTCAAAGGGTTAGGGTCAGGGTCAAGGGTTAGGGTCAGGGTCAGGGTTAAGGTCAAGGGTTGGGTCAAGGTTAAGTTGTGTTGGACTTAGAATATTTTTACAGGGTTGGGTCAGGGGTTAGGGTCAGGGTCAAGGTTGGGGTCAGGGTGGGGGTCAGGGTCAGGGTCAGGGTTGGGGTCAGGATCGGGGTCAGGGTCAGGGTCAAGGTTGGGATCAGGGTCAGGGTTGGGGTCAGGGTCAGGGTTAGGGTCTCAACCCGGGTTGCATTTTCTTGCGTTTATAGGGTTGCGACCCGGGGTTACCTTGGGGTAACCTAGGGTTACACCTGTCAATCAAGAGTTTTTTTCTATCATTTCTTTGGTCCACAGAGCCGTGGTCCACAGAGCCATGTGCACCCTTAGCTCTATACCCTAACCCTAACCCTAACCCTAACCCTAACCCTAACCCTAACCCTAACTAACCACTAACCCTAACCCTAACCCTAACCCTAACTCTACTGACCCTTGGGTTATGGGTTAGGGATAACCTTTGTTACGAACTAATAGGTAATAAAATGCCAAAATCATCCCTATACCCTAACCTCTTACCCCATAACTCTATACCATAACCCAACCCATAACCCTGACCCTAACGCAACCCTAACCCTAATCCCTAACCCAAGTATTTCTCGAGTTATAGCGATTAACTTGGCAGAAACAGCCCAATAACGCATTTTTTTTTGGTAATAACTTTGTGAAAAATCGTTTGTTTTAACGGAAATAGGAAGAAACGTGCGCGTTATAATACTATTTTATTTGTGTTGGAACTTATTTATCAAAAATTTTGACAAAAAATATTAAAATTTTCACTTATGCAAAAAAATGCAGGTAAGGTGCACAGGTTAAACAACGTCATGCGACAGATATCATGACATGACGACTTTATGAATAAATAAGAATAAATGTGTTTTGGTAGGAACCATTAGAGTCAGAAGATTATTTTGGTGAAATTTGAGCCATGAAAGACTAAGGGAAGGGGTCGAAATTTAAAAAACGGGACTTGGTCCCGAGGTAGCAGACACACCATATTTTTGGGGCATTGTTGACATTAAACTCAATTTTTGCTATGCTTGTCATAGTAGTAGGAGAATTATTTTAACAGGGCTACAAACTGCATTCAAGGGCTTTAAAACGCTATATAATTTATGACGATACCTTAAAGACTTTTTTAAAAACATTTAAAAAACGCATGAAATTTGGGGTAAAATTTGGCCCATTATTTAAAAAAATGTCATTTCTTTATAACTTCTAGATAAAATAGAGCCAAAATATTTATGTCACTTATAGATCATTGCAACAATATTACGCGGTATAAAGTTTATAAAAATCCATTAAGGGCTTTTGACGATATGGTCAAAAACTTGTCAAATTTTTGAGCATTTTGACATTTTAACATGAAAATATCAATTTTATTATAACTTCTACACACAATAAAGGCATGAAATTTGCACCAATAATAGAATATTTCATGCACGATCAAACCATTTAAAATTTGTAGAAAAACATCATGGACTTTTAACGATACTCTCAAAACATTATCAAACGTATGGGTTAGGGTATCGGGTTGGGGTATTGGGTTAGGTTATGTGTTAGGCTTAGGGTTGGATTGGATAAAGGTTGTCTTGTGATTGACTTAGAATATTTTATAAGGCTTGTGTTGGGTAAGGGTTGGGTTGGGTTTGGCTGGGTTGGGGTTTGGTCAAGGTTGAGTTTTGTTGGACTTAGAATATTTTTGCACAAGGTTGGTTCAGGGTCAGGGTTGGGGTAAGGGTCGGGGTCAGGGTCAAGGGTGGGATCAGGGTCGGGATCAGGGTTGGGGTCGGGGTCAGGGTTAGGGTCGGGGTCAGGGTCAGGGTCAGGGTTGGGGTCAGGGTCAGGGTCAGGGTTAGGGTCAGGGGTAAGGGTCAGGGTTAGGGTAAAGGTTGTGTCAAGGTTGAGTTGTGTTGGACTTAGAATATTTTTCAAAGGGTTAGGGTCAGGGTCAAGGGTTAGGGTCAGGGTCAGGGTTATGGTCAAGGGTTGGGTCAAGGTTGAGTTGTTTTGGACTTAGAATATTTTTCAAAGGTTTAGGGTCAGGGTCAAGGGTTAGGGTCAGGGTCAGGGTTAAGGTCAAGGGTTGGGTCAAGGTTAAGTTGTGTTGGACTTAGAATATTTTTATAGGGTTGGGTCAGGGGTCAGGGTCAGGGTCAAGGTTGGGGTCAGGGTCGGGGTCAGGGTCGGGGTCAAGGTTGGGGTCAGGGTCAGGGTTAGGGTCAGGGTAAGAGTTGGGGTCAGGGTCAGGGTTAGGGTCAAACCCTGGGTTGCATTTTCTTGCGTTTATAGGGTTGCGACCCGGGGTTATCTTGGGGTAACCTAGGGTTACACCTGTCAATCAAGAGTTTTTTTCTATCATTTCTTTGGTCCACAGAGCCGTGGTCCACAGAGCCATGTGCACCCTTAGCTCTATACCCTAACCCTAACCCTAACCCTAACCCTAACCCTAACCCTAACCCTAACCCTAACCCTAACCCTAACCCTAACCCTAACCCTAACCCTAACCCTAACCCTAACACTAACCCGAGCCATATGGACACAGAGCCATGTGCACCCTCATCTCTATACCATAACCCTAACCCTAACCCTAACCCTAACCCTTACAGGCTTGGTTCAGGGTCAGGGTTGGGGTAAGGGTCGGGGTCAGGGTTAAGGGTGGGGTCAGGGTCGGGGTCAGGGTCAGGGTTGGGGTCAGGGTTAGGGTCGGGGTCAGGGTCAGGGTTAGGGTCAGGGTCAGGCTTGGGGTCAGGGTTAGGGTCGGGGTCAGGGTCAGGGTTAGGGTCAGGGTTAGGGTCAGGGTCAAGGTTGTGTCAATGTTGAGTTGTGTTGGACTTAGAATATTTTTCAAAGGGTTAGGGTCAGGGTCAAGGGTTAGGGTCAGGGTTAAGGTCAAGGGTTGGGTTAAGGTTGAGTTATTTTGGACTTAGAATATTTTTCAAAGGGTTAGGGTCAGGGTCAAGAGTTAGGGTCAGGGTCAGGGTTAAGGTCAAGGGTTGGGTCAAGGTTAAGTTGTGTTGGACTTAGAATATTTTTACAGGGTTGGGTCAGGGTTAGGGTCAGGGTCAAGGTTGGGGTCAGGGTCGGGGTCAGGGTCAAGGTCAAGGTTGGGGTCAGGGTCAGGGTCAGGGTTGGGGTCAGGGTCACGGTTAGGGTCTAAACCCGGGTTGCATTTTCTTGCGTTTAAAGGGTTGCGACCCGGGGTTACCTTGGAGTAACCTAGGGTTACACCTGTCAATCAAGAGTTTTTTTCTATCATTTAGATGGACACAGAGCCATATGGACACAGAGCCATGTGCACCCTCATCTCTATACCCTAACCCTAACCATAACCCTAACCCTAACCCTAACCCTAACCCTAACCCTAACCCTAACCCTAATCCTAACCCAGACAAACTCTTCCCACCCTCATAGGCCTAACCATAACCCTAACCCCAACGAGAGTTCTGAGTCACCTGTCAATCATCTTGATGTCATCAGTCACGTGACCTGTCAATCATCATCGGTCATGTGGCTCTAACCCTATATGATGAATGTTCTCCTCAACATTAACCTTGCGTCCCGAGTAGCTCACCTGGTAGAGCATTTGACTCGTGGGTAGAAGATTGGTGGTTCGATTCCAGACAAGGGCAACACTTCTACCACTTGTCTATCATACAGTCATAATAACGTCAGACTCACCTCCCCCAGGGTATACCATGGGACCCCCCCCCCCAAAGGGCATTTCATGGGACCCCCACTCTCCAAGGGTATATCATGGGAACCCCCCTCTAAGGGTATACCATCAGGATTCCCCTAGCACGTGATTCACAAGCCTTTATAAGCACATTGTATGTGCACAAGTGCCCCATTCTTGCTGTGGCTGTTGTTGGATACAATGGAAAAAAGGAAATGAAAACGTTTGTTCTTGCTGTTGTTAGATACACATGGAGAGGAAGTGAAGGATTTGCTATTGCTGGATTGCTGGAGAGGAAGTGGCTAAAAGAGTCGTGGTAAGTGACGTGGTAAGTGCAAAGTAAACGAATTTGATACTTAGAAGCCTTGTTGTTAGGACAATAGTTCATAGTAGCATTACTAGGTAAAATAATGTAAAAGCTTGTTGACTTCATAACGGCTGAATCGGTTATGTGATGTAGATAGAGTGGATGTGTATATACATTACTTTATGTTTGACACACGTCATCCACACTGTGTACATGATCTACATTGTTGTCTACATGATCTACAATTTTTTTCAACATGATCTACATTAGTGTCTTCTACTTCTCCTTGACAACAAGCACTTACGCACCTGATTTTTACAGGAATATTATTTTTATTGTCATTTTCTTTACAACAATAACACTCTTTAATCCATGTTAAAAAGTTTCTCATCCTTCTGGAAGCAACCTCTATTGACGTTGTCTTATCTCTTTTGCAATATCTTCACGAGTTGTCTGTTTACCAAAAACAGTTTATGGAATATTAGCTTCTACAATTTCCTCAATAAACTGCTTCCACCCATGTGGTTGTTCTCGTTGTTCTTTTCTTCTTGTAGCAACAAATGCTTCTTTCAACAAATCAATGATGTTAGAATTCGTAATGACATCACCCTTTTTTAACCATAGTGAGGAGCCCCCCCCCCCCTCCTCCTCGCGTAGGCGGCGTAACCATGGTTAGGAACGTCTATGACGTCATAATGACTCTTTTGTTTTTAGAGTGAAAAATTTTACGACATCTGTAATGTTTAACTGATTTCAATGTACATTTTACCGCTTGATGCAGTTTTATGTCTAGTTTTTTGCACAAAGTTGTCACAGGCTGTTTGCATATTTGATTATAAGCATAATTTGTTTCTTCCCAAATTTAAAAAAAAGAAACAAAAAAAGTAGATAACTTTCGTAATGTTCAACCCATTTTAATCAAAATTTTGCCCTTTGATTCAGTTTTATGTGTAGTTTTTACATGAAGTTGTCACAGGCTACTTGGATATGTGGCCATAAGCATAATTTGTCCATCACAAAATTCTAACAAAAAACAGTAGATAACTTTCGTAATGCTTAACCGATTTTAATCAAAATTTTAGCGTTTGATCCAGTTTTATGTCTAGTTTTTACATGAAGTTGTCACAAGCTATTTGCATATGTGGCTATAAGCATATTTTTTATCCCAAATCGCGCCCCTGAATACCGGAAAACGAAAGTTTTGCCACAGTCAATCATCGTGAAGTCATCAATCAAGCCCCTCGTGGCATGTTTATTTGTTATGTTGGTTTATTTATTTATTACTGTTTTGTTTGGTGATGTGGGAAGAGCACGCCATTCAAAGATGTGTTCAAATGGCAAGCTCATTCAAAGACCTGTTCGAATGAGCAGCCCATTCAAAGACGTGTTAGAGTGAGCAGCCCATTCAAAGACGAATAATTTTTGAAACATATTACGTCATATTGTTGTTGTGTCAACAAGTTGTTGTTCAACAAGTTGCTGTTCAACGTGTTGTTGTTCAACAACTTGTTCAACGAGTCGTTCAACATGTTGTTGTTCAAAATGTTGTTGTTTAACAAGTTGTTCAACAACTTGTTTAGCAAGAAGTTGCTCAACAAGTTGTTCACATGTTCAACAAGTTTTTCAACATGTTGTTGTTCAACAAATTGTTCAACAAGTTGTTGTTCAACAAGATGTTCAACAAGTTGCTATTCAACAAGTTGTTCAACAAGTTGCAGTTCAAGTAATTGTTGCAACAACAATGGCAGCTAGTTAAGAAAAAAGAAGACATATATTGAATAGTTTTATTGATACACTTAAATACATAGCGCTTAAATCAATAAAATATTATAACATTTGTTGATTTACAAAGTCTTCATTCTAAAGTTTAGTCAAATAAGCCTATTTTTCTTCATCTGTTTCACCCTTTTCCACCTCACTATTCATATCACTTTCCATACCATCTTCCTCCTCCTTATCTAGAAGCTCTTCAAAGAATGCGTCGTTTCTTCTTATACCCGCCTTTAGTGTCTTTGAATGTTTTTCATCAACAAAGTAAATAAAGTCTTCTAAAATGGCTTGACAATGTTCGCTTTGTTCTAGACGTTGGGTATATTTGAATAGTCTCATAAACAGTTGTTTTAGTCCACGCTTCATATTCTGAAACCTTTTCTTGAAATTTGTCATCATAGTCATCGTAGACCTCTTGAACCATATCATAAGGAATAGAGTCTATTTCTGAATCACTGTCAGAACTGCTGTTTGAACTGCTGTCATCAACAATCTCACCGCACTACTTCATATGTGTGGCTGAAGCTTCTTCGCTGTTGTATAACGTACCACATTCTGTACAAGCATGCGCATTAATTTCACCCATATTGACTCTTTGAAATTTAATGCAAGATTCATCCAAAGTTTAAGTAAAAGGCGTGTTTATAGGGTTTTAAAAATCCATCTCCCATTCTTCATTCACTTTTGAAGCGAGAGTATCTCTTAGGATTTTGAAGCCAATTGCATTGATACAACCTTTTGGTTCAACATACACTTTTCTAATGATAAAAAAGTCTTTAAACGAAGATTTATATACGATGACAACAACACGTGCCGGGTAGAAGTCTGGGGACACCAAATGATTTTTATACACCTTGTTTAATAACCTAAGACAATATCAAGCCTTTATTAGTATGCCTGTCACTCTAGCCGTATGTGTGGCGGCCATATTGTATTTTAAAGACAGAATTACACCACTTACCACAAATTGATTACGTTATTCGTTCTTTCCCGCCACTCTGTCTCTAACCGTTTCCGAGATAATGGCAGAGCTACCTCTTTCTAGTAGTTTTTTTCGCAGCAGGGGATCGAAAATTCACTCAGAATCGCTCTATCTCTAACCGTTTTCGAGATGCATCAATTTCAATGCTTGTCCTTGAAATTTGACATTAGAAAGAAGGTCAAGGTCAACCTACTTTGGCCAGAATTGAGTTTTTATCAGCCAATGTATTTGTGTAAAATTTTTCCTAAAAAGTAGACATAAAACTGGATCAAACGGTAAAATTTGGATTAAATCGGTTAAACATTACGAAAGTAATCTACTTTTTCTTTTTTTTTTTAAAGATAAAATTTTGGGATGAAAAATTATGCTTATGGCCACATGCAAATAGCCTGTGGTAATTTTTTTATTGAGGTCGGTTAAACCTTTCAGATGTAAAATTTTCCACTCTAAAAATAGAGTCATTATGACGTCATGGGTGTTCGTCACTATGGATACGCCGCCTAGACGAGGAGGGGGAGGGGGTTCTCACTTCCTCCCTATTGTTACGCTGTCTATTATGACGTAATAAGGTGTTTCACACATTGTATGCACTTTGGATTAGGGTTATGCCTCCTAGATGGTGTCACGTGACCTATGACGTCATTATGACGCCATAGGGTGTGGTAGAACTGTCGTTTCTACCTTTCCTTTCTGTAATCAGTAATAATACACCTTCATTTATATGCCTTAAACTCACGTTGTTTAAGAACTAACCACAATAGCCCGCCTGAACAAACAAGTATTTTCTCCGTTTCAAACAACAGAGCAAATTCATAAATGACATAATTGGATGACATTTGTGAGTAGTTTCGCTTTCATTTTCGGGTTGTGCTGTAAATATCGTCAAAGTAATAACTCATTTACAAAAAAGCACCTTACCTTTCTTTCTGCCATCACTCGTAATTCACTTTCACTTTCAAATCGCGAAATGACAACACAACAAATACACAAATGACGTTTGGTTTTCACGCTCTGCTGTAAATGCCGTCACATGGGTGCTCTAGAACAATGCTTTGGAATGGGTGTTTTGGAACAAATGGGCGTTCTGAAACACTGTTCCAAAACGTCTTTGGAATTTCTGGAACATCCATGGGTGTTTTGGAACAGAGGAATTTTTTAATAATGAGTTATTACTGTGACGACATTTACAGCATTTCGATACTACTCATAGCTTCAAACGCTTAAGGCAATAAAGGAGAAACTTGGCTGAGATGAGTAAACCTATATGTGACTGAAATTAAGTTGACCTTGACACTTGTCTTCAAGGTCAAACTCAAGGTCAAAATTTAATATAAAAACCAATACATTTCTGTTGTGTTAACATTGAAAGGCAAAATTTTACACAAATACATAGGCTGATAAAAACTCAATTTTGACCTTGACCTTCTAGTCAGAGTTGTCTGAAACGGATACATATGCAAAAAATCTCAAAATAGCTTGGGAGGGGGGGGGGGCGTCTGAAAACCAAAAATGTTCAGAATTGTCTGAAACGTGTAAATATGCAAAAATCTCAAAATGGCCCCGGAAGGAGGGGATCGGACCCGACCCGACCCACCTGCCTACCATACTCTCCTATAATATGTATGTTATGGTCGATATGGTTAAATCTGGTGAAATTTGCTCTCCTGGGAGGAGGCGGAGGGCGTGGAGTGACATGTTGCCTCTCCCTCTTCCAGTTTAGCACTGTGTGGAAATTACACGCTTTGCCTCTCAGCTTAATTGCTTCTCAAACCCTTTGATATATTGATTTAGCCGCCTGTCTGCATGTATATCCAGCTCAAATAACTCGCTTCTCACACTTGGGAAGTTTTCACTAGGGCGAGAAGATGGAGTTTAAGGAGAGGCGGCAGAAGTATCTGCTATCTGATAAAGATATCTGCGAGGATATTTAAAAGATATGAGTATTTAAAATAGAGATGTGGAGACAACTCCTGAATCAACGTGAGGAACATCTCAGATTTGGCAGGATGGCGATGGAATCTCACAAACGTACCAGGGAACGCTCCAACAGCCGCCTGCTGTTTGCTTAAGTTCCACCAGCAAGCCTGCAACCGTGTCCAAAATACCGGCTGTGACCAAGCCAACCAGTCCTATCTTTTGACAGACTTGCTGCCGGCCCACCAGTCGCAACTATCATATCGGATGATGAGACAACTGCTGCCGTGGAAAGCATTCAAAAACAAGTGCCTTCAGCCAGTCGCAGAACACTTCTAACTCTCACGAATCGAAACCGTCTGTTGACTTGAACCTGGTTAACCATAGTAAGGAGTCCATACGCGAAGTCGTGCAGCTCCTCAACTCTGAATGAATATTCTATATTTTGTGACTTTGTGGGTTCCTGATTCCACAGGATGTCACGAGGAGTATATACAGGCAAATTGCGAAGATGCTATGAAAACTGAGGCTTTTTTCTGTAGCGTTCTGGGTAGGGAGTTCAAGTCAACGGCGTGGACGATTGTCGAGCATAGGAGGAAGCGTCGCTGCAGCAGGAGCAACCCGAAGTGAGCAGATGCAGCAGTAAACTAACACTGAAGAGCATTGACTCCTGGCTGCCCCTTGGTGCCGCCACCACCTATTGCGCTAATTCTGTCATTGTATTGGTATGTTGTGTGCGGAGAGAGAGAGAGAGAGAGAGAGAGAGAGAGAGAGAGAGAGAGAGAGAGAGAAAGAAAGACAAAAATGTCCTACTTTTTTCCCGTCTGACCGTTCAGCTTGCCCTATAAATAGCCATCTGAGCTTTCAATAATTTAGAAAAGACTGTAACTAAATATATGAAAGATAGACGGGTCGTATATCAGTTTGTTCAACTAATAAGGTTGTCTCGATTTTAAACGCTCGTTGCAGTCACTTAGCGCTGGTAAAGCATTTAAATAGCGCGCAGATATTATCATTAGTAACGCGGACATTATCACTAGTAACCTTTGTTAACTTACATGAACTTTAATGACTTAACCTTGCACAGTATTATGAACGTAGGAACACCCAGGAGTTCCTCTCACCTTTTCTGTAAATTACAAAATATTAAATTTCAGGTTTCCCTGTAAACCATTCACATTAGACCTATCTCGTGAGGTGTTTTTGCAGCTCATAGTAGCACAAGTTGATATATCGCTAACATTTTAACATTGAACATTGTAATATCGTCAACATTTTTGGTTGTCCCTTACAAAAAATGCTCTACATTTTAATAAATGAATGAATAAATGTTAGTAAGTTAGGGAATAAAGGTGAGATAGAATAAATAGCTTATAGACATATGCACACGTTACATCGAAGTTTAAAATGTCAGTCTGACGATAAAACAAAATATATTAATATCATCGTGGGACAAACGATGTCAAATAATACGTATGGCAAACGACACATCTGCCAACAAAAATGATAAATAGGGTCTACATGCCACGCAGTCAAACAAATACACACCCATGCCTAATCGTATACATTCAACAATGTCAGTTAAAACAAAAACGATGTCTAATTGTTTAAATACTAACACAAACACACGAATGATCGCCCCTTAATTCCTGATTAATTATGTCCAAACTGCTTTTATCCCTATGAGGTGCAACATGTTTATTGTTATTAGTTATTACTTAGCTATAGCAATAGAGGATTAAGTCAATCATGTAATCTCTCCCTCCCGAGCACACTCAATTTAGTGTAACTCTCTCCATTTAAAGAAAGGTATGTTGAAATACTATGGAAAAGTTGCATGTCTTTTCCGTTATCTATAAGAAAAGTTAACCGGTGGTATGAAATAATAACACTTGATTTGGTGTAATAGATGTGAATCATGATATTTGTCACGGTGCGTGTGTTCTGATATACTGCAAATGCTCTAAGTAGAACCAAAATATCGTGGATCACTCTGTCTACGTGCGTTATGTTTTGAAATGTCTGTTGTTGGCTAGATGGATGACCTTATTGGTATATCTCGAAAAATATCTTAGTCAGATTCCATGACATCGTCCCATGCCTTGATTTAGTTTAGGCACTATTAATGACGACATGTTTACTCAATCCAGTGGAAAAAATACCCATTAGTCAAAGCCGTTTATTGGACTTTAAATCTAAGTACATTGAAGAACGGGACACTATTCAAGAAGAGAGAGAGAGAGAGAGAGAGAGAGAGAGAGAGAGAGAGTGTGTGTGTGTGTGTGTGTGTATGTGTTGTCTGTCTGTGTGTGAGAGAGACATGTAAACATGTAAATATTTAACGTTAGTGTTACTAAACTTGTTGGTGTAACGTACCAGAAACGTCCCGGAGGTTATTTGGTTTTCAGAGTAAGAAGAAACCTTTCCAAAAGGTCAAAAGTAACAGAATAGACTTCAGTATATAAACGATAAGTAGAGAAACCGGGTTCTCGCAGTGAATTGAAATAATTACCACTGTTACATATTTGGTTGGAAAACAGGTGCATCTTCTAGTTTTTCGTCTGTTTTGTCGATTCGCCTCACTACGTTTAAAGGAGACATTCCGGACATTACCAAGATTTTCATTCTTCATTATGCATCTTTTTTATCTTCATTATTTTAAACCACATTTGTGAAATTAGTAAAGCAAGAAATAAAGTAGTCTTGTTTATTGTCTTGTTAATGTCTCCAAATTTGACCTGTTGAGAATGAGTGGTTTTTCTTCTTTTTTTAATATTTTTTTAATTTAATTTCATTCGAACATGAGTTTCGCTGTCGTATTTCGGATTTTAGTGGTCCAGACAGCATTGAATCAAGGTACTTACGCTGCATTGAATGGACAGAAATATTATTTCACAAGACTTTATCCATACCTTAAGTGTTAAACACGTGCATTTTGAAATGAATCATAAAATGTAAAGTCCTACATGCAATACAGGGATGTATAATTTTATATTTTTCTTGAATTGGAAAAACAGAACTGCTTAGGGAAAAAAGTTTTTCCTATTAAAAGGTGGTCTCTTTGGAAGGTGGTCCTATTTGGGAGGTTTTCCGAGGGTCCACGTCACTTACAGTCACGTCACTTATAGCTTTGTATAAAATCACGTGATATCTGTGTACTAAATTGTGTACTAAATTGAATTTTCAAGTCTACTGTTTATTTTCTAAAGGGCTAAAAGGCATAAACTTGACATTGTTTGCAGCTTAGAGAATATAAATTGTGTTATCGGAAAGGGGACAAAGTCTATTCACCATCTGCTTGTCAATTCCAATTCAAACTGAGATTTATTCAATGAACCAGTTCAATTTTTCATTGAGGCATTTGTGTAAAAAAAAAACATACTAGTTAACAGATTAAATTTGGATCTAATATCCCGATCCTGAAACACAAAAGTTATTGTGGAAAACACCATAGATCTGAATTTGTCCAAATAATAAGATATATATGCATGTTTAGAGACTTATTTATAATGCATTAGACGTAACACTGTTAACTGAATTACAAGGAAACAATATTTATTATTATTATTATTGCAATACATTTATAAAGCGCTTAATCTACCTTAACTCTAAGCGCTAAACAATAAAACACACTACTTAAAATACGCACACATGCAAATAAGTAACTAACAACTTAAGCAATTCTAAACAGATGCGTTTTATGCAAAGATTTGGACATTTAAAAATTATCACAGTTCCTTATGTCTGCAGACAAGCCATTCCATAATTTCGGTGCTGCAAAATAAAACACGTTTTACCATAAACACTAGACCTTGCAAAAGGCACATCGGGTTGTATGCTTTGTCTAGACCTGAGATTTCTGTTATTCCATTCAGCAACAATAAGATCTTGTAAATATCCAGGGCATTAACATAGATACAATTGAAACAGAGCACTACGTTATCCTAAGCTCTATGGAGAGCCAATGTGTGAAATGCATCGCAAACAGTAGACAGCTGTTTTCACTTTTGAGCTACGAAATTCTCCATAGATAAGTAGGAGTCAAACATTGGACCTAATTTCTTAACATGACTTTGACTAGCTATTTCTAGTTCACCTACTTTGACATTAATCGATGAAATATTGCTAAGACTGTTTGGAACCTAAAAGCAAAATTTTAGTTTAGCACAACACAGCACATTTTCAAGAAGCTGTTTTACATCTGTCCATCAGTGTTGTATCCAGAATTGAGAATGTTCTTCAGTTCGTTTTTAACAGAGACTACATTTTTTTATTCAGTGGGCAATTCATTCAAAAAATGTACACCTTATATACTAACACAATGTTGTTTAATTTTGCTCGTAAGTGACGATATTCAAAATTTTCATGTTTAGTATTTAGGTATTTACTACTTGCACATAAGAGTAAATACATTTTGGTAGTGTTATTAATTTGATATTGAGCATAATTAAGAGATTATATGGATAGTGTTCGGGTTCATCACGTAATTAATACTTTTTCTTTTTCTTTTACAGGTTAGGTGGACTAGAACTCTGCAGCACGGTGAAAAAATTAAAAAAAATCTGCTTTTATCTATACCTGGCTCCCCTTTGTAATATCAGCCTCTTTAAATTCTCAAGCCTTTGTTTTTTCCAGTCCACGGACAGCAGTGTGCTATCAGGCATGAGATGTTTGTTTGTCATCTCAAACAATTTATCACTAAATGTGGTATTTCATCAGCACATTCTACTGGTCATTCATGGCACAGATCTAGTTGTGTTTATGCGGCGTCATGTGGTGTCTCATTGTCATTCTTAATGGTGCATGGAGATTGGCATTCCTCAGCAATTAACCGTTATCTTGACAATGATTCTCAGATCCGGCATTCTGTGGTGCAGGTTATGAAAAGTAATATTTTTTGACGGGAAAATAATATATATATATATATATATATATATATATATATATATATATATATATATATTTCTTCTGGTATCTGTAACTCATTATGTGTATTATCTGTATAAGATACGGTTACTCAAGCTTGCCTTTATTTGGCGGATTTCTGTCTTTCTTGGCCTTTCCATTTTTGTGATAATTACTTAAACAGTTATTTGTAACACCTATTTATCTGTTACAAACTTGGAATATTATCTTCTTTTTTTCTCTTTCTGTTGTATTGCAGACAATATCGTTTTATATGTAAATACAACTCAGCCAAAAGAATACCAGGTCAGCTTATTTTCTTTGCAGTAGTTCTTTCATTCATAGCAAAGGAGGGGATAATTTTGAAAACTTTCTCTGCTAAAGCTAAAGCTGCATAATTGCCTCGTCTTTTGCTCTCATTCGCTGTTTTACTTGGTCTATGTGTAGCATATTGGTTTTTTAATAACGTGGTAACATGCATCTCACAGCATTCAGATCCAGTAGTTGTTGTATATTATTATATGTTAGCAATCAGAGATACATGTATCGTTGTAGAAACATATTGTTAAAAATATACCCTTTGTTCGACAGTTAAATATGTGCTAATCACATGAATTATATTTAACTTTTATTTATAAAACAACTTCCTCCTCGTAATTTGCATTTTCTACCCTTTATGGCACCTTTTCATTTTGTCGATAATTTTAATCAGTTATTTGTAACACTTCATTTTCTGTTACAAACATGGAATATACTTAAAGACAAAAGTTCCAGGACAGTAAATGTATAGATCGATATCTCAGCAAGTATATAACATAACTTTGTAAATTTTACACAAGAGATACCTTATAATAGTGACATTGTCTGTGCACAAAATCGACGTTTTAGGTCTAACACAAAGGAAGATCCAGATTATTATTCGAACAGATTCACCGAAATCGACTGTTTCATTAGCGTGTGTGTCCATTTCGTGCCCTTGCGAGGGCATGTACCCGCCTTGGCATCGATAAAATTAGGCGATTAACTGCCCTCTGAGGTATCCGATGCCACTCCTTAACGATAGCTTGTAGTAATTTTGCATGTGTCCGTGTTGGTGGATCGCGCATGCGTACTCTCCGATCGAACTTATCCCATAAATGATCGATCAGATTCATGTCGGACGAGTACGGAGCAAATGGCAGAGTGTTTACATGGTTTATTCTCAAGTAATGATGACTAGAGGTGATTTCCAGCCGTATCGAATCGCTCCCCATATCATGACAGCTCCGCCTCCAAATCTATCGATCTGGTGTACGCAGTTTTGCGCAAATCGCTCTCCTCGCCGTCTGCATACGTGCTGTCTTGCGTCATTACAATACAATAGGAAGCTCGATTCATCGCTGAACACAATGCGTCGCCATTCTGCGGCCGGCAATGCATGTCCAGAGTGTTGCCGAGCCCATTGTTGGCGGTTCCTTCTGCGAATAGCGTTTAAAACTGGTCCGACGTATGCTCTGTGTGCTCTAATATTGCGCTCCCTTAGACGTCGCAAACAGTTTTTGCTGAATTTAATGACTATGAATGCCAAGTGTGATTGCTGCTGTACCTTTCGCAGCCAGAAACCGATCGCGCAGATGCGTGATCCGGATCCATCGATCCTGAGCTGGAGTCGTCACCCGTGGCCTTCCGCACCTGTTCCTGTTTCACGATATCGTCTGCGCAGTTCGTTTATGGTATTCCTAGGAACGTTAAACGTCTCGCGGTGTGTCTAATAGGCATTCCGGCATTGATCATACCAATGGCAATCATACGTTCATTGTTATTTAGCTTCGACATTATTGCGCAATAAATTTTATAACATTTTTCTTTCAGGTAGCCTCATAATGTAGTTTGTGCGGAATTGTTAGGTTTAATAGTTTTCGAGTTATTGAGCTTTAAAACATAAATGACGTCATAACTCGTAAATAGTGACGACATAGGTACAACTTTGATGTGCCATAAAATTCTTTACTGAAAAGTAGTCTCATAACGTATTTTGTGCGGAAGCGTTAGGTTTAATAGTTTTCGAGATATTTATCTTTAAAGCATAAATGACGTTATAACTCGTAGATGATGAGGTCCGTCATAGATACAACTTTCTTGTGTTGGCAACAAAATTATTATTTTTATGAATTCTATTTGAGTGACATGGTTGCCATATGCAATAATTGTGTGGTGGGTGTAGTACACGTGTAGTGCTTGTGCACTGGTGATTGTTGACGTAGTGTTTGACAAGCGTGTGTTCTTTGTTGTAGACCAAAATTTGACAACATTAAACATTGGTAATAATGCCAAACAAATTTCAATCCCCAAATTAGTTTTAAAAGGATTTCGCGGTATTTTTTCTGGCTATTGTTGGGTCTGAGTTTTAATCAGTCTTGCCCAAGTGGTCGGGGTGACAGAGGCCAGAAAAAAGTGACAGTGAAAATCGTTGAAGTTGATTTTAAGTATGGAAATTCTCTTGGTGTTGAGATAAAAGAAATGGAATTCTTTTGGTGTTTGAGATAAAGAAAACGGAATTCTGTTGGTGTGTGAGATAAGGAAATTGAATTCTCGTGGCATTGAATTAAATGAAATGGAATTTACTGTCTGGGTGAGTTAATGTTCTTAACAAATTATGGTATTTAGCAAGATTTATTATTATGTAAGCTATATGGAATAAGCGACGTCAGCAAAACAGAATTTCTTTCGTATGTTGATAACACGTGTAAATAAACTAAATAAGTAAATAAATAAATGGATAAAGCAATTGAGTAAAATTTAGAAGGCTAGAGACTTATGAGTGCGTATTGTTTTGACAGTTTCTTCGTGGATTTCCTGTTGATGAGATGTACGCGCTACTTATTCGTGCTGTGTTCTGCGCTCGTTACCGTGATCGTGTTGTGTGCTGCGCTCGTCACCGTGCTCATGCTGTGTTCCGGGCTAATGTTGCGTGATCGTGCTGCTTTCCGCGCTAGTGTTACTGCTATCGTCTTGTGTGTTTCGCCCGTGGCAATGTGGTCTTGCTGAGTTCTGTGCCAGCGTCAGTGTGATCGTACTCTATTCCTGTCACAAAGTAATAAATTCTCTTCTATATTTTTTAAGGTTAGGCGCTCGTGCAGTTTTTTTTTCATAGTTTGTTTTACATGAGATCGTTTTGTACAGGCCATCTATTTAATTTACCGGGTAAAATCAATATTGATGACAAGGTGTGAAGTCAGTATTTATAATCCTTAGTACCCTCGTGTTGAATACGTAAGGTGACTTTTGCCACGTCTTCGGGTCAGTTTGGAAGTAAATCATGCCGGAGTGAGACGTAATGTTAAGTTAGTTATCAGCATAAAGGCATCACATGTATGGATTTATGAGTAATACGACTTAAGCAAGATCAGTATTGCATGAATATAAGGTAAAACTACTGAGTTAAAATGCTTCGGTTACTGCGAATTTATAAGTAGTTTTTTGGTGGTAAAATTATTGCTGATAAACCTTGAATAATTTTATTTCATTTGACCGTATGTATTATTAGTCGTGCAGTTTATGTTGTATTTGAATAAATAGATAAATTATGGGAAACAAGCAGAAACTTGGCTGCTGGGTTTGGGATTCTATTGATAGTCTTTGAAGTAGAATTCTGAAGAATACTTATGAGTGTTTGTATCGTGTGTTAAATGGACGGGGACTGGGACAAGGAGAATGGGAGCCCCGATGTGTGTAGTGTTTTGCTAAGTTTGATTTTGGGCAACGTACCAACGAGAGGCGGGATCTCCGACCAAGAGACGTTTCAACGGGTACCGTGAGGGACTTGTTCACTCAGTTGTGAAGGGACAATTCTCGTGTGCGTGATAACGCACGTGGAGTGGGCATGTATGGTGTTGTAGCGTAGTCTTGGGGCCGGAAACCGTGAGGGACTCGTTTACTCGACCGAGAAGGGACATTCTCGAGTGCGTGGTGACGCACGTGGAGTGGGCATGTATGGTGTTGTAGCGTATTCTTCAAGGCCGCAAGTATCGGTGGCGTGATTACTATATTTTTTTCTCGTGTAAAGTGTTATGTATTTGTTTGTTAATAAATATTTTTTTCTTTAAAAAATCATTTTTCTTTCGTTTGTTTATGCTTCCCTTAACCACAAATTCAAAGCAATGTGTGACATTGGTGACCCCGACGTGATAAAAAAAATTGCATAGAGGGTTAGTAAAACATTGATTTTGGATTAAAGAAAAGAAAATTATTTATTTTTAAAATGGAACTTTCACTTGCTTTACGAGTATGAATTCAAAGTCCATGTGTACAGAAACACAAAGCATCTGTTGTTGAAAATTGTGTGGCACAGTTGATAGGTATTTCTTTTATTTGTATCCAGTAGAAGTAGCTACCGGTTTCTTTTTTAAAGTAACGGTGTTATATTTAGGTGGCAGGTATAAGTGAGTATCACTTATAGCATCACTTCTGACGTGGCTTCTGTTACATAAGATTGAACAAATGAAAAAGTTCACAGGTATTGGGAAAAAGATGGGGTACTCTGGTGAAAAACTTCAGATGTTTGTAGAAAACGAACGTCAACGTGCACTAGAGTTGGAACGCAAACGTGACGTAAATGAACTTGACGAACGTCAACGTAAACGTGATCATGAGCGTGAAATGAAATTGGCTGAATTTGAATTAGCTAAAATGCAAGCGAATAACAGCGACGCTGTGATGAACACGGTTGTTGACTAAAGCAAACCATTGTTGCCAAAGTTTCCTAAATTTAATGATAAGGTAGACGATATGGACGCTTACTTGCAAAGATTTGAGCGTTACGCTAGTTTATTTTAGAATTACCTCAGTTTATGCCGACGATTACACCGCTTTAAAGAACGCTTTGCTGAGACGTTATTCTCTTCATGAGGAAGGATTTAAACGAAAATGCTTTTCATCGCGGCAGGAGAAAGGTGAAATATTTTCACAATATGTTTGCCGAATGGAGAACTACTTTGACCGATGGGTCGAACTTTCAGATATGAGACGGAATTACGACGATTTACGCGATCTTATTGTTCGAGAACACTGCCTACACATGGTCCCTCGCGATTTGTCTACGTTTGTTTGCGAGAACGATTCTCTTTCGCTTATCAAAGTTACTGAATTGGGAGACCTTTTCGAAAGGGCGCGTTTTGACAAAGAACGTCAAAACCCAAAAATGCCAGACAAACATCTGGAAGGTGACAATGCACAGGTTAGTAAACCTTCAAATACAAAATCGTTTGCCGGTGTCCGGTGTTGCAGATGTCACAAAGTGGGATATATTGCTTTAAAATGCCAAGAGAAGAAACCATTTTCTTCTCTTTTTGATGTCGGAGAAGGGACTATAAATGACACTAAGGTGCATGTCATGTTTGATACAGGTAGCGCTACAGTGTTTACTCGCAGTTCCTTGATACATCCACATCAGCTTACTGGAGAGACAAGGAAGTACAGGACCGTCAATGGTGTTTTGTTCGAAGCACCTGTTGCAGTTGTTCATCTTACCTGTCCATGGTATACAGGTACTATCGTAGTGTTATGCCTAGAAGACATTGTTTGTGATATTGTGTTTGGTAAACCGAAACTTCCAAATACGCCGTCCTAACAAGTGAATGAGAGTTCGGCTGTACAAACTACAGGCATGATTGAAAAAGAGAAACGCAAGATAAAATCACTGACTGTTTAAGAGCAAATTGACATCTCTGTCACGCGAGGCACAGTCAAACGACGAAACCCTTGCAAAAGCTTTCGAGCTCACAAAGTCTGGGAAAAATGAAAGGAAAGAAAAATTCTGAGTACTACTACCACATAAAGAACAACCTTATATATCGATCTTTTAATCAAAGCCAAAGTACTACTGGGACAGTGACGCAGCTCATTGTACCAAAGAAATACAGAGTACAGGTGTTAAAAGTTGCTCATGACTCGGTTATATCCGGTCATCAGGGGATCGATAAAACAAAAAAAAACAGAGTCATCAACCAATTCTTCTGACCAGGTATCCAAGCAGACATTGTGCGCTATTGTCATTCATGTGATGCATGCCAAAGAAACATAAAAAAGGGAAAGATTCCGAAAGCTCCGTTGGAAAATCCACCGACGATTGACATTCCGTTCAAGAAAGTAGCCATTGACATTATGGGTCCGATTAAACCAATGAGTGAATCCGGAAAACGGTATTTTCTTACCTGCATAGATTACGCTACTCGATATCCAGAGGCCGTGGCCTTGAAAGATATCACTTCAACCTTTGTTGCGGAAGCATTGTTACACATTTTCTTGGGCGTTGGTATTCCCAAAGAAATTCTGTCCGGCAACGCCAGCAATTTTTCCTCAGACATGATGAAAGAAGTCGCCAGATTGTCTATCAAGCAGTCATTCATAACGCCCTACCACAGTATGGGGAACGGTTTAGTCGAGAGACTCAATGGTTCCTTGAAGCAAATGTTTCGGAAAATATGTGCGGAAAAGCCCAAAACTTGGGATCGCTACCTCGAGCCACTACTTTTTGCTTTGCGAGAGGTTCCACAGACCAGCACTAAGTTCGAACTTCTGTACGGTCGAACGATCATAGGGCCGATGTCAATACTTCGTCAACGTTGGACAAACGACCGTTGTGAATCCGAAGTCAAATCCACCTACGAATATGTACTAAACCTGCACAATAGATTGGTGGAAACTTGCAAAATTGCAGCTGACGAACTAATAAAATCACAGGCACATTCTAAGCAACACTTCGACAAGAAAGCGAAGCCCAGATCACTGAACGTTTTCGACAAAGTTTTGCTGCTATTACCAACTAATCAGAACAAACTTTTACTTCAATGGCGAGGACCTGTAACAGACAAAGTCGCAGTAAATGACTACGAAATCAGCATTGATGGGAAACGGAAAATCTTTCATATCAACATGCTACAAAAGTATTTTGAGAGAGACGCCGACCAACATCTTGAGCAATCTCAGTGCGCATTCACTACCAATATAGTTGAGGCTGGATGTACGTCAGCAGCAATAGTCGGGAAATAATTGGAGAATATCAAGACATCTTTTCGTCCAAGCCTGGTCGAACAGGCATTTGGGAATGCAAAATTGAACTAACCTCAGACGAACCAGTACGAGCTAAAATCTATCTCATTCCTTTTGCTCTGATAGAAGAAACTAAAAAAGAACTGAACGAAATGCTGAAATTAGGAATTATCGAAATGCTGAAATTAGGAATACATCACCTTATCAGGCACCATTCCTCATCGTCAGGACAAAGGATCAATCTTACAGGTGGTGTGTCGACTTTAGACAGCTAAATAAAATTACCCAGTTCAACGCAGAACCGATGCCGTCTTCGGAAGCCATATTCGCCAAGTTGTCTAATCAACGATATTTTTCAAGTGTGGACTTTTGCAAAGGGTACTATCAGATCCCTGTGCGAGAGTGCGACAGAGAGAGATTATCGTTCTCTAGTCCGCTCGGCCTTATGCAATTTGGCATGATGCCATTTGGATGGGTCAATGCAGGAGGAGACTACAACAAAATGATGAAAAAACTGTTACACGCTCTTAGCAACGTCGATAGTTTTGTCGATGACGTTTTAACGTACACAGTTGAGTGGGACCAGCAACTAGAGGTTCTGAGAAACGTGTTTCAAAGGATTCGTGACGCAAAACTTACGCTAAGGCCTTCAAAATGTTTTTTTTCTGTTTTAAAAGTTTAGACTTCGTAGGACATAAAATAGGCAATGGCCTAATCACAACTCAGACAGACAAGAAGAACAAAATCCAAGACGCCCCACTTCCAACAACCAAAACTCAACTTATGTAATTTTTGGGGTCAACTGGCTATTATAGGTCGTTCTGTCCCAATTACGCGACTGTAGTCTGTCTGTTAAAAGACATGACAAAAGCTAAGTCTCCAAACTATTTAGAGTGGACAGATCGCTCAAAAGTTGCATTCGAGCAGTTGAAACGAATCAAGCAACCCATTTTGAAATTACCTGAAGTTGACAAACTCTTTGTGCTGAGAACTGACGCTAGTTTGACGGGGTTGGGTGGTATTTTGTTGCAAGAACACAATGGAACGTTGTTTCCGGTCGCTTATGCGAGTCGCAAATTACTGCCCCGTGAGCAAACACTTTCCACAATCGAACGAGACTGCTTGGCAATTTGTTGGGCCTTGACCCAATTTAAAGCGTATCTGTTTGGAAAAAGCTTTGTCTTGCAGTGTGATCACAAAGTCTATTTGAACACGGCGTAGTACAAAAATGATCGTATTATGAGGTGGTCGTTGCTGTTGCAACCGTATTCAATAACGTATGAAGAGATTAAAGGTCAGGATAATATAGGAAGTTACTACTATTGTGTTTTGAAAGTAAAAGTTAGATTTCACTGAAGTAAAATCTTGTCGGTGGGGTAGATGTCACAAAGTGATAAATTCTCTTCTATATTTTTTTAAGGTTAGGAGCTCGTGCAGTTTTTTCATAGTTTGTTTTACATGAGGTCGTTTTGTACAGGTCATCTGTTTAAATTACCGGGTAAAATCAATACTGATGACAAGGTGTGAAGTCAATATTTATAATCCTTAGTACCCTCGTGTCGAATGCGTAAGGTGACTTTTGCCACGTCTTCGAATCAGTTTGGAAGTAAACCATGCCGGAGTGAGACGTAATGTTAAGTTAATTTTCAGCCTAAAGGCATCACATGTATGGATTTATGAAAATTGCGACTTAAGCGAGGTCAGTATTACATGAATATAAGGTAAAACTGCTGAGTTAAAATGCTTCGATTACTGCAAATTTATAAGTAGTTTTTTGGGGGTAAAATTATTGCTGATAAACCTTGAATAATTTTATTTCATTTGACCGTATGTATTATTAGTCGTGCAGCTTATGTTGTATTTGAATAAATAGATAAATTATGGGAAACAAGCAGAAACTTGACTGCTGGGTTTGGGATTCTATTGATAGTCTTTGAAGTAGAATTCTGAAGATCGAATACTTATGAGTGTTTGTATCGTGTGCTAAGTGGACGGGGACTGGAACAAGGAGAATGGGAGCCCCGATTTGTGTAGTGTTTTGTTGAAGGTGATACGCATGAGGACCGTAAGGGCTGGGCAACGTACCAACGAGAGGCGGGAACTCCGACCAAGAGACGTTTCAACGGGTAAAGTGAGGGACTTGTTCACTCAGCTGAGAAGGGACAATTCTCGTGTGTGTGATGACACACGTGGAGTGAGCATGTACGGTGTTGTAGCGTAGTCTTGGAGGAGGAAACCGTGAGGAATTTGTTTACTCGACCGAGAAGAGACATTCTCGAGTGCGTGGTGACGCACGTGGAGTGGGCATGTACGGTGTTGTAGCGTATTCTCCAAGGCCGCAAGAATCGGTGGCATGATTACTATATTTTTTCTCGTGTTAAGTGTTATGTATTTGTTTGTTAATAAATATTTTTTTTCTTTAAAAAAATCATTTTTTTTTCGTTTGTTTATACTTTCCTTAACCACAAATTCAAAGCAATTTGTGACAATTTCGTGCTAGTGTTACCGGGATTATTCCGTCTTACTCGCCAGGTATCAATGCCGTTCATGCATTAAGATGTGTTTTCCGTGCTGGTGTCTTCCGTACTAACCATGATTAGCTGTGATTATAATGTGCCGTGACTATGTGATCGTATGTGCTGTGACTTCGTGACTTGCGTGCCGTGTCTTCGTATCTGTTACGTCATTAGAAAGTGTACCGGTTAAGTCACCATTAGGGCACGGTATCGTTTGTAAAGGATTTCTTAAAATATCTACCATGGTAAAACCAGTTATGACCTGGTGATTTGATTATATTTTTGCAAATAGTGGTAATTATTTGTAAGTGATAATTATTATCACACGGTTTCATAACAATTATGGGGGCTCGCCTGTGATAGGTTATTCACTGAGGTGATTCTTCTTATCGTGGAATAGAGATATAACGGATCACGGTAGTAATCAGATAGGAAACCAGTAAACTACGAATGGGTGGTATTTATTAGGGACAACTGAATAATCGATAAATCCAATACCGAATTGATAATATAAAGTATATAATTAGGGGTTTGCTGAGCACTCGGCGTGTCGAATGCCGAATTATTCGATTGTTGCTAAATTAAAATAACATTATTTTTGCTATAGAATTCGATGAGAAATTGATTAAAATAAGGTGATAACAAAAAACATATTGTGTAACGGCGCTCCAGGGTTGTATTTTAGTTTTAAAACGAGACTGACACGTGTTGTGGCGTCCAGGGTTGTATTTTAGAAGTTTCAAAACGAGACTGACATGTGTTGTGGTCATTCTTACGTAATACTTCAACCTATATTTAACCATCACTTATCGCTAATAAGTGGTAAATTATTTGTTAACTAATGGTAAATTTCGACGTTAACTAATGGTAGATTTCTTTTTCTTTAATTACTATTTTTTTGTCCTTTGTCTTTTGTCTTTTGGTCTTTTGTCTTCTGGTCTTTTTTTGCCTTTCAGACAACCCGTTATGAAACGAAATAAACAGTGAAACGGTGCTCTCGAACTTTCCTTCGCCTCCCCAGCAACAGTTGTCGACTCTGAGTCTGCGATGGGGAGAATTCGCCCACATATGACGAGTTAAGCCTCTTGGGTTGGGGCCGACCGATCAGCTGATGACTGGCCACCCAATGACCGACGCGCAACGCGCAGCCTTTACCGTGGAACAAGGACTATTGAATTTTACTGATTGAACACTGAAAACCGAGGAAAATAATGTCTTGTGTGTGAATATCTAGTTCTATTCGTGATTCTCTTGAATTCTATCCTTCCATTTGTGCTGAAATTTCTGTATGTAAAAGGTTTTCTCTCCTTTGGAGATCCTCCTTCTCCAAATTGCATCAGCCTTTTTGTGTTACATTTATGTTTTTTATATGAGTTTTGTTGAAGTTCTACTGAAATTCTCAAAATTCTACCAAAAATTCTACCTTTATAAAAGATTTGCTAAAATCACATTGCAAAATATACGTGACCAAACGGTTTAGCCCGTTCTATGAAGTCATTTAATCTTCTTACGGTGGTTCTCTAGTTCATTGGAAATGTGTGTGTCTTGATGTATTTTTGCGCCACAAATTTAGGCTTAAACCCGTGTTCACACGCTTCTTGTGCATTTGTAATTAAATAAGACCGTGTGTCAACGGAAATCCATAGCACAGCGGTGATGGTGGCCACGGCGGTGGTGGTGGTGGTGGTGGTGGCTGCGGTGGTTGTGGCGGAGATGGCAGTGTCACATAGCCCACTACACCGAATCAACTTACCCCTTGCTGTAACTACCCTTTACATAATACACACAAACTACACACTCCGTCTTTTTATGTAAAGCGTGAATGTTAAAGAGACCTTTTAGTACACTGTGACATTGCAGGCCATACCCCCTTTCCCTATAGAAAATGTTAAAAGAATTACACGCATCAATGCATTT
This sequence comes from Protula sp. h YS-2021, assembly GCA_949752745.1. Classification (NCBI taxonomy): domain Eukaryota; kingdom Metazoa; phylum Annelida; class Polychaeta; order Sabellida; family Serpulidae; genus Protula; species Protula sp. h YS-2021. Next base: position 37,568 of record OX457027.1, read on the forward strand.
AAATACCATCACTTTACTAACCCTACAGCTCAACCCGTTATTACAAACATGATCGCACTCGGGGTTATCCGTATTATGTACACATGAACGCATTTAAATACCACCACTTTGCCCCTTACCCACTGCGCACACCCCATCAGCATAAATTCAGGTATGTGCTGCTATAAGTAGATCATGACGTCACGGTATTGTGTCAGCCATTTTCTTATCACACAAACCCTACTCCTTAACTATGGGGCCTACTGATCTGTATTAACGCCCTTGCTACTACTGGGAGTGGTTTCGTGCCTGTTTTATTTATAAAAAATGGTTACTTAAGAAGAATGGTTACAAGGTGCTCCGATGCCCTCTCAAACTTTAATTGAACATCCTTTAATATACAAGACTGCCTCTTCAATCGGCAATTACTATAAATAATAAATACTCCTTATGTAACAGTTGTGATGGATTGTTGATTTAAATTGCAACAATGCATTCCCCTGTATAGATTTGAACAACAGAAAAACACTTGGATTACATTACAACATAAATCCAGTTATAAAAATCTCAACATCAGACAAATTAGTTCCTAAGTGTTTTCTTTAAACGTTGAAATTTGCTTCTGCCTTTTACTCTTATTTTTTTTTTCTTTTTTATGTTTCGTCTAGCTGGCTTCGTAATATCTTTACTTGCAAGGCTCCATTGCGTCTCATTTATCTGCCATTTTTGAGTTCTTACAGCATGGCAAGTTGACTATGGTGTTCCTTTCTTAATGGGTCTCTGTTTCACATTCAAATCATCCCTTCTATATTTAATCTTAACATTTTATTGAAGTTATTTCTCAATAAATTTGGAACCTTTTAGAAAGGGTTTACAATATGATTTCAAATTTGATGACACTTTCTCGTGTTTATTGAAATCATGAAACACACTTGCAACACATTCATAATATATTTTGAGGCTGCTTGGTTTCCAGTATTTGATTATATTGAATTATTTAGAAACTGTAACCATCATTTCTGGTGTTTACTTTATTATCAGTGTTGAGTTTAAAATTTGTTGGTGTTGCATTGAAAACATTATTATGACGGGTAAACCTTTGAGTTGCCCCAAATTGGCGGCAACCGGCGAGAGATGAGTGTGGTGCGAAATAAATAATTAACGGTGGTTTGCAGCTAAAGCAAATTTGTGAGCATTTGTATATAACGTGAAACGGGTTTGGGTCCTTGCATTTAAAATACTGTCTCCAAACACATAGCAACGTAATAAACCAACGGCTGGTAGTTTGCTGTAGGTCGGTCCTAATCTCTTATGTTAGTTAGGTTATTATTTAAGCATTCAGTTGCTAGTTTTGGTTAGATATCAAGTATTTTGTTAATGGTCATTAGAGTCGTATGCGTATTCAGCTTATTTAACCAAGTGTATCTAACATATCGAGTAATATGAACAGTAGCGCATTACAGTAACACAGTATCAACATTAAGCCGTGAAGTGTCATGTCAGTCATAGCTGATGACGAAGACCTCGCCCGTGGAGATGGATCTGTTAATTTTCCTGACGATTTTGGGTTTAGTTTACTTGACAGTACAAAATGAAAGCGATCAATCAAGTTAACTGAGAAAGGCAAGTCCTACGAAACTGAGAGGTTCAAATCTTTGCAAGGAGGACCAAAAAGCGTATGCGATCCTTTGAAACTTTACTGTTTTCTGAGAGCAGGATTGAAAGCTTGATGGTTCAGTTTTGTATCTTCTTTGGAGATACTGAGTTTCTCAACTCAGTGGACTTTAATATAACTGCTTCGGATAAGGAATATCTTGCCGATATTGAATCAAAAAGGTGATTCGTTTCTTTCCAAGATGAGGCAAAAATAGCTAAGTTGTTTAAGACCGAAGAAGAAGCATCTGCTCTTGGTGCTGGTGCACCCCAAGCACTAGCTTCCGTTATTGGTGCTGAGGAAATACCAGTGATAGCTTCTCCTCTTGGTGTTGATGCGACCCAAGCGCCAGCTTTTGCTCTTAGTACTGGTGTTCGTGCAGTTGTTCCTTGTGTTTGCGATGGCACTACATCAGTTGCTTCGTCTGTCCACAATTTTGCGGCTTATTCTACTGGGTTGAATCTTGGTGCCAACATTCATGCAGTTAAACCTGACGGTAATCAGTCTCCTGTGGAATCTCTTCGAGGCTTTGGTGTATCTCACCTGGATTCAGTGCATGTTACTGGACTGCCTCTAGTTGGTTCCATTTAAGGCACTGGTCCACCTCTAGTTAGTCTTATTCATAGCGCTGCTCCACCCCAAGTCGGGACTACTCATGGACCTCGCGTCCAACCAGTCAACGCCTTTCAAGGTGCTAGTATGTCTCCAGTTGGATCAGTACAAGGAGCCGAATATTTTCAACACAGTGCGGAATTAGAACGAATTAGCAACACCGAGAAATGCTTGCAGTTTATTAATCGTCATGGTGGTTTCGTTACTGATCCATCGCGGAAGGTTCTTAGCACTCGTTGTGCATAGTTGTCTCTCTGCGTCTTCCTCCTCCCGAGCCTTTGATGTTCACTGGTGATGTACTTTCATATAAGGGATGGAAGAGGTCTTTCTATGTTTTGGTATCAGTCAGAGGTATCCCAGAGAAAGAATGGTTGCACTATTTAAAGCGGTACTTGGGAGGTGACGCCAAGGCTTGTGTTGAGTGTTTTCTAAGTTTAGGTACTCCTGAGGCATTCGTTGCTGCATTCAAGCATCTAGATCATAGATTTGGGAATTCCTTCATTGTCAACAAGGCATATCGCGATAAGCTTCAAGAGTGGCCAAAGGTTCAGAATCGAGATTTGCAAGATCTTCGAAAGTTGGTTGATTTTCTACGTCATCGTGATGTAAGGATGACCCCAAGTTCTTGGATGACCCCAGAGAAAATAGAACAAATACTTCTGAAGCTTCCCGATTGGTTAGTTCAGCGCTGGAAGCGGATTGGACTGTTGAGAAGGGAGTTTTTCCGAATTTCTCTCCCCAAAGAATCTGAGATCGCAAATGAGCCATTCTCATCCGTGAGCGTCGGTCAAAGGTCTGAGGATGGTAAAACGCATAATCGTGAAACTTCAAACAAGGTGTCTCAAATAAATCAACGTCACATGCCTTGGATTCCAAGAAGTCCCAAGTTTGTCTTTTTTTTTGCAAGAAACCTCATCGGTTGGTCAAGTACAAGTCCTTTGTGCTTCAGTCCAAAGCTGACAAACGTCCTTTTATGTTCAAACACGGGTTGTGTTGGGGTTGCTTGTCCCCTGGTCATATTTCAAAGCAATGTAAACGCAAAGCGACACGTGATACCTGCCAGAACAAGCACTCAACTGCCATGCATGAAAGTGTGCAATCGCATATTAAAGGAAAGTCTATCGGCAAGGAATCGGGTTTGCAGGTGGATGCTCCATCATTCGTCCCAACTCGTAGTGTAGAGACTTCTACAGTTTCAGCAAGCTTGAGTGCAATGAAGTTGGTTTATGCGCTCTTGGACACGCAGTCGGACACTTCGTTTGTTTTAGACAGTACATGTTCGGCTCTAAAACTATCAGGTCCTCAGATCAAACTGTCGCTCTCAACAATGTTTGCGGATACGAAAAAAGTGTCGAGCCGAAAATTTAGTGGGCTTGTGGTTAGATGTTTTGATAGCGATGTACGGGTTCAGTTGCCTTCAGTATACACTCGAGATGTGATGCCAGCCAATCGGTCCCATATTCCTACAGCGCCTATGGCCTGTAAGTGGCCTCATCTACAGCGCATTCAGAATTCGTTGATGCCTGTTGCTGATATCGAGATAGGTCTCTTGATGGGTTGCAATTGTCCTCGCGCTTTAGCACCAAATGAAGCTATTGTGTCCGAGTCTGGTGGTCCGTATGCCCAACGTACCGAATTAGGCTGGGGTATCGTTGATGTTGTGGACTGCGATGGTCAAGAGGATGATTATATTGGTTTCAATCACAGGGTCGTGTGTTTTGAGTCTAGGTCGGTTCATGTGGTTCTAAAAATGCAAGTGAAAGAGCCTATTTGTCCTCGCGACATTATTGCTCTGTTGGAGTCTGATTTTACAGACTCGTTTGCGTCAGAAGTCTGTTTGTCGCGCGATTATCGCGATTTGTTAGATACAATGCAAAGCCTTATTCACCAAGAAGTCTCCGGATCTTGTCAACAATCGTCCCATCGCTAAATCAGCTAAATTTGATCGCGATCCAGTTTATAAGTCAGAGTATGTTGGCCTTATGTCGGACATGTTGTCAAAAGGCTATGCTGAGCCTGTTTTGGACTCTGATCTGAGTCAAGATAAAGTGTGGTATATACCGCATAATGGTGTTTTCAACAGCTAAAAGAACAAGCTTAGGGTAGTATTTGATTGCAGTGCTCGCTATCAAGGCAAGGGTCTAAATGACGCTTTGCTACAGGGACCCGATTTGACCAAATCATTGATTGGCGTTCTGTTAAGGTTTAGGAAGGAAAAGATTGCGTTCAGCTGTGACATAGCAAAAATGTTCTACCAGTTCAGGATTCCAGTTTCACAGCGAGATTATGTCCGTTTTTTGTGGTAGCCCAAAGGTGACACAACTAAGAAACCGGCGTATAACGAATGTGTGTTCACATATTTGGCAGTAATTTTGATCTAAAGCAGGTTGCTTCCGACTGCGAGTCACAGTATGGCAGTGATGTTCATGATTTCCTGCACAATCACTTCTATGTAGACGATGGATTGATATCTGTGAGTGACAAAGAAGACGATGTTAGTCTTATTAAGCGTACAGTTCAGTTATGTGCTAAGGGAAAACTTAGTCTCCACAAGTTTGTGTCTAACTCATTCAAGGTTCTTGAGTCAGTCCCGACGGAAGCACAAGTGGTTGACAAAGTCGATTTGAGGTTCGAAGAGATCCCTGTTGAGCGTGCCTTTGGCATTGAATGGTTTGTTCAGTCGGGCGTTTTTAAGTTCAAAGCAGCTATTAAGCAGGGTCCTCTGACCAGAAGAGGTATTTTAGCATCAGTTTTATCAATGTATGATCTTCTTGGGTTTACCGCGCCTTACACCCTTATAGGAAAGCGAATTCTTCAGCATTTTTGCATTGAAGGTTTAGACTGGGATGATGAGGTCTCAGATCAAATTGGCCCTAAGTTTCAACAGTGGTCATCAAATCTCAAGGAAATACAAAATATTGAAATCCCACGTTGTGTCAAACCAAAGGATCTTGTGGTGATGTCTGTAGAGTTCCACCATTTCAGTAATGCTTCATCTACTGGTTATGGCTCTTGCAGCTATTTACGGTTGTTGGATGAGAACAACCGACCCTTTGTCTCGTTAGTCACGGGTAAATCTCGAGTCGCGCCAATCAAACCCTTGACTATTCCCAGGATAGTGTTGGCCGCTGCCGTTCTTGCTGTAAAGATGGCACAGTTGTTAGAATTGGAGTTTCAGTACCAGAACGCAAAGCATTTCTATTATACAGACAGCAAGATTGTGCTAGGTTACATAGCGAACAGAGCCTCACGCTTTCATGTTTTCGTCGCAAATCGTGTCGGTTTTATCTATTCGTACACATGCGTCGAGCAGTGGCACCATGTGTCTAGTGCATTAAATGTAGCCGACCTAGCTTCGAGGGGTTGCTTGGCTGAGGACATGCAGAAATCTAGATGGTTTTGTTGTCCAGAGTTTCTTTGGGAAAGCACGTTTCCAGAATTTCAGTCATATGTTGAGGTTTCTGAGAGGGATCCAAAGATTAAAAGGTCCTGTCAGGTTTTTGTCAGCAGCACCCATAGTGAGTTTAATGTTTCCAGATTCGATCACATATCGTCTTGGATTCGTTTGAAGAAGGTTGTTGCCTTGATTCTTGTGTGGCGTCGCTCTCTGTTGAATTTTGCAAAAGGCTTTCGACTCGGAAGAGTTGGTACTCGAAATCGTCCAGCTATTTCTTTGTACGAGTTAGTGAGTGCATGTTATATGCAAGCAGCAGCAACTGAAGTTGCGAAGCTGGTGCAGAGGCGTGCATTTCTACAGGAGATTGCATCTATTTCACGTTCTGGTCAGGTCAAGTCCTCTACTTCTATGAGGAAATTAGACTGCTATTTAGACTGCTATCATCACCACTCCTTTCCAACGAGTAGCAGTCGATTTAGTTGGACCCATTCTCAACTACTGAAGCCTGCAATCTGACGTCACAACAAGGAATCATATCTCACGCCCATGTGCGTTTTCTCATTTTCGAGTATTCATTTTTATCACAACTCTGGCTTCTCTATTCTTTTAAATCACACTGCTCTCAGAAACAGATTAAGCTTTAGAGGGGTCCAGGGCAAATTTTGACCAATAATTTTGACAGTATGGGAATGGAAAATGTCATTTGGGCACCACTGTTTTTACGCTGAAGGAGAGGTTTTTAAGGGGAAAGGCGGATCACCTTAAGCGTGTAAATCAATTCTTAGAGAGATGTATGCTCTGTAATCGCCCTGAAACAAACAGATTCAAAATGACACCTAATGTTAAAAACAAGCGACACCTCCGGCGTTCCACAACAAGTAGCTCCATACAGACTGGAGACAGATCCTGTCCATTTCATCAAGACAATATGCGGGGAATGAACCGCAATACTACGTATAAAAGCGCGTCGGAAATGAACCAGGAATTATGGCATTATATCGGTGTCGAAGATAAGTTTAAATGGCACAAGTAAATTGCACAGATCAAGGCATAAGTTGTACAAGTACATGACGATAATAATATATTAGCAAATAAAGTATATTTTCTGTTCAGATAATTTAATAATAAAAATTTCTAATATAGTAAACTGCTGAATTCCTATAAATGATCAGTGGCATTCCCATATTATTGCCCCTTCCATTTGCCAATCCAAATCATAAATTTGAGACTTTCCTTCATAGTTCATAAGAAAATTGTCTGCCTCCCATACATTAAAGCTGTAATCGAGGAAAAGGAAAAGTGCTTTAGATCCACAGATGCTACAGGCATTATAAGGGGCGTGTGTTGTTGAATGACATATTTCTTACACAGTTAAAAGATTATTGTCCTAAATTATTAAACATCTAATCTTATTTGTATTCCTGGCTCATTAAGTTCTTCTATTTTAATTTAATATATGGTGTAAGTCACGGTCTAGAATGAAATTAAAAATTATCTTTACACAATATAACCTTTAAGGATTTTGTAGATTTCCTAGAAGTTTCCTAGAATCTCTCAGTTTCCGTGAAATTGAGATTAAAAAAACTAGAGACTTTTTAAATAAATAAGAGCTTCAGCTATATATGATAGAATTCAATCGTGTATGTTGGTATGAAGGCCTGGCTTATGTGTCATCTCAGTTTTAAAGATTGTTATGGACTAGTGTATTATTTTAATTTTATTATGTTGTTTTAATTTTGCAGAGAATTTATTCCAGGTAACATATGCAGTGCAAATATTTTATAACAACTGGAATGCATTTACTCTACACGGCCTCATTAATATTTTTGTACAACTATGCATTTATTTAAGGCATTACATTTTCGCCCTGAATCTCAGACAAAATGCCTGCAGTAATAAAAGCTTGAATTTTAATAGCAAAATTATCCCGCGATCATAATGGATTACTTTAATTAGCCTATAGTCCAAGTAATCGCAGGAATTTTGGCCTGAATCAGCCTATTGTATAAGCAATAATATTAATGCTAGCCTGTAATCAGAGAGTAGTCTAAGTAATTGTAGTATTGCTATTAGTCTGCAATTAGATTATGGTCTTAGTAATCGTAGTAATGTTAGATTAAAATCAGCCTCTAGTCTATCAACGATTGTCTGTAATTAGCCTATTGTCTAAGTACTCGTGGGAGTGTGGACCTGCAATAATAAGAATGAGTTTTTATATACCAATTTTTCAGACAAACTGCTCAAACCGGTTTACAATGTGCGCATGCATGTATATAATTACTGATTACTTTTTATAAGCTCAGAATTATTCTAATTTCGACGGACCCATGCAGTGTCTCTAAAATCCCTACCTACTGGCTCATACGCCCAACAATAATGAAACTCTAACTTGCTATTAGAGGACTATATAAGCACACCGACATCCCTGAGGCTTTTGCAAAATGCCATGATTCCTGACCACGAGAGGGATTCGAACTGGGCTACAGAACCACAACTGCATGGCTGGCAAGCCCCTTAAACCACTCGGCCACCGAGCCCCCACCCCCCCTCCCGACTTCAACCACTCGGCCAACGAGCAATCAGACTATAGTCTAAGTAATCGTAGGAATGTTGGCCTGTAATTATTCTATTGTCGAAGTAATCGTAATATTGTTGGCCTGCAATTAGACTGTGGTCTAAGTAATCGTAATAATGTTAGCCTTTAATCAGTCCAAAGTCCAAGTAATCGTAGAAATGTTAGTCAGTAATTAGACTATAGTCTGAGTAATCGTAGGAATGTTAGCCTGTAATTATTCTATTGTCGAAGTAATCGTAATATTGTTGGCCTGCAATTAGACTGTGGTCTAAGTAATCGTAATAATGTTAGCCTTTAATAAGTCCAAAGTCCAAGTAATCGTAGAAATGTTAGTCAATAATTAGACTATAGTCTGAGTAATCGAAGTAAAGTTAGCCTATGATCAGTCTATAATCTAAGTAATCGTAGTAATGTTAGCCTGAAATCAAACCATAATCTAAGCAATCGTAGAAATCTTAGCCTGTAATTAGACTATAATCTAAGTAATTTTAGTAATCTTAACCTGTAATCAGCCTATATTCCAAAGTCCATGGTAAATATGTAGGTAAAAATATAAAGCATCATGATAAAGATACGTGTTTTGTTGAAATGAATTAATGTTTAATTTTGTGTCAAGAAGCTGATTAGCGTGTGCAGAAGAATAGTAAAATGCGGTTTCATTTGAGAGTACTTTTCTGTGTAATGGCTGCCGCAGTCGTTAAGATAAGACCTTTTCAGCTAAACTGTTGCAGCATAACACATCACAGAGAAATCATTTCTGTTGCATATTTTGACCATGTCTTTGTCATGCATGTAAAAACTGATTTCATCCCACTGGCGGATTTGAGGGAGCCCAGTGGGAAACCCTTCAGTGGGTGGACGGCCAGTCCCTTGTAGATCCCCCTCCCCTGTGGTCAATTTTTTGGCTCTGGGAAGGAGGTCCGTGCCCTGTATTTTCAACCCCAACCAACGCCCCCACCTCCTATTTTGGAAATTCGGTCAATCCTTCTGCAAAAAAAATATTTGATTCGCCACGGTATCCGATGCTAGATTTTATTCTATGTAGTCACCGAGATAGATTACTAGAAGGGTCTTGTATGATGTCGCAATAATCATGGTTTGTTGTAAATGATTGATTGTGTTGCAGCCTCATCTGTATGGAATGCGGTTTTCACATTTATTAGTGAATAATTTATATCAAGAATTAATTTTTGATCTCAAAAAGTGATTTTTTGATATCAAGAATTAATTTTTGATTTCAATAAATCCATATTTTGATATAAAGAATTCATTTTTGCTATCCGTAATTGTATTCTTGATTCTCTAAATGTATTCAAAAAATAATTTTTGATATTAATAAATATTTAGAGATAACAAGAAATATTTATTGATATCAAAAATGATTTAATGATATCTAAAATTGATTTATTGAGATAAAAAAAAATTGACAGAAAAAATGAAATATTTGAGAGCAAAATATTAATTTTGAGCTCACTAATTGATTTTCTATATATTGATATCAAGAATTTATTTCGGATATCATTATTTCAGACTGATACATTTTTAATTTGTATTTTGAAATCTGAAAACGATTTTTTATCTCAAAAAATGATTCTTGATATCAAAATATCAGGCTATTTTTTAAATAAAAAAATCAGAAACGCACATCTGTAAATAAATAATGGCTGTTTTTGTATCAAGAATCTTTATTTTAATTTTTTACTGTACAAAAAAGAAGCAATTCTTGAGATCAAAAGTTATGTTGTTATTATTGATCTAAATAATTCAAATTTTCATATCCAAAATTTAATTGACGATTCGTTATATTTTATGTGAATGTGTGTCTCCCGTAAGATTTTTTATGTTTGTAAAATTGATTTTTTGATTTCAAAAAATAAATTTTTGCCATCTAAAATTCAATTATTGATAGCAAAATATAAATTAATGAGATCTAAATTGATTTTTTGATATCTCTAAATATATTTTGATATCAAAAATAAGCATTAAATGTTAAAATGGCATTCCATACATCTGTTTCGGGGTGGCAGCTGGGAAAAAGGTCGAAGTAAACGAGAAAACATAAAAAAATCATGAAAAGGGAAAAAGAGAGAAACATAGTGATGCTCTGTTAACAAGAAATCCTTGAGGCATATTCCAAGGTGTAAGTACCAAAAATTAGATAATTTTCAAAACCAACGACAACTCTGATGTTTCTGCCTTGATATGCAGACATGCCAATTGTCAATGAACAGTTTGACTATTATTACACTATTTGTAACACAGGTTTGTAAAATATGTTTATACAGGGAAACTCCAGGACAAATATAAATTGCAACTTAGATGGGGACGTAACTGGTGATGTGAATGGGGAAGTTAATAGTGACATAAATGGTGACGTAAAGGGAGAAGTACCTGGTGATTTAAAGCAGATAGCAGAAGAATAAGGGACGAGTTGGTGGCAAAGGACAAGATGATAGACCAGCATAGCAAACATGTTTCCTTACTACAGGTAAAACTGGAAAAAGTAAGAACGAACCGCAGGGAGATGGCGAAAAGAGTACAGCAGGTCACGCATTAAGGCACTACAACTACTAACGAACTGATGGCAAGTATGCTCGATATTAAAGAGAGATATGAAGAAATACTCCTGAACGATACTGCGGCAAGAAACTATGATACCGCACAAATTAAATCTCCACATCGATCAATTATTAAAATTGGTCTAAAAGGCGATAAGAAAACGAAGATGTTAAGAAACACACAAAATATATCAAAGTAGTTCAATGTATTTCAAACATCTGGAAATTTTGTGGGATGCCTGGCTCATCCAATAGAATTACGATACTACGAGGAAGGACAGAGGATTCTGTTTTAAGACGTCATACGCAATCCCAGTGGCAGTTACAACGAATCAATCAGCGTATTAACTTGTCCCTTTTTGGCTGAAAAAGGTTTGGTTCTCCGTTTCTTGTTTCATTATGTAATTTTATGCTGACTTGGCATTTTAATTAATTCAAATGAATTTTGTCGGCGTGTTTGTCAGATCACTGGTTGCAAGTCACCTTATCCATGTTTGTGCGTCTGTAAACAGTTTTACAAAAAAAATGCTACTCCTCCCACAATTCTGGTCCGATCGCTTTGAAAGGTCATTGAAATGTTTTCAAAGTAGTCCTGAATGTTGTTTGGTAATATACCAAGCATTTGCAGGACTAGAAGAGTTTTAATGTGATATTTTTAGTTTAACTGTTTCCAAAGTAGTCCTGTTTGTTGTTTGGTAATATACCAAGCATTTGCAGGACTAGAAGAATTTTAATGTGATATTTTTAGCTTAACAGTTTATTTGAACATGTGGCGGTTTAACCTCTGGGTGCAATGTCCAAGATCATGTTTGTAATTGTATTGTTATTAGCTGTGATTGTAATGTGCTATTCCTGTTCAAAAGTAGTTGATAAACTTAATAAGGTTAATAAGAAAAATAAAATGCAAAACCCTGTGTTTTACAAAGGAAGAATCAAAAATGGTAACGTGTTCATTTCAACATTGTTTAAAATACCTGCATGTATAGTTTTAGGGACCGGGGTTCGGGTTGTATGGGTAATGGGATGCTCATATGGCGTAACCTAATTTCAGCGACATATCTGGGTTTGAGAAATGTTTCGCCTACAGGGGCCCGTTCCCATATACATAAAAGTTTAAGTTAATAATTGAGTTCAATATTGAAACTAAATTTGAGAGTAAACTGAAAGTTGAGTTCAATACTATCTGCAGTATGCATATAATTTAAGCTAAATTACAAACTTAGATTTGCAATTTGAGTTTGGTTTATAGCCCTCTCACATTTGAGTTTGCAACGGGAAAAGTAACTTCTTTTGGAGTTTTTGTTATTTTATGCAGCACTTTAGGTCTAGATCAGTTCTTGGTGTAATTTTCTGTCTTGAGAGCTTTAAGTGGGGTATTCAAAGAATGTAACTCAAAAAAGCAAGCTGAAGCGGGAGTACTCAAATCACCTAATGTCCCAAAAATGCCATTTTTCACGATCTTGAGTTTGCCATTCGTTCAGCTTTGATGAAATCAAACCAAACAATTTATTAAACCAAATAAACACTTATTATCTAAAGATCCTTAAAATTATTTGGTGTCAGTTTAGATTTTTAAATTAGTGTTTCAATATGTGTAATACTTGACAAACAAATGTTTTGCCCGGCATGCGTTTGATATCAGAAACCAAAATTGTCACAAACTCAAATTTGAGTTGACAATTCGTTCTGCTTTGACTAAATCTTCCCGGCAAAACTGCTAAACAAAAATTAATATTATTTAAGAATCCTTAAAATTCTTTGGTGTTTAAATTAGTGTTTCAATAAATGTAATACTTGACAAACTCATGTTTTGCCTGGCATGCGTTTGAGACCAGGAACAAAAACAAACTCAAATTTTCATGTTTATTGGGCCAGATATTTTCAAACACGGATGGCTTTAAGCAAGACAGTAACACTGTTGTATTGTGGGCCGTATGTCAATACAACCGATGGCGTTATAACGACCTTGCACTGTGTGTTTCATATAATCATTGCAGCTGAGATAAAATGAATGTTTTCTTGCACTAATGTTCCGGCGCACTCGTCTATCTAGTTTCATTATTATACGGTTGGGGCGATGAAGGAACAAACAGAACAATAGGCAGCATAAGTATTGTCGTAGCGTTGCCTTATCTGGTATCAACTGGTCTGTTTTTTGGGCCTAACAGTATCAACATACTGGAATTACCACCACTTATATAACGAAGTGGGGTTTTATATGAGCAAATTGGGTATGTACCTGAAATATAATGCCTTTGATAAATAAACAAGCAGCAATTCGTGTAGCTTTCTATGAATTCGTGTAGCATGCTATGAATTTACTTGCATCTATGTCGGTAAATAACGATATTTTACCCATTTAGGCATTAAAAGGCTATACAATTACGTGGTTAACGCTATAAAGCGTGGAAATGTTTGGGGATTTTGAAATTTTATGCAATTAAACAATTTATGCGGTTAACCGATATGCGATTAAGTGATTTCATTTGTATAGAAATAGATGATGTTACTCTTATTATTGACTAGATCGCTTTCAAATTTATTGATTTACATATTTCATGTATGGTCTTCTACAAAGTTGTCATTTCATTTTAACGGCGACCAGAAATGGTTGTAATTGATTTACTGTGTGTTGTTGCTTTAGGTGAATTGTTCAGAGGAGACCAAGTGCCGCGAGGGCACGCCCAATCATATCGAGAAGGAAATTCCGTGTCCTGAAAATTCATGATTTAAGATGGAGATTCGTGATTGAAGATGGAGATTTAGATTACTTGAACAACATAAACAACATAAAAAGCATTGTTTATTTTAAGTAGGACAGGGTAACCAGTATACTGCAGGTATGTAAAACACAAATCCACCTTTGTGCAAACCGTATATTGCCCTTGTGCATAGGGTGTCATTTTACGGCTCTTTATATTAAGTTGTTCTGATAACCTGTAATAATAAAACCAATTTAGTCTGTTCGCAACAATGCAGTTGCACAGTGAACATTTGGACAATATTTTCCAGCTTTACATAGGCCTGTTTCATCTAAACTGAATACACTCAAGTGCCAAGTTATTGCTTTCGTATATTTTAATTTGATTTTGTAGTGTGCAGAAATCCTTTTGGTGTTCAAAGTTCGATAACTTAAAATAAGGCTCTGTTCCTCAGCAAGTTTGAGAAATGTCCGGCGGGTGCAGGGAAGAAAAAATGATGACTTAGGTTTTTGTTGTTGGTATGTTGTTGAATGAGGATAAAGTAATAACGTAATGGGGGTTCTACAGGCTCTCGTCTTCTTTGTGCAATACAACAGTTGTGTACACGCAGGAGTACACAAAATCGTCCTCCTAGAGGGGGATCATCTCTTTCTCGTGACAGCCACGAGATTTCACAAGTGTCAACAGCAGTTAGTCGTACAGCTGAACTATGTGTATAATGAAATCATCAGTGTGCTTACGTACAGTCAGCTACAACGCATCTTTAAACAGAGACATAATTATGACTTAAGGAGGTTATTGACTTGTGCAGTGAAAATTTTAGACAATCTCATGATAGTCGTTGAGACGGACCCTAGTCATTTATTAGGGGCGATCACGTGCCCTCCGTTGGACAGCACCATGCGGGATGCAATAGCCAATATTATAGCACAGACTTATGTACTATAATCTCGTCAGCTTCATAAATTGGGTCTCATTTCGGTGCTGAAAACTTCATTAACGTGATCACAGGCAAGAAACAAACGTGCACATAAAATGTAAGCTATGAAAGTAAAGAGCAGGTTAATCACATCAATGGTAAAGTAAATCTTTGTAGAATGTCATCTTAGGGCTGCAATGACTAGTCGACTAGTTGTCAACGAAGAGATGAATGGGGTAGTCCACGACTAATTTAGAAGTCACGACTAGTCGGAAGGTGAGCAAAACACAAAAAACATAATGGTTTTTCTTACACTGTAAATTTCAATGGTGTATTAACCTTCAAGTATTTCATTTTCTAAAATGCGTAGGTAAATAAAATTAGCTAATTGCACGTTTAAAAGCTCTTCTCTTTTTATTCAAAGATAATGCGCTCTGACCCGCTTTACATCTATCGCAATACAATATCATAACATGAGGTACGCCATGGTAGCCTCTAATTACCCATTTTAAGTGTAAATTTTTTAACATGACTAGTGCCTCCGACCAGTGGTCTACTAAAATTTTGTTATCGTTGTAGCCCTATGTAAAATATTAATTTTATATTAAATTTGCACTGTTTTGAATCAAGTTTCCTTAAATTTTTCTAGATACATGTTTGCCACGAGAACAAATATTTCAATTCTAATTAGCGTGTGTACTCTTTGTGTGTCCTGTGTCACGTGATGCGTGAGAGTCTAACGTATGAGACTGTTCTTGTTGGCAGGATCTGGTGTATCGCTGCTCATCACAGGGAACTAGTTGATATGTCTTGTTCGTATGAAGAAATGCACGTTGCATCCCGTGGCCTTGCATCTCATCTTCAATCTAGTCAATTCATCCGAGTCTTTTAAAAGTGCTGAGTCATGGACGCCAATATGTCTTCCCAATTTCGACGCAGGTTGAACATAAAATTGTTTTAAAATGGGTTTTTGCAGAAGAGCTTTCTTCTTGTTTACCAAGTTTCGGTTTTTTAGAAAGTCCAAAAACAAGATTTTCTGATTAAGTAAAAATATATTTGAAATGCCTCTTTGTCAAATTTCATCAGCTTTTAAGGGCTGGAACAGGCGTTGATTTAAAACATTAAGTGTTGCTTAATGTGTTACATATCCACTCACAAGATGAAGAACCTAGACAAAAAGGACGGTGCACTTGCGAAACATATTAGTTAAACTAAGCTTAAATCCAACAGCATGACAACTGCACAGTGTATACAGCTTTTAGACAAGAGTCATATGGAATTATTCCATTAAATGATGTTCAGTGATTTAGTTGTAGTGTATGTTTTGTGTTTTTTTTTTTGCACGCACGACATACTTAGCTTTAATCTCAGATTGTTATTTATAGGGGTTATCTGCACGCATACATATCGTGCATGGATCCAAGCTATAATGCTTGTCTGTTGTTTGTTATTTATAAGGTTATCTGCACGCATACATAGCGTACGTGGCTCCAGGCTGCAATGCCTGTCTGCTGCTGTTATCTGTAGATAGAGAAGTTTTCTTCGCGCTCTCAGATTGTAAACAAACCATACATTAAGTAAGAATAATCACAGATTATACGAATCATTCATTTAATGACTAGAGAATATTTAGATATCTCCCTGTGTGAGAAAGTGTTATTGTTCTGTCGCGATGCGTGTGGCAGTTTTGCTGCCGACATCATTCCACCATGATCTAGCATAACGAAGACTGAACAGTAATGTAAAAATTTGGTTTTGTTTACAGAAAATAATAATCATGTATCTTTTGTTTAAAACCTTGAAATCAATTACATCCATAGCGTTGACGACAGAAACAATTTTTTCAAATTCTAATTGGTTCCCACAATATCACTACAGTTTTGAATGAAATAAACTAAACCAGAAAAAAGTGTCATTTATTTCTCTTGTTTAAAACTAATTTGTGTTATTTACACACAGAAGCTCCTTCGGCAGCGAAGTCTTCAAGCAATCACCGACGCCGTTAACAAGGGCGGCTACAGTGTGACACAGACGGGCATAGCAGATCTATGTCACTTCCTGTACAAAGCCAAGCGTTCTTGTTAGGTCACGTGTCCCGTGTATGAGGCGCCGTATTGCAGCCTGGCGGAAGACAGAGACTGTTCTCCCTCTACCAGTGTGTTCATGTTCATGTTCAATATATCAATAATTTCATAGTAATCATATTTTGTAAACCGTCATACGCTTGCTCTTAATGTTAGATTCATCCTTTATTTCTGTTATTCCAGACTGTCCTTTTTTCTTCCAATATGTATGTTTCTATTATTGCAATCTGATCTCTAATTAAAAAACAAACAAACAAACAAAAACATATTTGCATTAAGTTGGCGTGGCTGTAGTTGTAACCAGTGCGGTAATATTCCATGTTCATAAAAATTTAAGTTAACATTTGAGTTCAATATTGTACCTAAATTTGAGAGTAAACTGAAAGTTGAGTTCAATACCATCTGCAGTATGCATATAATTTAAGGTTAATTACAAACTTAGATTTGTAATATGAGTTTGGTTCATAGCCCTCTCACATTTGAGTTTGCAACGGGAAAAGTAACTTCTTTTGGAGTTTTTGTTATTTTATGCAGCACCTTAGAGCTTTAAGTGGGGTATTCAAAGAATGTAACTCAAAATAGCAAGCTGAAGCGGGTGTACTCAAATCAGCTAATGTCCCTAAAATGCCATTTTTCACGAACTTGAGTTTGCCATTCGTTCAGCTTTGATTAAATCGGCTGGGCAAAAGTATTAAACCAAATAAACACTTATTATTTAAAGATCCTAAAAATTATTTGGTGTCAGTTTAGGTTCTTAAATTAGTGTTTCAATATGTGTAATACTTGACAAACAAATGTTTTGCCCGCATACGTTTGATATCAGAAACCAAAATTGTCACAAACTCAAATTTGAGTTGACAATTCGTTCTGCTTTGACTAAATCTTCCCGGCAAAACTATTAAACAAAAAAAATATTATTTAAGAATCCTTAAAAGTTCTTTGGTGTTTAAATTAGTGTTTCAATAAATGTAATACTTGAAAAACTCATGTTTTGCCTGGCATGCGTTTGAGACCAGGAACAAAACAAACTCAAATTTTCATGTTTATTGGGCCAGATATTTTCAAACACGGACGGCTTTAAGCAAGACAGTAACACTGTTGCATTGTGGGCCGTATGTCAATACAACCGATGGCGTTATAACGAACTTGTACTGTGTGTTTCATAAAATCATTGCAGCTGAGATAAAATGAATGTTTTCTTGCACTAATGTTCCGGCGCACTGGTTTATCTAGTTTTCATTATCATACGGCTGGGTCGATGAAGGAACAAACAGAACAATAGGCAACATAAGTATTGTCGTAGCGTTGCCTTTTCGGGTATCAACTGGTCTGTTTTTTGGGCCTTTCGGCATCAACATACTGGAATAACCACCACTTTTATAACGAAGTGGGGTTTTATATGAGCAAATTGGGTACGTATCTAAAAGACAATGCCTTTGATAAATAAACAAGCAGCAATTCGTGTAGCTTTCTATGAATTTGTGTAGCATGCTATGAATTTACTTGCATCTATGTCGGTAAATAACGATATTTTACCCATTTAGGCATTAAAAGGCTATGCAATTACGTGGTTAACGCAATAAAGCTTGGAAATGTTTGGGGATTTTGAAATTTTATGCAATTAAACAATTTATGCGGTTAACCGATATGCGATTAAGTGATTTCATTTGTATAGAAATAGATGATGTTACTCTTATTATTGACTAGATCGCTTTCAAATTTATTGATTTACATATTTCATGTATGGTCTTCCACAAAGTTGTCATTTCATTTTAACGGCGACCAGAAATGGTTGTAATTGATTTACTGTGTGTTGTTACTCTAGGTGAATAGTTCAGAGGAGAGCAAGAGCCGCGAGAGCACGCCCAATCATATCGAGAAGGAAATTCCGTGTCCTGAAAATTCATGATTTAAGATTGAGATTCGTGATTGAAGATGGAGATTTAGATTACTTGAACAACATAAACAACATAAAAAGCATTGTTTATTTTAAGTAGGACAGGGTAACCAGTATACTGCAGGTATGTAAAACACAAATCCCACTTTGTGCAAACCGTATAATGCCCTTGTGCATAGGGTGTCATTTTATGGCTCGTTAGTAGTAGGGAAACGACAGTTCTGGAACACCGAGTTCAGTTCTCTGCCATGGATGCAATGTAATACTTCTCTCAATGGATGTGTTTGATGTGCATACATGCACTCCACCTCAGGAAGAACAAACTGTAAAGAGGCGAAAGACGGGGCAAGTAGGGAAAGGCAGAAGGGTTAGTCTTGGTGAAAACGCGCAGGAGAAACGGTTTGAGCCCGACAGTGGAACGGATTTACTGCTTGAAATGCGGATACATTCAAGTGTACCACATTCGGTGAATACCATGACCTGTACCTCAAATTAGATGTGTTGCTACTGGCTGACGTGTTTGAAAACTTTCGTCAAGTATGCCTTAACACGTATGAAATGGATCCTGCCCATTCTTATACAGCGCCAGGACTGTCGTGGGATGCTATGCTAAAAGCGACGAAAGTGAAGTTGGAATTAATCACTGACATTGATATGTACCAAATGGTTGAACAAGGCCTACGTGGAAGAATATCTGTGGTTACGCATAAGTACGCGAAAGCAAATAATCCCTACGTGCCAAATTACAATTCTGAGATGCCAAACAACTACCTGATGTACCTGGACACAAACAACCTGTATGGCTGGGCCATGTCGCAAAGCATGCCGCGACGTGGATTTATGTGGGTGAGCGAGCCTGAATCCCTCGACTTCATGGATGTGGCTGAAGGTGACGACATTGGATACATTTTAGAAGTGGATTTAGAATACCCACATTCAATCCATGATCCTCATAATCACTACCCAGTGGCTCCAGAACGCAAATGAGTCGAAGTAGAAGAATTGTCAGAATACAGTCAGAAGTTACGGAAAGATCTGAACATGAAAGGCAAACCTGGTGAAAAACTCATACCTAACCTATACAACAAGAAGAAATATGTGCTTCATTATAGGAATTTGCAACAGTGTGTCTCACTGGGGTTGAAAGTTACCAAAGTGCACCGTGCTATTATGTTTGAACAGAGCAAATGGTTGGAGAAATACATTACCTTGAACACGGAAAAGAGAAAATTGGCCAAGAACCCATTTGAGAAAGACTTCTTCAAACTCATGAATAATTCTGTGTTTGGCAAAACCATGGAAAATGTGAGGAAGCGAATCAATGTCGAACTTGTTCACAAAGAAAAGCGGTTCAAGAAACTCGTGGCTAAACCTTCTTTCCACAAATTTAAAATTTTCAACGAAGATTTGACCACCGTACATTTACGCAAAGTGGATTTGCTTCTTGATAAGGCCATTCAAGTTGGTTGCACCATTCTCGATCTCAGCAAAGTGCTTATGTTTGACTTTCATTACAATTACATCATGGTCAAGTATCCCAATGCGAAGTTGTTGTTCAGCGACACCGACAGTCTATGTTATGACATAGAAACGGAAGATATCTACAAAGATATGCAGCAAGATGCTGACCTGTTTGACACAAGTGACTATCCGTCAGATCATTTCCTACATTCCAACGTGAACAAAAAAGTGCTTGGAAAAATGAAGGATGAGACGGCGGGCATCCCCATTGAAGAATTTGTTTAATGTATGGTGGGAAAGAAAAAAATACGGCCAAAGGCATCACTCGAGCTTGTCAAAGATGTATGCAACATGTGCAGTATAGAGACAGTTTGCTCAACCAAACTCAAAAGATGGCTACAGGACACATTATTCAAAGTCATGACCACCAGCTTTTTTCGGAGAAGCTGAAGAAAGTAGCCCTGTCTCCATATGACGACAATCGGTACGTGCTGAATGATGGCTATTCCACCTTGGCGCATGGACATTACAAGATGACATTATAAAAGGGGGGAGACACTTCAACGTAAGTTATTTGAGGTGTGGGCACTGAAGCGTTAACATGGAAGTCACAAATCGTAAGAGATCTGCAACTGATATGGATACTCTTGCAGATACAGTGAAAAATCCTACAACTACCATCAAGAAATTGAAAATGGAGACGGCACCAACACCACAGTCGTGGGATGGAATGCTTTCTCTAGGAAATGGAAAGTATATCAAGATTATGAAACAGAGCAATGAAGGAGTGGTAAACATTCGCAAATACTCAGAGATGAGGGGACTGGAAGAGGGGA
The DNA here is from genome assembly GCA_949752745.1 of Protula sp. h YS-2021. NCBI lineage: Eukaryota > Metazoa > Annelida > Polychaeta > Sabellida > Serpulidae > Protula > Protula sp. h YS-2021. The sequence goes on from OX457027.1 coordinate 58,242, forward strand.
CTGGAAGAAAGGGTATTTTTCTGACAATAACTGAATGGAAAATGTTGAAGAAGCAGGTGAAAGAAGTGGATAAAAGGCTTCGAAGACAAGAAGACGACGCATAACAAGGTATTATCATCATGAATGCACTTGTGTTTAACGGTGGTGCCTACCTTGCTGTAAATGATAGGAATGAAGTGATAATAAGTTCTGCTTATCGGTTTAAACATGAAGTGTGGAAAGACTTTAAAAACATACCGCTTGAACCTGGATTGAAACGTAGACTTGGAAATAAAGTTGAGGTATTAGTGGTTGAACATGATTCTGACATACGTGTTAGATTCTGGAGAAATCTTTTACAGGATTATCCAGAGGATTATGATGGAGATGTACCAGATACTCCATATTCGGATTTGATTGACTTTGATATGAAGAATTGGCGCGCAGTCTTACGATTCCTAGAAGCTGCTCACTCTTCACCATCTTGCGAGCATAAAAATACCTTCGCAGACTAGGAGACAGCTCATAGTTTATCTGACTGTTGAAGGAGATGGCAGACTTTTTATCGGATTATGAACCTATTACAGATGGCTTCTCATATATGAGAAACTTATGTGATGACATTGTGTTAAGACATTTTGGAAAGTATATCATTCTATCACCTGACGAACAATCCGTGTTGAAAGACCATCTAGAGAAGTTGAGGATACCTGTTTGTACGATTTCGTCAGTATGACGAGCTTGCAGAACGATACGACTACATCACCCTCAACTCAGTGGAATGGTACGCTCTGTTACAAGCATTGGATTGGAAAGAACCTGATGCGGGGCACCAAGTTCATTGAGCTGACACATCCCATGTGTGTTATGGTGATGGACAGTGACATAAATGATCATGGATGTGAACTGAAACTGTCTGAACACGAAGATGTTAAAATGATACAGTTTGGTAATGGACAGTGTTATGCTAGTTTTCATAGCATTTACAAACGTGGATGTAATGTCTATGATACATATATTAATTTAGATTGGTATGAATGGCATTTCTTTATCGATGTATTGAATGTGTTTGTAAAATAAGTGATTTGAAATGTAACTAATTCCTCATGCTATGTGTTGAATAAAGAATGTAAAATAATGTATAACACAATAAAAAGAAAACTTGTATAGAACTGTCTTGTTTTTATTCATAATAAATGAACATTGTCAATTACCACACTTTAACTAATAAAATATCATTAAAATAATGTCTATATACAAAATCCTATACCTGTTATGAATGACAATTACAACACCTTAACTAATACAACATCATTAAAATAATGTCTATATACAAAATCCTTTACCTGTTATGAATGACATTTACCACACCTTCACTAATACAACATAGTGATCTATATACATCAATAAAATAATGGTTTATAATGTCTATATACAAAATCTTTGACTACAAAATCACCATCACTTCTTCTTAATACATCAATGATTATCAAAAGGACTATGCCCTTAGCTCTTTGAATTATATAATACACACAATAAAATCCACATGTAGATGATATCGGTGTTTGTAATGGAACTGAATTATACATGAAATTAAACTTTAAAAACTTATTCAAACGACTGTCCATAGGTAAAAGTCCACAAGAGTTAAAATATTCTGCAGGGTCTTTGTCATAATATACTGCCACCCAATACTCTCCTGGCTCATGATGATCGTCTGTGTTGATGACATAGGCACCATGTTGTAAAGATTGTAGTTACAATCTTTACAACATGGTGCCTATGTCATCAACACATAGGCACATGGAAAACACACCTTGAAAACACACATGGAAAACACACCTTGAAACAAGTCTTTTGTCGCGACATCATGGGATAGGATGGTTTCTATCTGCTTCGTGTTCATGCCTGGTAGTCGAATTGAATGCTACGATTTGCACTTATTTCAACAATGTTATCAAATTCAGCATACACTACAACATTTTGCAAGGCACCAGCAAAATTCATTTCTAGTCGCAAATTCCCATGTTTGATAAGGGCATAATGATCATCACCATCATAATCAGGTGTTAAGTCAAACGAAAATAAAGCATAACCTCTAGGCCAATCTTCCCGTTTTATAAAGGAACTTTTCTCACCATTCAATCTATCAAAAGATTTGTAAAGCGTTTCAAAAGCATCAAGATATTTGCCTCGATTTATATCAAGTTTGAGTAGCTTAGATAGGACTGGTTCACCAGCCGTGTTAAGCTGCATATAGTTAAGAAGAAAATTATCAAAATTGTATGGATTTCTCATTACTGTTCCAGCAAAGTCTTCATTATGAACCAGTCCAATGACAATACGTTTGGGTAATTGACCTAAAAATATGTTATCTTTCACAAAAGATTGAAATCCAGCTGGAATAGCTAACACTTTACACTCTTTTCCAGTAATAATAAACTTAGCAGGACTTTTCATCAATGCATCTGCATGTCCTAACTGAATACCTGGACTAACCCTCACTTTGCGAATGGTTAAAAACGCATCTCTCACTTCTACTTTATAACCATTATTTGCAGCCAAAAATACATATTCATCGTTTTGTCTATGTAAACGTAATTTCATACTAATACCATTTGGAAGATAGCGTTCTTGCTCAAACAAATCTACCCTTAAACCGCCTGTAAGCGCAAACTCACGGCTTTGACGTGTATACAAATGACGATTATGTAAACTATTATTTCCCTGCAGAGCTACATCACCACCCTCAACATTTACATGAAAACCTGCTACATATCTTTCGTGATTAGCTCTTTTCACCCCATGACTATTCATTGACCCAGCATTATCTTTATAGATGAGACGCAGAGAACGCTCAAAATTGAGACTTTCTTCCGAGTCATGAATGAGATGAGATATGATACTGGTATATCCATGGGTATTGTTACTATGTGATACCAAACGATCATTTAGAAACAATTCAATATTGGACCATAACCCATTAAACAAATCGTTGATACATGATACATTATCATCGACATCGCATGGTGATCCATCCGCTTTTACAATGCGACATACAATATGAAGTCTACTGTTCTTTAAATCTAGATATTCTTCTGTACTCGCAGGAATGTAGAATTCTATTGAAGCGCCCTCTCTAATGGTAGTGAGTGGTTGATAGTCCACATTATAACTTTTTTCTACAGCAGTTTGCGTTGGTGGTATGTGAAACAATTCTAATGGAGAAAGACTACATTCATAAGAATGATTATGAATTAAAGACATGATTAAAAAATATCTTTCTTATATTTTGTTGATGTTATCCGTTTAGCTGCCTTTCGCCTTCTGACAGGTTTTGCATGTTGTGCTCTCTATTGTCCTCCTAACACATCACCAATCACACGTTGTGCTACTCGGCCTGTAACATCTTTCGCGACATTTTTCGCAGCCTTTTTAAGATGTGGTGCAACGATTTTAGCCCCTGCCTTAAGCAGTGGAATAGCTTTGCGAGCCAATGATCCCAATATTGAACCAATACCATCTCCATATTGTATTCGTGCTCGTAAATCCTGGTAATTCCCCGCCCACTTGACGAAGTAAATGGTTGCGATATGCTGACGGATCGTGTGTATATGCTTTCATAATGCTTTTGGTCGAAAATGAAGTTTACATATCACTTTCCCAGTTTGAAATGATACATTATGACCTGTGTTATCCTTAATATTCATTTCTATTGTGTCAAATATGGATGTGTTTACAGTGACGTAATGAGGTTCTTCATAAGTTTTCATAATAATATCACCATCATACCCTTCAATGGGAACAGAACGTAGTAAAGGAACATAATAATCTCCAACTACTTGTGGCTCACAAATACTACAGTACACATAAAGTGTATAAAATCCATGTTTCACATCGGATTGATGTTCAGCAGGACCGGATTCCTTATACCATCTATCTGATTTAAATCCTAAAATCTCAGCTAATCCAGTAGAAAAGACAATATCATAATCATCTCTTAAAATAAGAGAAAGTTTTCGACTAATTTTATCATACTTTAACCTTATAGGGTTTGCATTAATAGCTTTTTGTAATTCTGCATTTATTGCAGTACATAGTTCAGGTATGGATCTGTAGTAACCATATGGAATATAAACTGGATAAAATACATCTGATGATGATCGATAATGAAGAGTATAGTCTATTCCTGGCCTCATTGTCGTCCATGTGTGTGGGTATTGAATTTCAGCTAAGGCTACTTCATATTTTCCGTTCAAATATATTGTACGAGGTAAACGAATTTGATAAGTAGACGCCTTATTAGTAGGATAATAGTTCAAACTAGCATTGCTAGGTAAAGTTATATAAAAACTTGTTGACTCCATGATGACTAAATCGTTTATGTAATGTAGATAGACTGAATGTGTATATACATTATGTCTGGCTCACGTCGTCTTCACTGTCTCCATGATCTATATTGCTGTCTACTACTTCTCCTTGACAACAAGCACTTACACACCTAATTTTTACAGGAATATTATTTTTATTTTCATTGTCTTTACAACAACACCATAACTCTTTAAACCATGTTAAAAAGTTTCCCATCCTTCTGGAAACAACCTTTGTTGACGCTGTTTTATCTCTGTTACAATATCTTCACGAGTCTTTTTGCGAAAAACAGCTTTTGGGATATTAGCGTCTACAATTTCCTCAATAAACTGCTTCCAGCCCTGCGGCGGTTCTCGTCGTTCTTTTCTTCTTGTAGCAACCAATGCTTCTTTCAACAAATCAATAATGTTGGAATTCTCAATGACATCTCCAGTTTTCAATACAAGTACATTTTTATCTGTCCATCTCGTACCATGTTTCTTCAGTTCTGCCAGAAGTTGTGTTAGTTTTCCATGATATATAGGTTGAAAATAGCTTAGAAACTGTGGCAACTTTTCTGATTTTCTGTACCAGATGATGTAGCAGACTTTCGTTGATGTGACTGAATTGTTCGTAAATGACGACCAAGAAGTTGAGACATTTCCATTGCCTTCTCACGAGTTCGTTTCCCACGTAAAAGTTTATTCACTTTCGATTTGATTTCACCATCTTTTCCCTTCTTTTCGAACAACATTTTATATTCATATTCAGGAATGAGGACCATTTTCAAAGTATGTTTCATTTTAGCAGCAACTGAGCTAACAAAGGTAATGCAAATTTGGCAATAGCTCCAATGAATCCTCCTTTCTGATTAACCAGCTTCTTTTTTCTTTGAAGTGATATCTTCTTATCTGCTAGAGTGCGAAGGGTATGACGCTACGCTTGAATTCCTTATACCTTGTTGAGCTTAAGGGTAAGTGTCCTCGCAATATATTCAAACAAATTTCAAACAAGCTAGTTAATTCCTCCTTAGTAGCTTGTTGTAACAAGGATTTACGTCGTTTAGGCCCACTGCGTGCGAGCAAATGAAGAAAAGGTTGATTCGCTTGAATACGTTTAGACATCTTGGCTGCGAATGGTCAAGTGACTTGGTTCTTGTTCATACGCTACTTTATCAACATATACTTAATGTGTATCTTTTGGTAAAATGCCTGTACGGATACGTAGTTGATCATTTGTCTTTGGCTTCAAGTCAATGAATAAATAACCATGAGGTTTGCTCGTAGCATCTTGATAGGCTTCTATGAGAAACTGAGATTTTCCAGGATACATTTGTCGCGCTAATGTACTTATTTGTTGACTGTCTCTAGGATTTTTAAACAGAATGATGTAATGTGTATTCAAACTAATATTTCGCATTTCTCTACCATGATGAAACAAATTATGCACAATAAAAATAATGCTGAGATTTTGATGGCTGCTGCCAACACTAAAGAGGCGTGTCATACGCTCATCACTATGACATTTAGTCATTAAGTCATCTAGGATGAGTAAGTTTGGCTTTTTCGGGTTAAAGCGCTCTTCAATGTCATCTGGAATGCCTTGGTAAAATTCTACACCCTTTATTCCCTTGTATAAAGGCTGATCTGCTGCATAGAGCCATAAAATGGTTTTTGGAGAGGGTTTAATTAACTTTTGGTCTAGAATTTTCTTCACCAGAGAAGTTTTACCACTGCCTGTAGTTCCAGAGACCAAACATGTGAATGGATGCTTCATTTTTGAATGTCTGTTTCTTTTACCCAACTGTTAAATTTCTTTGGCCAGCCTAACCACTTGACAAATAATTCTTTTACACCTCGTCTTTTTCGTGATTTCAAGACCTGTTCAATTCTGTAGATAGATTCAATATCTTTTGTAACAGCTTGCAATTCTTTTTCACAGAAATGACCATCAATATCTTTGTCTAAAAAGTCTTTCACACGAGACAAGTGTATTCCTTGCTTCTTATAACGATGTGTGATAATGAACACTTCTTGTGTCCATTTTATATGATAATCTCGTTGAAACATGTATTTTAAGTAAAAAATGCGAACATGTTGACCAATTTTAAATTTGTAAGGTTTTTTCTTCTTCTTTGGTTTCAATTTTTAATTTGTCTACATACATATACTTCCACACTTTAGATTCATTTTCCTTTCGAATATCTGCAGGAGCATACTTATTAGGGAGAGAGCCATGTGGTCTATGGTTGTAATTGTATACCAATTCTTGAAGGATGTCTGCATACCGATAAGTTTGATTATGTAGAAAATATCGATACATCATTCCCTTTAGAGTACGAATGACTCTTTCAGCAAAGTTGGCTTTAGTTTCATTCTTTGTCGTATAAGCATGAATTCCCTCATTCTTCAAAAATGCTTTTACCCATCTGTTTTTAAATTCAGTTCCTTTATCTGACCTTAGAGTTCATGGTCTTCGACGTGTTTCAAGAAAAATCTTCTGGAAAGCTTGTATGACGCTGGTATGTGATTTGTTAGGTATTGGCTGCACCCACAAATATTTTGAAAACACATCAATGACAACTAATAAGAAGCGGGTGTCATCGTTATAAGAGGCTATGTTTCCCATGTCAGCCAAATCAATATCCCACATGTCATCAATACCGCGTGTAATGACACGTTGCCTTTTAAACCTATATTTTACAGGTTGTAGTAAACTGAATGCATCTTGATTCTGTAACCATGTCTTCACTTTGGAATGAGTAATTGGTTGATCATGTTTTTTTAATATGTGATAAAGTTTGTAAGGACCAGCAAATGCACCGGGTTGACCAGGTTTAAAGTAAATATTGGTTAAGTATTCCTTCCACGTTGACATGTTAACACTAAATGAAAACCCCTTGTACACATAACTTACATTTTATTTCATCTCATACCTCAATCAACATATCTTACATTTTATTTCGTTGTCCAATCAACACATCTTACAGGTTTTTTATAAATCAAGTATAGACACAATGGTATGAATAATTGGTGTCCATTGATCTTCAATGCACACTAGCCAACTACTTAATTCATCAAATGTTATAGCATTTAACCCATACTTCTCACAACGTTCATTGGCATTGTCTAACACTTTATCTAAATGAATATAATATTTAGCTTCATTCCAATATGTATAGACACTTGCGAAATGGCAAGTATGTTCTTCACACTCTTCATTTTCACAAGCAGGACATAACAAACATGCAAATTTTTTTACAGCTAATAACACTTCTTCACAATATGTTTTTTGCACAATATACTGTTTCAATGTAATGTACGCCATTATACTGCAATATACATCAACCGCTCTCTCACTTCATCAAACAGTCTTGGATCAAATCGAGCAAAGTGAAATGCTGCTTCCACATCAAAATCCTCAGCTCCGTCAATGCCTGAAAGCGCACACTCTTTGATGAAATCTTCGTGTAAGTTTGACAAGTTCAGCGCTAAATGAGCAAGTTCCCAATAGATGCTAAAGTGTTGTAGCTGTTGTTGAACAGACCCAAAACGTTCCAGTTCAGTTAACATGTAGTCCACATACTTCTCCTTAAAACACGTTTCTACATCTATCCTACATGTTCATATGACACGTCTGGACACTATGACGGCTGGCGAGTAAATGATTTTCAAAAAGGTGATACCGTTAGCGAACCACACTTGAAACAGAAGTTGTCTGGTTCACACATCTTACAATTGTACTTGTGACAGTGACAATCATAATCACTGGCATATCCACAAGCGCCGCAATATTCACACGTAAGTTCAAGCTGAATTTGCACGTTCATATTCTCCAATTCAACTTCAGCCAGTCTTTTCTTGGATAGTTTTGATACCTTCATCCGATTATCCTTTAGCAGTTTGATGACAGTTTTCACACCATGGCATTCTGTACATGGCTCAGGTTTGGCGAATAAGACTGAGTTGATGTTATCCAACTCCTGAAGCAGGGTCTCCCATTCACCGTCATTCATGTTGATGTAATACTTATATTCTTTCCCTTCAAACAGCGATGTGCGCACAAAACTCACATAGCGCATGTCTCGGTATGAAATGACTTCAAGCCACTTCGTCTGCGTTAAGTACAGTTTGAAGTCAATGTCGCGTAAATTTTTCAAGTTTTGAAACATAATATTCCACAAAGATGGCGATAAAGCAAGCCATTTCTCTCCACGTTTGATTCGAAGAAATGGTCCAAATTCTCCATGCTCCACAGTAATGGTTAAGTTGACACTAATTTTAAAGCTGCTTGTCTTCTCCATAGCTGCACAATGTAATGATGACTTTGAGTCCACTCCTTTTATACCCAACTATCTGCTGAGTTAGCTCCCTTTTCAAATATCTGGCAAAGTTTTGAATTCACTTCAACTCATCCATGATTGAAGCGAACAAGTTCTGATACATTCGTCGCCAATGGAACGTCATCATCATAATGTAAAATAATTCTAGCAGCTACAACTAGCATGAGTTCAGCTGCCCAAATTGTATTGGCGTTGATAAATGCTGATTCAATGTCATAGGTGTTTCCTGGTAAATTCAGGTCTTCACATTCACTCAGAAAAGCTTCAATGAAACGATTTCTTGGAATTACCATTCCAGTCGCTTCCCAATGTTTATGCAAATTCTTCACTTGTAAAATCCAATCCCTTTCAAAATTAAGAAGTTTTGAAAACACATAGTCAGTATAGTTCACTTGGAAGACCTCATCCATTGTCTCTATACGTCTGTGAAGAAGGGATGTCGACATTGTTTACTCACACAATCCACCACGTGAAATGACAATATATGTTCTCGCTCATCCCATTTATACCTTCCAGGTTTTCCCGTCTTCCAAGTTCCTTGTCAGGTGTTAAACTCAGTTCTAATATCTCTAAACATAGATGTTATAATAATGGGTGTGGGAAGAAATGTATGGGCGCATGTTTGAATGAGCTAGCCATTCGAGCATATGTTTGAATAAGCTGTCCATTCGAACACACCTTGTGAATGGGCTTGTCATTCGAACGCATCTTATGAATGGGTAGAACTTCTCATTCAAACACGCCCTTGAGTGATGTGTTAAATCAAAACTTACTGTAGATCTAATACTTCGCTTTCAACGCCGCGCAAATGACTTGACAGATAACACCAATATAAAATTTTTCCAAGGGAAAACAGAAAGGTCTGCTCTCGTCTTTGAATGATGTCTGTGGCTGTTCAACTAAACAGTGTTACATGATAGGGGGGGGGGTGGGGTTGGGGGGTGGGGAGGGGTCCTCACACGGCGGCTACCCATTCGAGCACACCTTGTGACTGTTTGTCATTCGAACACATCTTTAAATGACGTATTCAGCTGTTTCAATCGTACACTGCAAAATAAAAATAAACTCTGCAGTTTTCCTTTGTTAAAAGTAACAAAGACGGGTGTGACAAATATTTCTGCTAACCGACATAAGCATCTGGGAGAAAATTTAATTGCTTGCCACGCGGTGAGTCTTTGTTCTAGCCGTCTGTCCGCACATCAGAGGCTTCTCACACTCACGTCTTCTCACATTTTCTCAAAGCATAGGCTTTCAAGAGGAATTCAAACAGAAATATCTCTTCACTGAGTTGGATATGTATCTCTTTGAATAAAACTTTGCAGGTTAGTTTTTTTTTTCATAACCACATCAAATATATACAGATTCTAGCATCTTTCTACATAAAGAAAATTAAGCAGACTGACTTACGTGACTCACTTAGATAACTTTTCTATAAGCTTTTTTTCTCCCGTTCATTTCCTACATATTGTGCCTGATGTTAACTTGATTAGAATGTATTCCGTTATTGTTGCCTGTCATATTTTTAGATACTTCGGAAGGAGTTTACTTGTCAAGTACATATAAGTACAAAAAACACATATCTGCAAAGGTTTACGTCATGAGGCTGCATGACTAATGTAAACGGAGCTTTGCCTAACAAAAACATACTAAATCACTTCCCTATTCCACGTAACTGATAAAAACTCTGTACTTATTTATGCCAAGGCCGTCTGTCGCTAATACTTTATGCGTCTGTTGTGTATAGAATAGGTATATCTAGGCCAACTGTCACTTCACGCGTATTGCCTCACATAATGGCTTGAAATTTGACCTGGCAAAACTAGAGTGATTTTTTTTAAATAGCTGAAACATACACTTCCAAAAAAAAAAAAAAGAATAAAAAGAATAAAAAAGTAGGGGGAAAAAGAGTTTTCTACGCCAGTCAGAAAATCCCATCCTTGAAAGAAAAATGTATATAATATCATCCACATTGTCTCTTTAGCGTTTAATAGAAGATTTATCTAAACATTCGTGAAAGGTGGTTTTATAGGGTTTTTGCATATCCATCTCCCATTCTTCTGAAGTGTGAGCATCCTTTAAATGTCTTTTAAGATTTTACAACTTGTTGAATGGACTGCTCATTCGAACACGTGTTTGAATGGGCTTGCCATTTGAACACATGTTGGAATGAGTGCGGTTTTCCTACATCACCAATCAGCGAAATATACATATAAAAACCAAAGTTCTTTAGAATCGTCTGAAACGGATAACTATGTTGAAATCGCAAAATGTTCTTACCGGTGACAGTCGACCCCTGGAGGTGGGGGGGAGGGGGGTCATAAAAACCAAAGTTGTTCAGAATCGTCTGAAATGGATAATTTTGTTGAAATCGCAAAATTTTCTTACCGGTGACAGTCGACCCCTAGGGGGAGGGGAGGGAGGGGTCATGAAAACCAAAGTTGTTCAGAATCGTCTGAAACATATATCTATGCTGAAATCGCAAAATTTTCTTACCCCTGGGGGGGGGTGGGGGGGGAGGGGGAGGGGGTGGTCATAAAAACCAAAGTTGCTCAGAATCGTCTCAAACGGATAACTATGCTGAAATTGCAAAATTTTCTTACCGCTGGGGGGGGTCTGTTCCAGAACTGTCGTTTCCCTACTACTCTCGTTATATTAAGTTGTTCTGATAACCTGTAATAATAAAAGCAATTTAGTCTGTTCGCAACAATGCAGTTGCACAGTGAACATTTGAACAATATTTGCCAGCTTTGCATAGGCCTGCTTCATCTAAACTGAATACAATCAAGTGCCAAGTTATTGCTTTCATATATTTTAATTTAATTTGTGAGTGTGCAGAAATAATTTTGGGTTTGCAAAAGTGCTGAGTCATGGACGCCAATATGTCTTCCCAATTTCGACGCAGGCTGAACATAAAATTGTTTAAAAATGGATGTTTGCAGAAGAGCTTTCTCCTTGTTTACCAAGTTTATGTTTTTTAGAAACTGCAAAAACAAGATTTTCTGATTAAATAAAAATATATTTGAAATGCCTCTTTGTCAAATTTCATCAGCATTGATGGGCTGGAACAAGCGTTGATTTAAAAAATTAAGTGTTGCGTAATGTGTTACATATCCACTCACAAGATGAAGAACCTGGAAAAAAGGACGGTGCACTTGCGAAACATATTAGTTAAACTAAGCTTAAATCCAACAGCATGACAACTGCACAGTGTGTACATCTTTTAAACAAGCGTCATATGTAATTGTTCCATTAAATGATGTTCAGTGATTTGGTTGTAGTGTATGTTTTGTGGTTGCTTGCACGCACGACATACTTAGCTTTAATCTCAGATTGTTATTTACAGGGGTTATCTGCACGCATACATATCGTGCATGGATCCAAGGTATAATGCTTGTCTGTTGCTTGTTATTTATAGGGTTATCTGCACGCATACATAGCGTACGTGGCTCCAGGCTGCAATGCCTGTCTGCTGATGTTATCTGTAGACAGAGATATTTTCTTCGCGCTCTCAGATTGTAAACAAACCATACATTAAGTAAGAGTAATCACAGATTATACGAATCATTCATATTATGATAAGAGAATGTTTAGATATTTACCTGTGCGAGAAAGTGTTATTGTTCTGTCGCGATGCGTGTGGCAGTTTTGCTGCCGACATCATTCCATCATGATCTAGCATAACGAAGGCTGAACAGTAATGTAAAAATTTGGTTTTGTTTACAGAAAATAATAATCATGTATATTTTGTTTAAAACCTTGAAATCAATTACATCCATAGTGTTGACGACAGAAACAATTTTTTCAAATTCTAATTGGTTCCCACAATATCACTACAGTTTTGAATGAAATAAACTAAACCAGGAAAAAGTGTCATTTATTTATCTTGTTTAAAACTAATTTGTGTTATTTACACACAGAAGCTCCTTCGGCAGCGAAGTCTTCAAGCAATCACCGAAGCCGTTAGCAAGGGCGGCTACAGTGTGACACAGACGGGCATAGCAGATCTATGTCACTTCCTGTACAAAGTCAAGCGTTCTTGTTAGGTCACGTGTCCCCTGTGTGAGGCGCCGTATTACAGCCTGGCGGAAGACAGAGACTGTTCTCCCTCTACCAGTTGTGTTCATGTTCAATATATCAATAATTTCATAATAATCATATTTTGTAAACCGTCATACGCTCGCTCTTTAAAGTTAGATTCATCCTTCATTTCTGTTATTCCAAGCTGCCTTTTTCTTCCAATATGTATGTTTCTATTATTCCAATCTGATCCCTAATTAAATAACGAACAAACAAAAAAAAAACAGATTTGCATTAAGTTGGCGTGGCTTTAGTTGTAACCAGTGCAGTAATGTTCCATGTACATAAAAAATTAAGTTAATATTTGAGTTCAATATTGTACCTAAATTTGAGAATAAAATGAAAGTTGAGTTCAATATCATCTGCAGTATGCATATAATTTAAGTTTAATTACAAACTTAGGTTTGTAATTTGAGTTTGTCTCATTGCACCCTCACGTTTGAGTTTACAACAGGAAAAGTTACTTCTTCTAGAGTTGTTGTTTTTGATTTTTTTTGCAGCACGTTAAGTCTAGACAGTTCTTGGCGTAATTTCCTGTCTTGCGTGAGAGTTTTAAGTGGAATATTTAAAGAATTTAACTGAAAATGGCAAGCTGAAACGGGAGTACTCATACCAGTCAAAGTCCCCAAAATGCCATTTTTACGAATTTGAGTTCTGCTTTGTTTAAATCGCCAGGTCAAACCTATTAAACCAAACTAAAATAATAGGGTATTTAATACAACTATTATTTAAAGATCCTTAAACATTCTTCGGTGTCAGTTTAGGTTCTTAAATTAGTGTTTCAATAAGTGTAATACTTGACAAACTCATGCTTTGACCGACATGCGTTTGAAACCGAAAACCAAAATTGTCACAAACTAAAATTTTCTTTTTTTATTTGGCCAGATAACTCGGGCAGCTTTAGGCAGGACAGTAACACTGCTGCGTTGTGGGCAATATGTCAATACAACCGATGACGTTGTAACGAACTTGTAGTGTGTGGCTGATAAAATCATCGCAGCTGATAAAATGAAAGTGTTCTTGCACTGATGTCCGAGCGCACTGGTCTATCTAGTTATCATTATCATACAGCTGAGGCGATGAAGCAAATTTACCTAGTTTTACTGCGTTGGCACCTGGTAATTTCCCTGGACGTTCTTGAGTATTTTAATTTTGTGTTATCTCGTCATGAAACCCATGAAAATTTTATTATCAATAAATTTGTAGGTTTTATTGCTGGTGGTTTACTGAAACCCATACATAGATTAGATATTATAAATGGTACTAACAAAGAAGCCACACCTCAGTTGCAATCCACACATAGATTAGATATTATACTGGTAATAACAAACCTTCCTAATCTCGATAGTAATCCTCACATAGATTAGATAGTAGAAATGGTGCTAACAAACAAATTACATTTCAGTTATAATACACATGTAAACAGTCCTCTTCTCTATAGCAAACTATTAACCACGAATTAAAAAAAATATGTTGCAACAATTATTCTTAAATAGAAAAGAACATAACATAGTTATCAAAAACGTTCTTTATGTACCGTCTATCTTATCCAGATCGTGAGATGACAGTCTAATTTGTGTGAATACGCTGGACATAGTTTTGTTTTTGAAATATACCAGTGAATACTTTTCTATCACGTCTTATTTCCACCTGCCACCATTCCTCTGATTCTGGATCGCTGGTCAGCGCTATGACGTCACCGTGACTGAATGACAGCTCGTTTTCTTCCGCTGCCACAAAATCAAAGAGCGCTCTGCTTAGTTTCGTCTCATCTATATCCCTCAGGTAAATTGCCTGCGATCTCAAAAACGAAGCCGCGCGGTGATAGTCTACAAGTTGATTCAGCGAGTTGAATTTCACGACCCATAGAAAATACTTGCCAGCATATCCCTAAGGACTTTAAAATGCTGCACACTTTCACCAAATTTCACACTCAGAGGAAAGTCTCCAGCAGTGCTTTCACTGTCTCTTATAATATATCCTCCACCCTGCTGAGATAACAGGATTGTTCTGCCTCCACTTGCTTTATCTTCCCATAGAACCAGGGTTGGGTTTCATTTGAATATAATTTTTAGGTACGAATCCTTCTCTGCCATTCTGCTCGGCTTTGTATCAGTTACGATCATAAGTCATATTCAATTTGTTCAGAATACTCCCTTCAACGAAAGGCAATTCGTCTTTGTTTGAGGCGTTTGGATTAAACGAGTGTAACGCAAGAGCCTCCATCACGTTCGTTTTTCCTATAGATATAATTATAGATAGATGTAATTAGATATCTCAAGTAATTGCACTAAATAATTTATAACTGAATTTATTCATGAGTACGGCGAAATCAAGTCAGTTTAATTAAGAGCATCAAATTTATTCTTCAAATCAAAGTTTTAAAATTAATAAAAAGTAAACAAACATCAAATTATGCAATTAATGTTAAATTATGCTAGTATTGTCATGGTTTAGATATCCTCGGAGGCTATTATCTCCACTTCAGTGCACAATCTTTACTCCTATTTCTTTTCTTTTGCCTATTATGGTGTTTCTACTTGTTCTATAAATCATGTTTTGCCAAGTCTTTGGCATGAAGTAAAACAATAGTAAGGGCTCATCCATAAAGTACCTTTTCACCACGGAGTCTGAACCAAAGCGGACACTAATGTAGAATAATGAATTGTTTTCATCGTTAAATGAATAATATAAAGCGCATAACTGAATGTGCCTAAACCAGTGTGTAGGAATATTCTTGTAAACGAAAGGCTATTGATATTTAAAAAAAAAAAGAACGAAACAATTAAAAAAGAGTATGTCCTAAACCAGTGTGTAGGAATATTCTTGTAAACGAAAGGCTATTGATATTTAAAAAAAAAAAGAACGAAACAATTAAAAAAGAGTAGTTACAACCAATTTTCTCCTTCCATGGAATAAGTAAAGGGGTTATCTATAATGTGCGTACGTCATCTGTTCGCTTATACATTAACGTCCGCATTGGATCAGATCCCTCCCCGAGGTCCGTACGTTCTTTATGGAGAATCTCTAACAAGATATTATTCCCTGGCCTGTGAATGGAAGAAGTTAAGAAAATGAGAATCGAGCAGATAGAAGAGGAATTTTACTCTCTTCTAACGCTTAAATCTTTAACACGTAACGTCTATCGCTTAAAAATAAGGGATCACATACGTGTATGGAGTTAAGATTGTGCAATTTCAGTGTCATTTGTGTGTTCCACAGCACTCTGTCACAGACTTGGATTTGTGTTTTTTTTTTTGTTTGTTTTTTTTTTCGGGTGGATATCCGATGCATTGAGCGTTGTTTCAAAGAGTTGTTTCAAATTTTCGTTTTTTCCACTATAAAGTTACCAGAGTTTTAAAAATGCCCCTCACCCCATAAAAAAATAGAAACCCCGGGGTTTTTATTAGAAAACCAAATAGAAACGCAGGCTTTGTTTCTTAAACCCTTGGTAGTTACAATATACCTTTATTCAACCTATGGTAACCATACCGTAAACATGCGTCCGGGAAAACTTTGAACATAAGTTCAATGCCAAACCACACACGGGATAACATATGTTAACGATATGGCAACGGCATGTTCACCACAAGATGATCAAATGCTAACCATATAAGACATTGTCAAACCATCTCTTTACCACGTGGTAGCCGCAAATGTTGCTATTTTGCAAACGTTAGTTAACCATGTGGTGACCATATGGCAAATTCGACTATGCAATAAAGATGTTCAAACATGTTAATCAATATATGTTTTCATTTCATTGTTTAAAGCCATGTCCATATATAGTGTAGCATCTATAAGCAATACATGACCACTGAATGGTGACCATATAGTCAACATATTACAGTTTTTTGTAATCTGTGACCAATATATTGTGAATATATAGATGTAACATGTTTAACGTAATTGTTTATGAAATCATTGCTATAACTTCTTGTTTATGCAGCCATCTGCTACCCATACAGTCAAATTCGACAATATAAAACATATTTTAAACATGCTGTTAACTGTTTTCCATATGGTGTTTACTTGGCAAATTATTTGATAATAAATCCTATAATAGACATGTGGAATTTTCACAAGTTAATCGGTGTGCTGCTAAGGTTCAGAGAGAATAAAGTTGGCATGATGGCTAATATCGGAGAGATGTTTTATCAGATCAAAGTAACTCCGAAACATAGAGATGCTCTCAGGTTCCTTTGGTGGAGCAACGACGATCCACGACAACAATGCGAGGTTCATCGAATGACCGTGCATATTTTCGACGGAGTCTGGAGTCCAAGTGCTTCCAACTATGCGCTCACGAGAACAGCAGAAGATTACAGAAGCGAGTTTGATTCGAGTGTCATCGATTCAGTCATGAACAGTTTTTATGTAGATGATCTGCTGCATTCTGTAGTTTCAGTTAGAGATGGAAAAGTTTTGTCGGCTGAACTTCGACGTCTTCTCTCGTTGCGAGGATTCAGCCTTACCAAGTGGGTTAGCGATAACCGTGAACTACTGACGTCAATCCCGCAAGAAAACCTATTAAAGAAGGTACAGAATCTAGACCTACAGAATGACACATTACCTGTCGAGCGTGCACTCGGAGTAGAATAGATCACGGACCGCGTTTTCAGCTTCAATGTCAAGCCCAGGAATCCAGTGTTCACACGCCGTGGTCTCCTCAGCATAGTAAATACAGCGTATGATCCGCTGGGTATTGTGTGCCCGTTTGTACTCATTGCCAAGAAGTTGTTCCAGGCTGAATGTAAGCTTCAGAAAAGTTGGGACGATAGAAGAAAGTACGGTAAAGCACTTTAACAGATGGTGGCGGTCGCTTGTTTTGCTACGGCAAATCAAAGTTCCAAGGTGCATGATTAACGCCATAATGTCAGATGTTGAGGTGGTTCAGCTACATCATTTCTGCGATGCAAGTGAGGAGACCTATGGCACAGTCACGTATCTGCGTATCATTGATGCAGACGGCAATATCAACAATACGTTTGTCTTTGGAAAGTCGCGATTGTCTCCGCTGAAGCCGATTAGTATTCCGCGACTAGAGTTGTGTGCAGAGGTGACAGCTGTACATGTCAACAGTATGACGCAGCGAAAACTTAAGATTCGAGTGCGCGAGGTATTTTTCTGGACAGAAAGTAGCATAGTGTTGTATTACATCAACAATGTTTCGCGTAGGTTTCAGACGTTTGTAGCGAACCGGCTCACAGTCATTCACGAAGGGTACAGAGCTGATCAATGGCGGCATGTAAGTTTAGGGAACAATCCAGCTGACGATGCATCATGAGGAATCAAGCCGGATGAAAACGTTGAAGATGGCTGAATTTTCCAGCATTTCTACAAGTGGACGAATCTTGTTGGCCGGAATCTAAAATTGACCTGTCAACAATTACCGAGTCTGACATAGAGGTAAAACGTTTGACAACTTCTTGTGCCACTGAGATCTTGCAGGAGAAAACAGCTATAGATGATATCCTTGCTCATTATTCAGACTGGTTTAAACTTAAAAGAGCAGTTGCCTGGATTTTACAATTCATTTCATGGCTACGAAACAAGAAGGCAAACGTGGTTAAAGTGTTATCATACGATGATATGCTCAAGCAAAATGTTTCAGTAATGAAATACAAGATGTCAAGAGGCAGGGCAAGCTAAAAAGAAGAAGTACGCTATACTCATCCATGCTTGACGAACAAGGATTGCAGCTGATCGGTGGTCGCTTGCGTAATGCTGTTGTTGCGATAGAAATGAAGCATCAGGTCATATTACCGAGGGACTGTCACGTGTCATTGTTGTTAGTGAGGCACTTTCATGAAGTCCAAGCACGATATTGCGGCACTGAATATGTTTTGTTGATACTTCGTACGAAGTATTGGATCCCCAAGGTGAGGCAATTAATTCGCAAAATTGCAAGAAGTTGTGTTGTCTGCAAGAGGATTTATGGACAGCCGATGTTTCAACGAATGTCAGACTTGCCCACTGACAGAGTAACTCCGAATAAACCACCGTTCTCGAATATAGGAATTGACTGGAGAGCCCTAAGCTGTGCGCACACCTCTCGGATGGACAGTGAACGGCCCTGTAAAAGGTTCAGATGAATCATCAGGTATGTGCAATTATATAAACCACCGTTCTCGAATATAGAAATTGACTGTTTCGGTCCTTTCTTGGTTAAACGGGGCCGCTCTCAGGAAAAACGATACGGTTGTATTTTTACATGCCTTTTAATTCGCGCCTTACATATCGAGATGCTAAATTCGCTGGATGCAGACTCGTTTGTTAACACGTTGCAGAGATTTATTTGCAGACGGCAGTTTTAATTTGGCTATTAATTTACTACATTAGTACAAATTACGGAAAAAAATTCTCAATATTGATTTTGGTAAAATGAAAATCGCTCAACTAAAGGAAGGCCTGGTGGAGAAGGGCTTGTCAACGACAGGAAACAAAGAAGAACTGGTGTACCGTTTGCAGAAGTACTACGATGAAAATCCAGTGGGTGCCACTGCTGCTGATTTGCCAACAGAAGTTCCACCTGATGTGTCTAGTGAATACGGCAGTGTGAAACCTGAGGTACTGTCTGAATTTTTACTGCTGCAAAATGTTGATAATACGGTGAAACCCAGTGACAAATTTAGTCATTTGAAGGATTTGCCTATATCCAGCTCTGCGAGTGAAAGTGTGTCCTTACTCATCGGCCAAGACAATCCTGAAGCGTTGGTACCACTGCAGTTGCGTCGCGGTAGCCCTGGAGAGCCCTAAGCTGTGCGCACACCTCTCGGATGGACAGTGAACGGCCCTGTAAAAGGTTCAGATGAATCAAGAGGTATGTGCAATTATATAAACCACCGTTCTCGAATATAGGAATTGACTGTTTCGGTCCTTTCTTGGTTAAACGGGGCCGCTCTCAGGAAAAACGATACGGTTGTATTTTTACATGCCTTTTAATTCGCGCCTTACATATCGAGATGCTAAATTCGCTGGATGCAGACGCGTTTGGTAACACGTTGCAGAGATTTATTTGCAGACGGCAGTTTTAATTTGGCTATTAATTTACTACATTAGTACAAATTACGGAAAAAAATTCTCAATATTGATTTTGATAAAATGAAAATCGCTCAACTAAAGGAAGGCCTGGTGGAGAAGGGCTTGTCAACGACAGGAAACAAGGAAGAACTGGTGTACCGTTTGCAGAAGTACTACGATGAAAATCCAGTGGGTGCCACTGCTGCTGATTTGCCAACAGAAGTTACACCTGATGTGTCTAGTGAACAGCGCAGTGTGAAACCTGAGGTACTGTCTGAATTTTTACTGCCGCAAAATGTTGATAATACGGTGAAACCCAGTGACAGTATATCCCAAGTTGGCTCTTCAAGCAGCGTTAGATCGGCACGGGCACGTGCTGCTGCCAGAAAGGCTGCCGCGCAAGCTAAGCTCAAGTCGTTCCAGGAAGAAGGGCGTCTGTTAGCGGAACGAAATAAGTACGAATCAAAGTTGAAGTGGCATCAATTGAAGTTCTCGCTATGTTTGATGAAAATTCTACAGTTCAACCCGTAACGAGTCTCTTGCAAAAACCTGTGTACACTGTTGCTCAGTCAACATCGCCTCAGGTACAATTTAGCCAATTCCGTGCTGTACCAAGTACATCCGTTGTTGACCCGAGTTATGTTACCGCACCTTATTCGCGTCCAATCTCGACGGCCAATGCAGCTACATCAGATGAGGAGCTGCCTTCCACGTTCAATCCTGCAGCCTATGAATTCCATCCGCAATCTGCAGACAATATTATGCATTTTACGCAGAAAGAAATGATAGACATTTTTGCCTTACCGAAGTCGCAACTGGTAACGTTTGACGTAGAGTCAATGAATTATCACATGTTCATGAACTCATTCAATAGCTGTATTGATTCTACCCAAGTGAGTGACATATCAAAGTTGAACAAGCTATTCGAGCCCGTAAAGGCAAGGCACTGAACGTTATAAAACCATGTGCGTGCATGGCTACGTCAGAAGGGTATCGCAAAGCCAGAGACTTGTTATTAGAACGGTTTGGAAACGACTATGTAATTTCAGAAGCTTGGATTTCAAAACTCGGGTCCTCCTATTAAAGCAGATAATGTGCACATGCTTCAAGATTTTATAGATGATATACGCAGCTGGTCCGAAGCGCTACGTGCTATGGGCCACCTGAACGAAGTAGATGCGCGGGTTTGCCTTGTTAAGCTGGTGAAGCGCCTCCCAGTTTGCAAGGTCGTTGGAGGAAGAAAGCTGTTGAAGCTCATGATGACAATGGAAGATATCCAGGTATTGAGTTATTTCTGGAATTCTTAACCAAAGTAACGAGAAAAGCATGTGACCCAATGTTTGGAGTGAGTAGAGAACAAAAGGCTGAAAAAAGAGTCCACTCGAGCAAGTCAGTGATCTTTCAAGTAAGCGCAAATGGCGACGAGAAGAAACCAGTTCAGCTAGGACAAAAATGTTTCATATGTGGCGAAATGCATTATTTAGCCCAATGCGAGAAATCCAAGAACGCGTCTGTTGCGGATTACCTAAAATTTGTCAAGGAAAAGAAAATTTGTTTTAACTGTCTGAGTTGATCAAAACACGTTTCAAATAATTGCAGATTCTCCAAGACGTGTGGCATCGAGGGATGCACGATAAAACACTCCCAAATGCTGCATCATGTTCTGAAGAAGAGAAGCGCACAAGGCGATCTCACTCCAGATCGGGAAGTAACTGCATCCGGTGAGTCGAGTTTTGCAAATCACGCTGCCAATAATGTGACTGACACTGCTACGCTTTCATTCAGTACACAGACTCCAGAGCAGACAAAAGTATAACTCCCGATCGTACCTGTGTATGTGCGTGGCCATGGACAACAACACGGTGTGAAGACATTTGCTCTCCTTGACACAGGAAGAAATCGAACATTTTGCTCCGACAAGCTACGGCAGCAAGTAGGTGTGCAAGGTAAGCAATCTACGTTCAATGTATCTACACTAAATGATGGGAAAGAACTCACAGTTGAAGAAATCAACTTGTTTGCTACAAATGCTTAGGAGAATCGCTGTAGAAATGAGACTGTGGTGCTGTCAAAGGCTTATGTGATGAACAATTTCCCGTCGCTTGCATCAAGTATGGTGTGCGTTGATGACATTAGCAAATTTAGTCATTTGAAGGATTTGCCTATATCCAGCTCTGCGAGTGAAAGTGTGTCCTTACTCATCGGCCAAGACAACCCTGAAGCGTTGGTACCACTGCAGTTGCGTCGCGGTAGCCCTGGAGAGCCCTAAGCTGTGCGCACACCTCTCGGATGGACAGTGAACGGCCCTGTAAAAGGTTCAGATGAATCAAGAGGTATGTGCAATTATATAAACCACCGTTCTCGAATATAGGAATTGACTGTTTCGGTCCTTTCTTGGTTAAACGGGGCCGCTCTCAGGAAAAACGATACGGTTGTATTTTTACATGCCTTTTAATTCGCGCCTTACATATCGAGATGCTAAATTCGCTGGATGCAGACGCGTTTGGTAACACGTTGCAGAGATTTATTTGCAGACGGCAGTTTTAATTTGGCTATTAATTTACTACATTAGTACAAATTACGGAAAAAAATTCTCAATATTGATTTTGATAAAATGAAAATCGCTCAACTAAAGGAAGGCCTGGTGGAGAAGGGCTTGTCAACGACAGGAAACAAGGAAGAACTGGTGTACCGTTTGCAGAAGTACTACGATGAAAATCCAGTGGGTGCCACTGCTGCTGATTTGCCAACAGAAGTTACACCTGATGTGTCTAGTGAACAGCGCAGTGTGAAACCTGAGGTACTGTCTGAATTTTTACTGCCGCAAAATGTTGATAATACGGTGAAACCCAGTGACAGTATATCCCAAGTTGGCTCTTCAAGCAGCGTTAGATCGGCACGGGCACGTGCTGCTGCCAGAAAGGCTGCCGCGCAAGCTAAGCTCAAGTCGTTCCAGGAAGAAGGGCGTCTGTTAGCGGAACGAAATAAGTACGAATCAAAGTTGAAGTGGCATCAATTGAAGTTCTCGCTATGTTTGATGAAAATTCTACAGTTCAACCCGTAACGAGTCTCTTGCAAAAACCTGTGTACACTGTTGCTCAGTCAACATCGCCTCAGGTACAATTTAGCCAATTCCGTGCTGTACCAAGTACATCCGTTGTTGACCCGAGTTATGTTACCGCACCTTATTCGCGTCCAATCACGACGGCCAATGCAGCTACATCAGATGAGGAGCTGCCTTCCACGTTCAATCCTGCAGCCTATGAATTCCATCCGCAATCTGCAGACAATATTATGCATTTTACGCAGAAAGAAATGATTGACATTTTGGCCTTACCGAAGTCGCAACTGGTAACGTTTGATGGAGAGTCAATGAATTATCACATGTTCATGAACTCATTCAATAGCTGTACTGATTCTACCCAAGTGAGTGACATATCAAAGTTGAACAAGCTATTCGAGCCCGTAAAGGCAAGGCACTGAACGTTATAAAACCATGTGCTTGCATGGCTCCGTCAGAAGGGTATCGCAAAGCCAGAGACTTGTTATTAGAACGGTTTGGAAACGACTATGTAATTTCAGAAGCTTGGATTTCAAAACTCGGGTCCCCCTATTAAAGCAGATAATGTGCACATGCTTCAAGATTTTATAGATGATATACGCAGCTGGTCCGAAGGGCTACGTGCTATGGGCCACCTGAACGAAGTAGATGCGCGGGTTTGCCTTGTTAAGCTGGTGAAGCGCCTCCCAGTTTGCAAGGTCGTTGGAGGAAGAAAGCTGTTGAAGCTCATGATGACAATGGAAGATATCAAGGTATTGAGTTATTTCTGGAATTCTTAACCAAAGTAACGAGAGAAGCATGTGCCCCAATGTTTGGAGTGAGTAGAGAACAAAAGGCTGAAAAAGATTCCACTCGAGCAAATCAGTGAGCTTTTAAGTAAGCGCAAATGGCGACGAGAAGAAACCAGTTCAGCAAGGACGAAAATGTTTCATGTGTGGCGAAATGCATTATTTAGCCCAATGCGAGAAATTAAAGAACGCGTCTATTGTGGATTGCCTAAAATTTGTCAAGGAAAAGAAAATTTGTTTTAACAGTCTGAATTGATCAAAACACGTTTCAAAGAATTGCAGATTCTCCAAGACGTGTGGCATCGAGGGATGCACGGTAAAACACTCCCGAATGCTGCATCATGTTCTGAAGAAGAGAAGCGCACAAGGCGATCTCACTCCAGATCGGGAAGTAACTGCATCTGGTGAGTCGAGTTTTGCAAAGCACGCGGTCAATAATGTGACTGACACTGCTACGCTTTCATTCAGTACACAGACTCCAGAGCAGACAAAAGTATCACTCCCGATCGTACCTGTCTATGTGCGTGGCCATGGACAACAACACGGTGTGAAGACATTTACTCTCCTTGACACAGGAAGAAATCGAACATTTTGCTCCGAAAAGCTACGGCAGCAAGTAGGTGTGCAAGGTAAGCAATATACGCTCAATGTATCTACACTAAATGAGGGGAAAGAACTCACAGTTGAAGACATCAACTTGTTTGCTACAAATGCTTAGAAGAACCACTTTGTACAAAGTATTGGGTCCCCAAGGTGAGGCAATTAATTCGCAAAATAGCAAGAAGTTGTGTTGTCTGCAAGAGGCTTTATGGACAGCCGATGTTTCAACGAATGTCATACTTGCCCACTAACAGAGTAACTCCGAATAAACCACCGTTCTCGAATATAGGAATTGACTGTTTCGGTCCTTTCTTGGTTAAACGGGACCGCGCTCAGGAAAAAACGATAGGTTGTATTTTTACATGCATTCTAATTCGCGCCATACATATCGAGATGCTAAATTCGCTGGATGCAGACTCGTTTGTTAACGCGTTGCAGAGATTTATTTGCAGACGAGGTGCTCCGGAAGTTATCCGATCTCACAACGGAACCAACTTTGTCGGTGGTTCGAGGGAGTTGTTCGAGACCATGCAGAGATGGAATGACAGTCTTAAATTACATACAAGTCCACACCAAAGAGAAATTCCACAGGGGTGGAGTGTGGGAGAGACAGATCCGCACAGTGCGCGAGGTCATGAATGCCGTCATCCGCAATGCCGTTTTGGACGATGAGCGCCTCTGTACATTGTTCTGCGAAGTCGAATTTATTGTCAATAACAGGCCCATAACGAGGTACCCCGATAGTCCGAACGATGCTTCCCAGCTAACACCGAATCATTTGTTGCTTCTGCGTAGCACGAACAAACCGCCGGTTGATTCGTTCGGCAAGCACGATACATACTGTAAACGCTGGAGGCACGTGCAGTACTTGGCAGACATTTTTTGGTCTCGCTGGGTACGCGAATACCTGCCAACTATTTAACAAAGGCAAAAGTGGTTAAAATCAGATCGAGAATTGCGAGAAAATGACAAAGTTTTGATGTTTGATGAATATGTGGCCTATGGCCCGCGTTATGAAGGTCACCAAAAGCCGAGATGGTCACGTCCGATCTGCTATAGTGAAGACAAAATCAACAAATTTTACGCGACCATTAAGTTGTGTCTATTAGAAGCCTGCAGTGATTAATTTGTGGTTATATTTGTAAAATGGGGTGAGCCTAGCGCCCTCATTCGTTTTAAATAGAATGCCCAGTTATGGCTGTAGTTTCTCTTTTAAATGTTCACATTGTAGTGTAGTGTCTTGTTTATGTACCTTATAAATTTATCCATGTATGTTTTAAAATATATCCTGTTAATACGTAAGAGTATTCTCTAGTTTAGTTGAACTTCAAAACGTGTTGTCTGTTCAACGTTCTGTCGTTAAATGAACGCCACAAGTCACTAGTTCAGTGTTCACCATGTGCCCAAACAGCCACGTGGTTAGTTAAAACACGTGGTAGTACTGTAATTCATCCCACGAGCATACTGATATACCCACATGTACTTCTTTGCTATACCAGAGTAAAATTAAATTATCACTGGTTTCCGCTAGACTGACTTCCGCCATAAAGTTGTATGAAAAAACTTTATTTTAACCAAGTCAGTAAAATAATGGTCCAATAGGCTTGTTTCTAGATGGCTTTGTGAACTTGTAAAAGTCATGTGTCAAGTACGTTCTTACCCGGGTAAAACCACCATGATCTCTCTTACCCTCAAACCTCTCTGAAGTAGCACTGTATTGATTAATCTTCTGTTGTGAAACGTGACTTTCCACAGGCCTAAAATCTATGCTTCTGCTTGTTACAATGTGGTGAATGTTTCACATTCACGGGGCCGCTGTAAGAAATGCAAGACGAGCCATTTAATGACAAGGGCGTTCTGGGTAGTGCGTGGAATTTATTTCTCAGTTGGTTGAAGTTCAGGCGTGCAGCCAAATTGTTTGTCATTATATCAAGGGTTTCTGTAAAGAAGCATTCAGTTATTTGACATGCTATGTGACGTGTGGTCTGTGAAATTCTTCACCCCTTCCTTTCCCACAACTGATATTTAAAAGATGAGGATGTCTATTATGTCTAGTTCACTCGTGTGTGACAGTCCTCCTACTATATAAGCATGGATTTTCGCGGTATTTGGCATGCTTCCCGCGGGATTCCAATAATTTGTACCTGTTTAAATCTGTTTGAATCTTTTTAAATCTGTTTAGACCGGATTTAAAGCTGTTTAAGATCTGCTCGTGTTGGAAAGATGGAAAGAAATAAAACAAAATTACCGCGGCAGTTTCAATTTGGCCTTTAATTTACTACAGCACGCATTGGATCAGATTCCTCCCTCGGTGCGTACGTTCTTTGTGGAGAATCTCTAACAATATATTGTTCCCTGGCCTGTGAATGGAAGAAGTTAAACAAATGAGAATCGAGCAGATAAAAGAGGAATTCCACTCTCTTCTAACGCTTAAATCTTTAACACGTAACGTCTATGGCTTAAAAATAAGGGATCACATACATGTATGGAATTAGGATTGTACAATTTCAGTGACATTTGTGTGTTCCACAGCACTCTGTCACAGACTTGGATTTGCGGGGTTTTTTTTTTATTTTCGGGTGGATATCCGATGCATTGAGCGTTTTAGTAAAAAAGTGGTTTCAAACTTTTTTTTCACTATGAAGTCACCAGAGTTTTAAAAATGTCCCTCACTCCATCAAAAGAAAAAAATAGAAACCCCGGGGCTTTTATTAGAAAATCAAATAGAAACGCAGGCTTTGTTTCGGAAAGCCTTGGTAGTTACAATATACCTTTATTCAACCTGTGGTAACCATACCGAAAATATGCGTCCGGGAAAACTTTGAACATAAGTTCAAAGCTAAGCCATCCAATACACGAGATAACATATGTTAACGATATGGCAACACAATGTTCACCACAAGATGATCAAATGCTAACCATATAAGACATTTAATCTTTTATCAGTTTGTTTTTAACTACATGGTCAAACCATCTCTTTACCATGTGGTAGGCGCAAATGTTGCTATTTTGCAAACATTAGTTAACCATGTGGTGACCATATGGCAACCATCTAGTCAAATTCGACCATGCAATAAAGATGTTCAAACATGTTAATCAACATTTGTTTTCATTGTGAAAATTCCACATGTCCATATTAGGATTCATTACCAAATAATTTGCCAAGTGAGCACTATATGGAAAATAGTCAACAGCATGTTTAAAAATATGTTTTACGTGGTCGAATTTGACTGTATAGGTGGCAGATGGATGCATAAACAAGAATTTATAGTAATGATTTCATAAACAATTACGTTAAGCATGTTACATTTATATATTCACAATATAATGGTCACAGATTACAAAAGACTGTAATATGTTGACTATTACACTATATATGGATATGGCTTTAAACATATGGTATCACACGTATAATCAACAATATATTTATCAAGTGTTTCTATACGGTCGTCATATGGTAAGCTGGTTTAAAATATAGGAACTAGCTTTTCATGTGTTTCAATACCGCCTTTGCATTTAATATATGTCCTATACATGTATATGTAATTAGACAGGTCAAAAATTTCATCAATGTTTTATACTCAGTCAACGGTTTTTTAGTCATTTTTGCCTTTTGAATTCTGTAGAACTGCAGCCTGAGTGCTTCGATATAAAAACAAAAAATATAAAAATTTGTAGACAGATTTGAGAGATTGGATAAAACCCGAAAGATCCGAAGAGAAAATTAATAATAGCAAAAGTTGTACTTACAGTTACAGCAAAAATCCCAAATGATCACTAATCGTTGTTGTTTATATCTAATAGCTTTTGCATTTAGGGTTTAGAGATGACATATGTTTTACAATAGATTGTGAATGTTCTGCTTCTGTTACCATAGAAATAAGGCACATGTATAATTTAATAATACATAAATTACAAATCTTTTATTGCAGTCACACTTGCAGTCTGTGACAGGAATCTAGATTGTAAAAGCAAACGCTTTTGTAAGGTCATGGTCAGTGACAAAGCTAGTTCTTCTTGTGGAGAACATGGGGTAGATTCTCCGCCGAAGATTTCGTTATTAAACGTATTATGATGTTTTCCCTAGAAGCTTAACACACCAAAGTTCTGACAGTGATATGCGGCAGAGTTTGCATACGCGTTTCATATGCATTAATATGAAATTATATGACGTGCAAGGTTTATTCTTCAAATTCCTGCGTAATTTGGGGAGCCATGTAGCGGATTTGATGTTGGTTTTTTTTCGATAGTACACTTTACTTTTATATGGCCCCTAAATTTAAGACATGTGTTAAAATCAGGCGATCCTTTGTGATTGGTTTAGGAAACGTGTTATGTTTAAGCGACCATATCCTACCCCATTCGTTGTTATTTATCCACGTATTTCGTGTTTGGAAAGTCTGTTAAAGTCAGTCATACTGGACAGATGTAGGTTTAGCCTGAAGTTTAAGTCCACCACAAATGCAAAAACTTGATTATAATAAATGGAATGTTTTAATGTCCGAAATATTTCATGTGTAGTTAAGATTGAATACTGACTCGATTTATCTATTAATTATTGGTATTTTGGTATTAATTTTGTGGCAATGTGTTCAAATATGTTGTAATTGTTTATTGTAGTCCTCATTGGGGATAAGAAATAAATTAGTAAACAGCAGGATGATCTTTGATTTCCCGTCCGTCACACCTTGGCCACGCGGGGTTATGTGGGTCAGAGAAACACGCGAGAATCAGAATCGACCCAACTTTACATAAATACAGTGAAACCTGGATATTCAGGACAGTGCTGCGACTGAGAATTCCTGTTTGGATTTGTAATGCGTCCATAATTTCAAGGTGGCCTGTTTTATAAATGAATAAAAAGGACTGAAATTTCTGACTTAGCAGTTATACGAATTATTCAGATTTGACCTGACCAAGGTTTTACTGTATGTATCTAATCGGTGGTTAAATAGGTGGCTCCGTCAAGCAGTATATTTGTTGGCGTCTACGAGCATGTCTGTGTGTAACCCAAAGCGTGTGAGGCAGATCATCAGTGGATGTTCTGTAATACGTGGCGTAACAAATTTCTTTCCCGAATGCTTCGGCTTAACTATCCCCCTACGGGCGGTTTTGGGCTACAGGCAAGAAAAGTAATATAGGTAATGATATATCACTACCTTGGCAACTTCATTTTGTAATTGAAACAAAATGACAAGAGCTTTGCAGAAAATTAACCTGTGAAAAATTTAATGCGCCACCATTACGACAATTCTTTGGGAATTCAAATAATAATGGAAAACATAAACAAAACAGGGGCGTGGGAGGGAGGTCTCAGCATGTGCGTACGCTAACGTATCATTGAATGCATGACGTCGTAAATTTCGCGTTTAGGAGTAGTGTGTCTAAAATCCTGAGAATTTAACGTACGTACTTTATGGATGGCCGCTATGAAAAGAAACTCAAGCCACAAAAAGACAAGTGCCGTTTTGTGACAAACTTTAGCAAAGCCTTTCCTCTAAAATTCTTGTAGCAAACTAAGTATCACAGTTGTGTGCGAAAGTGCATTCTATGTACAAATTAATAATCTGCAACCTCCTACATCGATGTACCACATTCACACATTACCAAACCACAATGCAGCAGGTGCGCTCAAGCCTAATAACACTGGGGGAGAGGGTGTGTGTTTATTGTCTAGGCATTATCCGCATTTGTTTGCGAAGAACATGCGCGGAGAAAGAAAAAAAAATATTAAGTAACTGAGAAAGGAAACAAGACTCTTTGATGGACGTTACATAAGCAATATGAGGACATCAGACAAAACAGAACAAGAATGACCAGTGTACCTGAATATCAATTGCATCGCGGCTGACTGACATGGCTGCTAGTGAAAATCTACACTGAAAGATAAAAAAAAATAGATTTACAATTTTCTTTTCTTTTAGTCTATTTTCATGTCTCGTTTAATGTTACCTTACATGAAAAAGATTTTTTAAAATACTTTTGTCGTTTTATCTCTTGCTACCGTTAAATAGCAGCAGTTTGTAAGCATTATAAGATAAAACGCCACTGATGGAATGTAACCCACAACAGCGAAAAACAACTTTTAATATAAACACTCAAATACTGTTCTTTTTTTAAACCTGAATAATCCAGGCCCCTATAATATTTTGGGATGCGTCAATAAAGGGATGTGTTCACAATGAGCAAAGACTGCAGCGATGCCCATAGACATACCATGGGAACCCCCGTAGACGGTGACACTTCTACTATCTGTCTGTCATAACATCACTCATCACTCATTTACTCGCAATCACTCATTCACTGATTCAAAACAGTTCAAATTTAATATATATCAAGATTACAGTGCTGCAACGACTACAAAATTTTAGTTATCCACTAGTCGGAGGCATTAGTCGCGACTAGTCGTGTTAAAAGCATTTGCACTTAAAAGTAGGTAATTGGAGGCTTCCATGACGTACCTCATGTAATGATATTGAATTGTGATATATGTCATAGTGCATTATCTTTGGATGAAAGAACTTTTCAAGCACAAAAAAATAATTTTATCTACATAAACATATTAGAAAATGAAATACTTAATGACTAATTGCACTTAATAATACATAAATTACAAATCTTTTATTGCAGTCACACTTGCAGTCTGTGACAGGAATCTAGATTGTAAAAGCAAACGCTTTTGTAAGGTCATGGTCAGTGACAAAGCTAGTTCTTCTTGTGGAGAACATGGGGTAGATTCTCCGCCGAAGATTTCGTTATTAAACGTATTATGATGTTTTCCCTAGAAGCTTAACACACCAAAGTTCTGACAGTGATATGCGGCAGAGTTTGCAT
The DNA here is from genome assembly GCA_949752745.1 of Protula sp. h YS-2021. Classification (NCBI taxonomy): domain Eukaryota; kingdom Metazoa; phylum Annelida; class Polychaeta; order Sabellida; family Serpulidae; genus Protula; species Protula sp. h YS-2021. The sequence continues at coordinate 89,296 of OX457027.1, forward strand.
ACGCGTTTCATATGCATTAATATGAAATTATATGACGTGCAAGGTTTATTCTTCAAATTCCTGCGTAATTTGGGGAGCCATGTAGCGGATTTGATGTTGGTTTTTTTTTCGATAGTACACTTTACTTTTATATGGCCCCTAAATTTAAGACATGTGTTAAAATCAGGCGATCCTTTGTGATTGGTTTAGGAAACGTGTTATGTTTAAGCGACCATATCCTACCCCATTCGTTGTTATTTATCCACGTATTTCGTGTTTGGAAAGTCTGTTAAAGTCAGTCATACTGGACAGATGTAGGTTTAGCCTGAAGTTTAAGTCCACCACAAATGCAAAAACTTGATTATAATAAATGGAATGTTTTAATGTCCGAAATATTTCATGTGTAGTTAAGATTGAATACTGACTCGATTTATCTATTAATTATTGGTATTTTGGTATTAATTTTGTGGCAATGTGTTCAAATATGTTGTAATTGTTTATTGTAGTCCACATTGGGGATAAGAAATAAATTAGTAAACAGCAGGATGATCTTTGATTTCCCGTCCGTCACACCTTGGCCACGCGGGGTTATGTGGGTCAGAGAAACACGCGAGAATCAGAATCGACCCAACTTTACATAAATACAGTGAAACCTGGATATTCAGGACAGTGCTGCGACTGAGAATTCCTGTTTGGATTTGTAATGCGTCCATAATTTCAAGGTGGCCTGTTTTATAAATGAATAAAAAGGACTGAAATTTCTGACTTAGCAGTTATACGAATTATTCAGATTTGACCTGACCAAGGTTTTACTGTATGTATCTAATCGGTGGTTAAATAGGTGGCTCCGTCAAGCAGTATATTTGTTGGCGTCTACGAGCATGTCTGTGTGTAACCCAAAGCGTGTGAGGCAGATCATCAGTGGATGTTCTGTAATACGTGGCGTAACAAATTTCTTTCCCAAATGCTTCGGCTTAACTATCCCCCTACGGGCGGTTTTGGGCTACAGGCAAGAAAAGTAATATAGGTAATGATATATCACTACCTTGGCAACTTCATTTTGTAATTGAAACAAAATGACAAGAGCTTTGCAGAAAATTAACCTGTGAAAAATTTAATGCGCCACCATTACGACAATTCTTTGGGAATTCAAATAATAATGGAAAACATAAACAAAACAGGGGCGTGGGAGGGAGGTCTCAGCATGTGCGTACGCTAACGTATCATTGAATGCATGACGTCGTAAATTTCGCGTTTAGGAGTAGTGTGTCTAAAATCCTGAGAATTTAACGTACGTACTTTATGGATGGCCGCTATGAAAAGAAACTCAAGCCACAAAAAGACAAGTGCCGTTTTTTGACAAACTTTAGCTAAGCCTTTCCTCTAAAATTCTTGTAGCAAACTAAGTATCACAGTTGTGTGCGAAAGTGCATTCTATGTACAAATTAATAATCTGCAACCTCCTACATCGATGTACCACATTCACACATTACCAAACCACAATGCAGCAGGTGCGCTCAAGCCTAATAACACTGGGGGAGAGGGTGTGTGTTTATTGTCTAGGCATTATCCGCATTTGTTTGCGAAGAACATGCGCGGAGAAAGAAAAAAAATATTAAGTAACTGAGAAAGGAAACAAGACTCTTTGATGGACGTTACATAAGCAATATGAGGACATCAGACAAAACAGAACAAGAATGACCAGTGTACCTGAATATCAATTGCATCGCGGCTGACTAACATGGCTGCTAGTGAAAAACTACACTGAAAGATAAAAAAAAATAGATTTACAATTTTCTTTTCTTTTAGTCTATTTTCATGTCTCGTTTAATGTTACCTTACATGAAATAGATTTTTTTAAATACTTTTGTCGTTTTATCTCTTGCTACCGTTAAATAGCAGCAGTTTGTAAGCATTATAAGATAAAACGCCACTGATGGAATGTAACCCACAACAGCGAAAAACAACTTTTAATATAAACACTCAAATACTGTTCTTTTTTTAAACCTGAATTATCCAGGCCCCTATAATATTTTGGGATGCGTCAATAAAGGGATGTGTTCACAATGAGCAAAGACTGCAGCGATGCCCATAGACATACCATGGGAACCCCCGTAGACGATGACACTTCTACTATCTGTCTGTCATAACATCACTCATCACTCATTTACTCGCAATCACTCATTCACTGATTCAAAACAGTTCAAATTTAATATATATCAAGATTACAGTGCTGCAACGACTACAAAATTTTAGTTATCCACTAGTCGGAGGCATTAGTCGCGACTAGTCGTGTTAAAAGTATTTGCACTTAAAAGTAGGCAATTAGAGGCTTCCATGACGTACCTCATGTAATGATATTGAATTGTGATATATGTCATAGTGCATTATCTTTGGATGAAAAAACTTTTCAAGCACAAAAAATAATTTTATCTACATAAACATATTAGAAAATGAAATACTTAATGACTAATTGCACTTATAAAATTTACAGTGTAAGAAAGAGATATTGTGTTTTTTTGTGTTTTGCGTCTTCTTTTTTGGTTGCCATATTGTACACCGGATAATCGCACCGCCAAAGAAATTCTGCACTGGAAAAGTGACCCAAAATATCCAAAGAGTTACCTTTCGATTTTGCCACCTATTTCTCCGATCAAATTATCAAGATAAAAGATCAAATTCGTTTCAGTAGTGTGAATGAACTTGCTTTAAAATTCCAGGATAGCCAGGAAACGAATGCAATTTTGGCTAAATTTTCCGCTGCTATGTGAAAGAAATGGAAAATATGATATGAACCTGTAATTCTGCAAAATGTTACTTAGACCCTATTCATACGAAACTTATTAAATTATGCAAGCATGAAATTTCTCCTGTTATAACTCAAATAGTGAGCTTATCCCTTGAAGATGCAGATGTTCCTGTTCCTCTAAACACGCGGTCACTCGTCCACTATTAAAAAAGTCGTCTGTCGATCCAAACAATTCCAAATCTGCCCTTTCTTGGAAAAGTCATAAAAAAGTAGTTGCAAAGAGATTAGATACTTACCTTCAAGAACACTCACTACTGAGTCAGAGACAGTCGGCGTATAAGGTATATCAGTTGACAGAGACTGGTCTTTTACGAGTACACACGGATATTGCAAGGGCTCTCGAGCAGCGCAAGGTTGCTGTGCTGCTGTCATTAGATCTAAGTGCAGCTTTCGACACCATATGCCACGATTGGGCTGTTGAATCGACTTCACACTCGCTATGGGATATGAGACAAAGCACAAGCATGGATCAAAGCTTACCTGACGGACAGATTCCAGTGTGTTTTAGTCTTTGGGTTTCCTCACATCTCCAAGAGTTAAAAACTGGTGTTCAGCAAGGTTCAGTCCTTGGACTTATTCTCTTTACCTTTGTACCCCTCGAAGATATCACCAGAAAGCATAAAATAGCTAGTCACTCTTATGCAGATGACTCGCAACTGTACATATCTTTTAGACCGTCTAGTCCTTTTCATGAAAACATAAATTCACTCGAAAAGTGTGTTTCCGACATTAGACTTTGGATGTCTGAATTTTTTTTTAGAATTAAATGATGATAAATCTGAAGACATTCTCATTGGCTCAAGTACAAATATTAGAAAATGTGATAGTGTTTCAGTTCGAGTCGGAGATGCGGAGGTTAAATGCCAGCCACATGTGCGAAATATAAGCGTTATTTTTTATGAGACCCTGTCTATGAACAGGTTTATTTCCCATAAAGTTCGAACGGCATCTTTCTACCTGCGGGCCATAGCTCACATTAGAAAATATTTAGATTCTGAGTACGTGAAAACTTTAGTATATACAATGGTAACATCAAGACTGGATTATGCTAACAGTTTTTTTTTATGAACTAACAAAACCCTCCTTGCCAGGCTGCAAACTATTCAAAATTCAGCTGCGCGCCTTATATCACGAGTTGATTGACGTTGCCATATAACCCCAATACTCAAAGATCTCCTCTATTGCCCAAAAGAACTGAGTTCAAAGTTCTAGTCACTTGTTTTAATTGTGTCCATGGCCCTGAACCGGTGTATTTACGTGAACTTATGTGTACTGCCAAATCTAGTCATGTTCTCAGGTCTAGTCACGGTTTGAAATTAATTGTTCCGTTTACCAGAGGTACAGTATATGCCAATAAATGCTTTGCGATTACCGCTCCAGCACTCTAGAACAACCTATCTGCAGGAATTAGGAACTGTTCTGATATAAATGTTTATAAATCTTTGCATAAAACTCACCTCTTTAGACAAGCCTATGCCTAATCCATCCTATATAATTGTATGTATTTGCAAGTTTTTTATCCACAGCAATGTTTTACTAATTTTATCTATTGTTTCAGTGGTATGTGTGTCTAAGTCATTCTGTGAATTGTTATTGTGCAATGCTCTTAGAGCTATTTTTAGAGTAAGCGCAATATAAATGTATTGCAATAATAATAATAATAATAATAATAATAATAATAATAATAATAATAATAATAATAATAATAATAATAATAATAATAATAATAATAATAATAATAATAATAATAATAATAATAATAATAATAATAATACTAATACTAATAATAATAATAATAATAATAATAATAATAATAATAATAATAATAATAATAATAATAATAATAATAATAATAATAATAATAATAATAATAATAATAATAATAATAATAAAAATAATAATTAACCGGTTTCGTCTGTATCGCTTATTCTGCTTTAGCTCTAAGCGATTTGCACATTATTCAACTTTATTGCATGTGCATATTGCATACTATAAGTCGTGTTATCACAGAATACACGTCTTCCCTGATATTTTCTAAAATTTCGAGCATTTCCTGAAATAAGGAGTGTGTGTAATGAGAATCAAATGAGATACAACGATCTAAGTGTTTTTAATCTCAGTTTAGCAGAACTGTGTTGTCAACAAGAAAACAGTTCACTACAACGCAGTTTCTGTAGTATATCAAGACATTTAATATAATAAATAATGAGTATATTTTTTTCAAAATAGTTGACCATGTGTAAACTGTTATTGAAATTCATCTTGTAGCTCTTGTGACTATAGTGCAAATTATCTTTGGATGTACTGATTCCAAAATTTCAAATTTGTGATAATTTAATGCACAACATGATCGAAAAAAGTTTAACTAAACCTGTATTGATATATTTCACACAAAACTATTTCTGGAAATATGAGTATTCTCTGGTAGTGTATTTCAGGGAGTACTCATATCCGCCTATGGTCACATAAATTGAATACATTATTTATTTATTTATACATGCATTTAGGGACTACACGAATTCGTTGTCACATGTGCACCTGTTTAATGGGACAGCTGTCAGCTGCGTACATTAAATTACACTTTTCAGAACTTCACGCCATAACTTTTGCTTTTTCCAGAATGTCAAGGATCCCAAAACCTGAATCATTTAAAACTTTCAAGCTTCTATCTAAAACTATTATAATTCATCATCATTAAAAAACTTTCGTATATATTAGTGCCGAGGTTTTTTTTTTTCGGTTTATCACTTAACCGGGTTTTTTTTATTTTGCTGTTCGGTTTTCATTTAAAAACCATTTTATCGGGTTCTAGTCGACTATCGTCGAGCTGGTCTATTGCCATCACATTTTGTCTAGAGGGTGTAAAACTGTGTTTTTATAGCCTTCGTCTACTTCAAGTATTGGCTGAGTGTTTTGAAACTGTAAGTAGGGGTGTAACGTGAGTTCTAAGCCGCCCTGTGACGTCATAATGACGCCAGACCCTACTACCCCTTAGGAGACCTAAACCTAACCCCAAAATCCACCACACAGGTCAACCATCGTGACGTCATCAGTCACGTGGCATGTCAACCATTGTGACATCATCAGTCACATGACATCCTTAGGAGGCGTAACCATAACCCTATATGAGGAATGTTTTCCAGAACATTATCCTTACGTCCTGTGTAGCTCAGTCTGTAAATCATAAGACTCATGACCGGAAGATTGGTGGTTCGAGTCCACCCATGGGAGGCATAACCTATATGAGGACCCCAGGACATACCATGGGACCCCCAGGACATACCTTGGAACCCAATCCTAGGGTATACCATGGGACCCCCCCCCTGGGGCATACCATGGGACCCCCTAGACGGCGACACTTCTACCATCTGTCTATCATACCATCACTCATCACATCATTCACTCACATTCTCTCATTCACTCACATTCACTCATTCACAATATGAGTACCCCCTAGCACGTGATTCATCAGCCTTCTCGTTATATGCACATGGTGTGTGCACAAGTTTCATTGTTGCTGTTGCTGTTGTTGGAGGCATATGAAGAGGAAGTGAAAGATTTTTGGTAGGTGACGTTTCTTTTTGGCGCTATAACCTTATGTTTTCCATGTCATTCTCCAGAAGTGCTATGTAGCGCAGTCGGTAGATTGTAGGACTCATGGCCGGTAGATTGGTGATTCGAGCCCAACTATGGGTGACACAACCTTTTTTTTCTTCTTCTTTCTTATGTGACAATGTGAAGATCACATGCCATTACAAGAACTTGTTTGAATGACAAGCTCTCCATTCACAAGATGTGTTCTAATGGGATGGTCAGCTCCCCCGCCCCCCCTCATTTAAAGATGATCTGCCAACATATCATGTAACGTCATGTGACTATGTGACATCATGTAATTATGTGACATCATGTGACTATCTGACTATTTGACTATGTGACGTCATGTGACTATGTGACTATGTGACGTCATGTGACTATGTGAGGAGTATGTGACTATGTGAGGACTATGTGAGGACACCTAGTCTAACACTAAAGTATGTAACTGTCAGGTAATTCATTATGAAGTCGTTATGAAAACGAGAAGAATAAGTTTTTCTCCCTCTTCCCCCTTCTTCCCCCTTCTCCCAGTCTAATGTTCCCCAGCTTTAGCGCAGTCAGCAGAGTATAGGATCCATAGTCACAAGGTTGACGGTTCGTGCCCAGGCCCCCTCTCCCCCATGGGCGGCGCAACCTCTTTTTTAACATATTTTAGTGACCATATTTTTGGGACTGTTTTCACTGGTAATATTTAATTGGTCATACTGCAGTGGCCCTATTACAGTAATTATATTTTTAACCTCACACACACACACATAAACAGCGTAGGAATAAGTACATGAAAAACTTCAGAGCATGGGAACAAAAAAAATCACTTACCACAAATCTTTCACTGCCTCTCGTTGTGTCTCCAGCCACAGCAACAGCAACAATAGCTCTTCTGCACACACAATGTGCTTATAAAGGGAAGGCTGATGGATCACGTGCTGAGGATTCCTCAAATAGGGAATGAGTGAATGTGAGTGAATGAGTGATGAGTGATGGTATGATACACAGATGGTAGAAGTGTCACTGTCTAGGGGGCACCCATGGTATGCCCCGGGGGATCCCATGGTATGCCCTAGGAGTGGATCCCAAGGTATGTCCTGGGGTCCCATGGTATGTTCTGGGGGTCCTTAAATAGGGTTAGGGTTATGCCTCCAATGGGTGGGCTCGAACCACTGATCTTAAGGCCTTGAGTCCTATGCTTTTCCTCATATAGGATTAGGGTTACGCCTCCTAGGGATGTCATGTAACTGATGAAGTCACAGTGATTGACAAGTCACGTGACTGATGACGTCAGGGGTGGTGAATGTTAGGGTTAGGGCTATATCTCCTAGGGGGGTCTGACGTCATTATGACGTCACGTGGTGGCTTAGAACTATCATTTCTCTATTACTGCTGTAATGTCCCTCTTTTGATTATCTATCGGTTGTGTTTTGTTTTGGACTGGATAGTAAAAAATGAAAAAAAGTGTAAAAGTTGTTTGTGTGTTAACAAAATAGCAAAACACCATAGTGCGTTTTTTTTTCTTCGATTTTTTATCAACTAGCTTATAATGTATTTTTGTTTATTGTGCCTTGTTAAATTAGTCTATAATGGTCTAGTGGTTAAGGTAGCCATCAATATGTATATAGAAAACAAAAAGGCACTGGTTCGAATCCCAGTGTTGGCAGACATTATTTGTTTCCATCTTTTATTTTCTTTATTTTATTAACACAGAAATACTCATATGTGGACTGTACAGTGTTTTGAATTATCATTATAGCCATCATTAAGTTACAGTTGCAATACTGAGAGTATATCTTCGATTTACTTTTATCTTTACTAAGATGGTAATCTGTGTTATTGCTTTTGTATTATTTTATTGTAAAGCATAAATAATATTGCAGAGAAGGCTAGTCTCAAAGAGGTATATAAACAGGTTTCAGTGGGTTGCCGAACCCTTGCAATATGTCAATTTTATGCCCTGAATAGACATACACCAGCCAACTAGCATAAATGTAGACATACAAGATTTGTGTGTTAGAACATAACATGTGTTACACATACTAATTTTTTTTTACAAGAAAAAATCGTGGTATGGAACCGCGAGCTGTATGACTTTTTATTCAGCTGGTGTAAAACTGTTGTTAAAGCCTTCTTCTTCTACAGGTATTGGTTGTTTGTTTTGAAACTGTAATGTCTCTATTTTGATTATCTATCATGGTTGTATTTTGTTTTTGGACTGGATAATAAAAAAATTTGAAAACAGTGCAAAAGTTGTTTGTGTGTTAACAAAACAGCAAAACATCATAGTGCATCAGCTCTTTTCTTTGATTTTTTATCAACTAGGTTATAATGTGTTTTTGTTTATTGTAGTCCAGTCCTTGTTAGTCCAGTCCGTAATGGTCTAGTGGCTAAGGTAGCCGTTTATCTGTATATAGAAAACCAAACGACACTGGTTACAACCAATAATCAAGCATGTGAACCTGGGCATGGACAGAATAGCGATATAAGTGATGTTGTTAGAGCGATTGCCTTCAGCAGAACCTGGCACTGGTTCTTGTCAGGAATGAAGAAAGCTCAAGGTGCAAAAACGGGGGCTGTAGCAGAGACCGACAAGAGTTCAAGCAATATCAGCTCCGGAAAGTTCCAAAGCAAGCTTGCAAGCGGTGTTCTTGCTTTAAGCTCAAGAGAGGTCATGTTGAACAACATTCCAGAATTACTTACACTGAATATTGAGAACTGTCGCAAATACGCGCTGTCTAACAAGTTATGCTTCGCGTACCTTAACCCGAATCATCTTGCAAATGACTGCAAATACAAGAAGGGATGCAAAGAATGCGGTAAACCACATCCAACGTTCCTCCATGACAACGACTGAACGAACTGAGATAAAAGGCAATCCTAAAAGGGAAACATAAGGTTATAGCGCAGCAGCAGCAGTAGCAGCCGTGATAAGTACTCCGCAAGCGTGTCGAGCAATAATAAGGCGACGATGATCACACCAATCTTTTTATCACACGAAAATGCGAAGGAAAAGAAACTTCTTGTCTATGCGCTACTTGACACACAATCTGATTCCACCTTCGTGACCAAAGGCATATGCGAAAAATTGGGCGTTGACGGTCCTGAGACACAGCTTTTGCTATCAACATTGTCTTTAGAAAATCAAGAGCCACCATGCAGCAAAATGACCGGTTTACGCGTTAGAGGGTTCAACTGCTTGATGGTGATTCCAATACATAGTGCCTTTACAAAGGGTGTGATAACTGCGAAATTCGGCTGCTTTTGGGATATGACTGTCTCCGTGCTCTGACGCCCAGAGAGGTCATACCAGCTCCGGGAGAAGAAGCATACAGCCAGCGCACTGACCTAGGGTGGAGAGTCGTTAGCTTCCTCGATCAATTTAATAGCAACAGAACGTAGCAAAGGAACATAGTAATCGCCAACAACTTGTGGTTCACAAATACTACAATACACATAAAGTGTATAAAATCCCTGTTTCACATCGGCTTTATGTTCAGCTGTACACGTTTCAGTATACCATTGATCTAGGATAAATCCTAAAATCTCAGCTAATCCAGCGGAGAATGACAATTTAAAGTTATAATTTATAAAAAAGAAAAACGCGTCGTCTAATTTTATCATACTTTATTCGAATAGCTTTTCTTAAGGTCATCTTTCATAGAATTAGCCGCTTCTTCATTGACTGCATTACATATTCCTTGTATGGATCTGTAGTAACCATAAGGAATAGTGGTTGTGTCAAGGATAGAATCTGTCAGTGGTTGTTGTCGATACTGAATAGAATAGTCCATCCCATGTCTCATGGTTGTCCCTGTATGTGGATATTGAATTTCAGCTAAAGCCACTTCATATTTTCCGTTCAGATAGATGGTTCGAGGCATACGAATTTGATAATTCGAAAGCCTTGTTGTTGGGATAATACTTCATACTAGCATTGCTAGGCAAAGTAATGTAGCAACTTGTTGACACTATGATGATTAAATGGTATATGTGCGTTGACGTTGTATATAAACATCAGGCAGAGCGCGCCATTAACACAAGTATGTAAATGATGTTTCTCATCATCTTTTACATCATGATCTATTACTTCTCCTTCACAACAAGCACTTGTACATCTAATTTTTCATGAAACTGTCTTGGTTGACGCTGTTTCATTTCTTTTGTAATGTCGTCACGAGTGGTCTTTTTTATTAAACATTGTTTTTGGAATATTAGCATCTAAAATTTCTTGGATAAACGGATGCAAACCATGCGGTGGTATTGCTCGTTCTTTTCTTCTTGTCGCAACCAATGCTTCTTTCATCAAATCAACAATGTTAGAATTTTGCAATGACAGTACCCGTTTTCAACACAAGTTCATTCTTGTCTGTCCATTTTACACCATGTTTCTTCAGTTCTGCTAACAGTTGTATTACTTTTCCATGATAGATAGGTTGAAAATGATTTAAAATGACTTTTCTGGCTTTTCAGATGACACAACAGGCTTTTGCTTAGACTGACTTGTTCGTAAATGACAGCCAAGAAGTTGATACATTTACATAGCCTTTTTACCGGTTCGTTTATTACGTAAAAGTGTGTTTACTTTTGTTTGAATATCTTTTTTTTCTAATATCATTTTGTATTCATATTCAGGAATGAGGACCGTTTTCATAGTATGTTTCATTTCAACAACGGTTGGGCTAATAAGGGCAATGCAAATTTAGCAATAGCTCCAATGAATCCTCCTTTCTGATTAATCAACTTCTTTTTTCTTCGAAGTGATATCTTCTTATCTGCTAGAGTACGTTGTAGCAAGGATTTACGTCGTTTAGGCCCACTGCGTGCGAGCAAGTGAAGAAACGGCTGGTTCGCTCGAATACGTTTAGACATCTTGACTGCGAATGGTTAAATGAGTTGGTTCTTGTTCATGCACTGCTTTATCAATATATACATAATGTGTATCTTCTGGTAAAATGCCTGTACGAATACGTAGTTGGTCATTTGTCTTTGGTTTTAAATCAATGAATAAATAACCATGAGGTTTGCTTGTAGCATCTTGATAGGCTTCTACGCGCTAATGTTCTTATTTGTTGACTATCACTAGGATTTTTAAACAGAATGATGTAATGTGTATTCAAACTAATATTTCGCATCTCTTTACCATGATGAAATAAATTATGCACAATAAAGATAATGCTTAGATTTTGATGACTGCTGCCAACACTAAAGAGACGTGTCATACGCTCATCACTATGACATTTCGTCAATGATGATTAAGTTTGTTTTTTTCGGGTTAAAACGCTCTTCAATGTCATCTGAAATGCCTTGGTAAAATTTTGCATGTTTCATTCCCTTGTACAAAGGATGATCTGCTGTGCAGAGCCATAAAATGCTTTTTGGAGAGGGTTTAATCAACTTTTGTTCTAGAACTTCCTTCACCAGTGACGTTTTGCCACTGCCTGTAGGTTCAGAGACCAAGCATGTATGTCTGTTTCTTTCACCCAACTGTTGAACTTGTTTGGCCAACCTAACCACTTGACAAATAATGCTTTCACACCTCGTCTTTTACGTGTTTTCAAGACTTTTTCAATTCTATAAATAGATTCAATATCTTTGGTCACTTTCTTCAGTTATTCCTCATAGAAATGTCCATCAATATCTTCGTCTAAAAAGTCTTATACACGATACATATGTATTCCTTGCTTCTTACAACGATGTGTGACAATGAAGACTTCTTGCGTCCACTTTAAATGATAATCCCGTTGAAACACATATTTGATGAGGGAAATGAGAACATGATCGCCAATGTTAAATTTATACGCTTTATTTTTCTGTTTCAATTTCAGTTTTTCGACATACATATACTTTCACACTTTCGATTCGTTGTCTTTACGAGTGTCTGCAGGAGCATACTTATCAGGAAGGGAACCATGAGGTCTATGGTTGTAATTGTACACCAAGTCTGGAAGGATGTCTACATAACGGTAAGTTTGATCATGTAGAAAATACCGATATATCATTCTCTTTAGAGTACGAATGACTCTCTCAGCAAAGTTGGCTTTGGTTTCATTCTTTGTGGTATAAGCATGATTTTCCTCTTTCTTCAAAAATGCTTTTACCCATCTGTTTATAAATTCCGTTCCTTTCTCAGATCTTAGAGTTCGTGGTCTTCCTTGTGTGTCATGAAAAATCTTTTGGAATGCTTGTATGACGCTGGTATGTGATTTATTAGGTATTGGCTGTACCCACAAATATTTAGAAAATGCATCAATGACAATGAGTATAAAGCGTGTGTCATCATTATAGGGAGCTATGTTTCCCACATCAGCCAAATCAATATCACACATGTCATCAATACCACGTGTAATCACACGTTGTCTTTTGAACCTGTATTTTACAGGTTGTAGTAAACTGAATGCATCTTGATCCTGTAGCCATTTCTTCACTTGTGAATGTGACTGGCTGACCATGTTTTCTTAAGATGTGATGAAGTTTGTAAGGACCAGCAAATGCCCCAGGCTGTCCAGGTTTGAAGTAAATATTGGTCAAGTAGTCTTTCCACGTCGACATGTTCACAGGAAATGAGAAACACTTCTCAACAGAACACTTTTTATTTTATAACTCAGCATATATAACTTAACTAACATATCAACAACAAGTTTTTTACAAATAAAGTATTGATACAATAGTGTGAATAACTGGAGACCATTGTCTTCAATGAACACTAGCCAACTACTGAGTTCATCTAATGTAATAGCATCTACACCACATTTCTCACAACGTTGATTTGCATTCTCTAGCACTTTATCTAAATGTATGTAATATTTATCTTCGTTACAATATGTATAGACACATGCAGCATAACAAGTATGTTCTTGATACTCTTCATGTTGACAAGCAGGACATACTAAACATACACACTTTTTTACAGCTGATAACATTTCTTCACAATAGGCTTTTTGTACAATATATTGTCTCAGTGTAATGTCTGCCATTATACTGCAATATAGATTAACCACTCTTTCACTTCATCAAACAGTCTTGGATCAAATCGAGCAAAGTGATATGCTGCTTCCACATGAAACTCCTCAGCTCCGGCAATGTCACCACACTCTTTGATGAAATCCTCACGCAAGTTTGTCAAGTTCAGCATGGAATGAACAAGTTCCCAATAGATGTTGATATGTTTCAGTTGTTGTTCAACACTTCGAAAACGTGCCAGTTCACTTATCATGTAGTCCACAAACTTGTTCTTGAAACATGTTTCTACATCCATTGTTTACATGTTCATATAACACGTCTGCACACCACGGTGAGTAAATGAAAAGTCTCACCACTTTTATACCCCCTCACACAACATTTCTAGCAACTTTCCCATAATATTCTCACCAGGATATGAAGGAGATTACAAATGTTTCACACCAGCTCCCCACCAATGATCGTAGGTTTCTTCAACTAAAGTTTTGTCTTTACGTTCTTTTAACTTTTTGAGAAACAATACACACTGATTCAATTTAACATGTAAAACATCTTGCATTTTACTTCTCTTCACTGTATGCCACAAAGGACATGGCTTTATCACTTTAGCAATACGTTTTGCTTCATATCCATTTCTACATGAAACAATAGCTGAAGCAATATCTAGGCGGCGATGAAAATCTGCTTTCTGCTTTCTCATATTGATACAAAGCTTCACTTGAGTTGAACATATGTGTTATGAACATGGTTGGTATGTCTATCCATAATGCGTATTGCCATTAGTTGGTCTGCAGGCAGAGTATTCACTTCGTGCCAGTTACCAGAAGTGTGCTAACTCATTGGCACTATGTAAGGTCGAGGTTTATTGTTAAACGGTTTTTTCCGTCGTTTTTGTGAAGACATACACTGGACTGTGTGTGAATGTGGCTTTTGAAGGACACGTGGACTCAACTCCACATGAATAGCTAGAAGATTCGAACTTAGTGGACGATATTTGAGTATTGAAGGTACGTCTATCACGTGTTTGTTAAAATACGTGTACCAATTGTGAGGTTTTATTTACGAAGTTATGTGTAAAGATATTTTTGTCACGTGTAAGTAAATGCCACGTGACAAGTGTTTAAATTTTATAAGCCGCTCGAGACTAGAAATTTTTATGTGAATACGATGTGTTGTTTTTATGTTCTGTTGTTTTTATGGCAGAAAATCCGCCCCACATCTCACGCAATGTCACGCTATGTTTAAAATCATTTATTATGTATTTATGTTGGTATTTTTCTTTATTTTTTTCCAGCTTTACACGTTGATTACGTTCTGAATAAACGAGTCAAAGCACTTCCATCAACTCCATAGTTCTCTTCTGTGTTTTTTGTCCGTTCGTATGTCTATCCGTGCGTCATGCGTGCATTCAACACGTGCCGGAGTGCCCGCCCACCGCAACAGTAAAGCAACACGAATGACAGGTTTGAAAATTCGACGCGTAGTTCCACGTGGGTGAACACCATGAACACTGAGCTGAATGAACACCATGAACACTGAACTGAGTAAACACCATGAACACTGAACCATGAATGTAAAGAATGAATTCCATGTCATTCTTTGTTTTCATTTCACGCACGATTTGATTTGTGACAAATTTTGTGAAACATGCGGTTCGTCGTTGTTGGACAATTTTTTGGGTGCCTTGATAAAAGCCCGCGATTTTAAAGGGCTAAGGTTGACTGATTTTGCCCCCTTTTCGCTTTCAGCTACTATAAAAGAACTGAATAGCGCTCTTTTCATTAGTTAAAGTCTAGCCGCTGTCGCTGGTGGGCCGAATTCCGGGTTGTTTTTGGATTTAAATTTAAACTCTTACACAGGGCACAATGAGCAAGAAATTACTTTAATAAATTTGTCTTTGTTTGTCTTAATATAATATGACATAAAATGAAATTTTTATTCAAATAATGAATTACTAGGGAGAACTGAAAATATGCGTGGTTGTGTATTTTACACACATTTTCTGTATTTATAACTCGGTACTTAAGCTATCGGCTCTGCTTAAGCAGAATCTTATAAGTATCGATTGAAAACACTGTTCTAATATTGTTCCTTTTGTTATTATTGTAGTTTCACGGAATCAAAGAGGGAAATAAAGATGTAATTGAAGAAATTCTTTCCGTTAAAACCCCCTGTGGTTTTGGTCAAATAAACCCGTAATATCTGCCGCCACAATGAACATTGAACTGAGTGAACACAGGCGACTTACAAGCTACGGTAATTGTGAATTGAGACTATTTACTCCATCACTCACCCCACCTAGAACGTCGGAAGTGTGATCAGTTTGTGGGCCATAACATTGATTTTTCATTTTCGTGTATTCTCCCCCGTTCAGCAGATCGCGGGAGGCTTTTGAATAAATACATTTCGCTGTAGAGAAGCCATTCGGTCATTTGTGGCATTCATAAAGGATTTAGTCTAAGTATGTCTCTTCGATACTAGCAAGTTATCTGTTTGGATGCTCATTTAGAGTTTCTAAGTCGTGGAATAACTCCCTTTCAGTGACTTGAAATAAAAAAAAGACCTCACTCTGTTAAGAAGAAAATGTGTTCTTCTACACCGATCTTCACTGAGTGTGCCCGTCCTTGAGTTATCTGTTGCGCCCCTCCCCCTTCCCACCAAGTTTGAAAAAAAATCCGTGTATTCGCTGGGCCTTGCAGAGAAGCCATTCGCTCATTTGTAAAATGTAAGATCCCGCTGTTA
The DNA here is from genome assembly GCA_949752745.1 of Protula sp. h YS-2021. Lineage (NCBI taxonomy): Eukaryota > Metazoa > Annelida > Polychaeta > Sabellida > Serpulidae > Protula > Protula sp. h YS-2021. Next base: position 105,368 of record OX457027.1, read on the forward strand.
ATGCGTGAGAGTGGAGTTTAAAAAGGGTTTAATCTAGTTTTGTCTCTTCGATACCAGAAAATTATGTTTTGTGCTGATTTAGAGTTTCTTCATCGTGGCATAATTTCCTTTCAGTGACGTAAAAAAAAACAAACAGCAAAAGAAAAACCACTTTGACTGCCAGTTAAAAAAATTGCGTTATTCTACACCAATTATCACTGAGTGGAAGAGTCAGTGTGTTTGTTCTTTTGAAGCAAATATTAAGCTTTCCATTCGTGTATACCAGTTTTATCGAACTATTGAACTGATTTATCTGTTGTTGCTTCCCCCCCCCCCCCCAAAGAAAAAAAAAATAGATTGCGCTCACCTAATTGTAGCTTAAAAATCCGACATTCATATAACCTGTTTTTAAACCACGATTGTATTGCTGTATTACAGAATACACCTTCAAGATTTTGTTACTTTCTTAAAGGTGCATTCAGCTTTTTATTATATTCATTTTGTAAGAAAATTCTATCAAACAGTTGTTTTAAGCGATTAAAATCCGTGTTATTAAACTGAAATGGGTTTGTTTTGTATTGAAGCATAATTGCTTCGTGTATTTTTGCTGACCGTGTACTCGCAGCCTTGCAGTACACAGCACTGATTTGTTTGCATGCACAGTTTTCCTTGACATTGTGACGGAAAACGCTTTTTAGAATGTGTTTCGCTTAAAATGCTTGCTTGGTGGACATTTTATTGAAACTGTGGGTCACATTGCAGCCAGTTATTGTACGAGACACTGATAGGCATTTCACTTATTTGCGAGCCATTTGCTCTGCTATTCATTGAAATGTAAGAACCCTTTATTACAAGTGAATGTTGTGTTGAAAAGAAATTAGTTTACATTTGTCTTCCTGATACTAGAAAATTTTCCAGTTTTTGTTCATTTGGAGCTTATCAATCTTGGCATAACTTGGAAAAAAAAAGAAAAAAAAAATAACACGGCTGTTCAGTGTTTTGAACTACCATTTACTTGAATGAGAAAATAATCTTTGCACTGCATTATGTGTACTGCAGTAGTTGAGAAGTAGTGCAGATCTGTGGTTTTGTGATAGAAAAGTATTTATTGATTCTGTATTAATAATACAATTGATCTGGTTTAGCGGTTAATAAAAACAATAGGGTCAAAATTGGACTTCGTGTTCACCGAACACCAGTAGTGTAGATATGTCAGTTCTGCATCACTAGGTTTAAGGTTAATGTGTCGTAGTATTTAGTGTGGTCACACAGTGTGGTCAATCAGTGGAAGGAGTATGATTGATCAGAATGGTTACGGTATAATCAAATGCTTCAAAATTATTTAACGCGCTTGTATGAAGCAACTGATTACTATTATTATTATAAATAATTTATTATAAATAATTTTGAGACCGAGTCTTTTTGTAAGTGATTTGCTACAGTTAGAACAAAAGGAAACTGGAATGATTTCCTGGCTTCTACTTCAAGCATACTCTCAGTGTGTGAAACAGTTTTGAAGTTTATTTTTAATGTATTTTGGAGCTTCGTCACTTCAATTACGTTTTAGGACTTGAAGTTTCAAACCTTTTCTCATCGACTCTTGGCTATTGAAGTAGTCACAGTTCTAGGACAGCATCTTGGACATTAGTTAGTAGTTAAGCATTTCGTTAATGCCCACTTAGGTTAGTTGTTTACAGTTAGTTAGGTAATTTCTTCACTTTTCATCTTATTCATTCACCATCATCGTCTGGAATTGGTTTGATTTTGTCGGCGACTTTTGAATGTTGGTCAAAGTGTCTGTTCAAAGGGAGCTAGTTCCCCACTTGGAGTCTAAAAATGTCACACCTGCAGCGATTGATGACAGATCTTTTCTCGATTTTAATCTTGATGCTTCTTTAGGTATAGATCTAGAGAGTTTACTGAGAAAGGACACCTTTATCAAGTGGAGGCACTTACCTCATCGTTAAAGCGTAAGCTCCCGACGTTCAAAAATTGTCTGCGAGGTTTAAGGGTTACTGTTTCTGCGGAGTTGCCTAGCGTAGCGACTCTTCAGGATTTCAAGTGTGAAATTAAGGAAGGGCTCAGATCGAGTCTTCTCGCCGTCGATAATCTTACAGATTTTTCTGGTTCGTCTCTTGAAGAAAAACTTCAAAGTCGTGTTGGCGAGATAAAAATTGAAAGCGACGAGTTGATCTATTGCATCTCGAAGGTGCTCTGTGATAAAGCATCTCAACCGACTAAGTCAGATTCTGTTTCCAGATCACATAGATCTGAGAATTCAAAACATTCCAGCGCTAGGTCGCATGTTTCTTCTCAAAGAATTGAAGCTGAAGTGGTAGCTGCCGAAGCTGCTGTAAAGTTGCAGTATATCGATCGGGAACTTGAGTGGCAAGTGGAGATTGCCTCTCAAGAGGTACTGAAGAAAAAACTTGAGCTTCAAAAGACACATGACATAGCGCAAGCCTAGCTTGCTGTTTTGCTTCGCAATGAAGGTTCTGGTTCTGAAATTGCACGTTCCATGAAGTCACTTGGACAAGTGTCTTCAGAAGAAAAGGTCAAAGCATTTGTAGGATCTCACGACTTTTCAAATGTGCCTTTCAATGCCGTACCTGTAGTTGCTGCACCAGTTACGTTTTCTGCAGCTTCAGCTGTGTCTACACCTGTCATCCAAAATCCGGTGACAGTGTGTGATGTGTCTTTCCCTAGTGAGACTACGTCGGCTATTGATTCCACACGTCTGACTGTGAGTGCAGCTAGCATTAGCACTCCTAAACCGATGATTTACCATCCTGTTACATTACATACAGGAATCAGTCAAACTCCACCGCAACCGGTTGATCGCCCTCCTGGTGTGACACTAGACAGAGTTGTTAATCCTGGTGTGTCAACACCGATCAGTCACGAAGAAAGTAGTCCTGGTATCTAGTTCTGTACCACGGCCAGAGTCTCCTGCGCGCATTGGTTCTTTGGTTCAGCCTTCTGTAGGCCAAGAGACTGTTAATCCTGCCTCTTGTTTGTATGTGCCCACATCTACGACAGTTTCGGGGATTCAGTCCGTGCCTCAACCTTCAGTGGCTACACCAGCGAGAGTAACCTTTTGCAGAGATAAGCCTACTGCGGTGCCCAATGTTCAATAGTCTCGACTCTATTTTAGATCAAAGTTCGACATTGGAGATAACGAAGTCCATGTGTGATCAGCTTGCGCTGAGTCGCTTGCCGGTTATTGAACCAGCTGTATTTGACGGTACGAATCCTATTGAGTTTCGGACATGGAAGATCTCTTTCGATACTCTGATCCACACCAAAGGCATACCTTCCAATGAAAGGCTGCACTTTCTCAATAGGTACCTGAGTGGCGAGGCTAAAGAGGCAGTGCAGGGTTTCTTTCAATTACCCTCTGATGAGGCTTATATCCAATCGTACGAACTTCTCAGCAAACGGTATGGTGATCAATTTCGACTTGCGTCTGCTTTTAGGGACAAGCTGAATGCTTGGCCAAGAATTGATAATTGTGACAGTATTGGTTTACGAAGATTTGTCGATTTCTTGAAACAATGTGAAACGGCAATGGCGTTACTACAGAGCTTGAAAATTTTGAATGGTGAAGCCGAGAATAGAAATATACTGCAAAAGCGTCCTTCTTGGCTTGTTCGTCGTTGGGCTAGAAAGGTAGCAGACTACAGACAAGCAAATTCGTGCTTCCCCACCTTTTCCGAATTCGTTTTCTTTCTTGCTAGGGAGGAGGACAGTGCAAACAAAAAACGATCCTGTTGCTTCGGTTGATAGCTTACGAGCTTCTGTGACGAAAGATAAACCGAAAGGTAAAGCGAATACGCAACCTAAGTTGAAATCACACTCTAAAATAGGTTCTTTTGCTGTAGACGTGAAAGACGTAAAGCAGTACCCCTTGTCATGCATCATGTTACGGAGTGTAGGAGATTCAAAGATTATTCTTCAAAGGCAGAATTTGTGAAGAGACAGGGCTTGTGTCTTCGATGTCTCCAGGGTGGTCATCTTGACAAGAGCTGCAAGTCTAATGCTGTTTAGTGCGTGTGTAGGTGCAAACATCATACCTTATGCCATGGAATTCACATCGCAGCTCAACAAAAGCCTGAAGAATCAGTCAAAGTACAGTCTTCAAGTGCTTGCAGTACTTCCGATAGGACTACTGTTAATCAAAGCACAATGATTTTACCAGTGTACTTGTCGCATTCTAGTAATCCGTCGAGAGAAATACCAGTCTATTGTGTGCTGGATTCACAATCGGATCAATCCTTTGTCTTGTCAGATGTTTGTGATGAACTTGGTGTACAAGGTGTTCCAGTAAACTTGATTCTGTCCACGAAGCTTGAGGCAAATTCTCAGATCGAAAGCCAAAAGTTTTCTGGACTACAAGCTAGAGGTTTTGATTCGAAGCAAGCTTACAAGCTGTCTCCTGTTTATTCTAGGGATGTTTTGCCTGCGAACAGGCACACATACCTACTAAAGAAACAATCGGTCAATTTCAACATTTGTCTAAACTTAAGGATTCGCTGCATCCTTTACAACAGATTCCAGTCGCGCTTCTTATTGGGTGCAATTGTGCTAAGCTGCTGTGCCCACGTGAAGTCATTCCTCCCGTGGGCAATAGCCCTTATGCTCAACGGACAGAACTTGGTTGGAGTGTAGTCGGGTTCACCAACGCCAAGGGTAGTCGACAGGCATCTACATGCGTGTCTTTTCGGACAAGTGTTAGAGAAGTCGTCAATCCGGTGGATTGTTTGAAGCTTCTGCAATCTGACTTCAACGAGGTTGAGTTCAGTTTCATCCAAGAAGATCTCCCAGGAGGATCAACAGTTCTTGAATACTATGACCAACAATATCCAAGTCGATGATTCTGGACATTACTCCATGCCTCTTTCTTTTAAAGACTCTGCAAATCAGCTTTTTGACAATCAGTCTTCAGTCGAAGCTCAGACTAGGTCTTTCAAATCCAAGTTCAGAAAGGATTCATTCTACAAGTCTGAGTATTCAGCTTTCATGAAAGAAACTATTGATCATGGATATGCCCGAATCTGAGCTCAATCGTTTGGAAGATGTCTGGTATATTCCGTACTTTGCAATATACCACAAGACGAAAAAGAAGATTCGTGTAGTCTTTGACAGCAGTCGTAAATATTGTGGCATCTCTTTGAATGACAAACTTCTTCAAGGACCTGATCTTACAAACTCGCTCATAGGAGTACTGTTGCGTTTTAGGTCCGAGCCAGTGGCATTCATGTGCGATGTCGAGAAGATGTTTTACAATTTTCGTGTAGCACAGCATCACCGGGATCATTTGCGTTTCTTGTGGTGGCCAAATGGTGACATCACTCAGAAGCTACGAGTCTAAAGGAGTCTGTTTGGTGCTGTTTCTTCTCCCTCATGTTCCCCATTTGCGTTCAGACATTAGGCCTCGGAATTCGAATCAACTTACGGCACTGATGTGAAAGATTTTATCGAGCAAGATTTTTATGTAGACGATGGCTTAAAATCCGTTTCTAGTTCAGAATATGCGATAGATCGTATTGCTCGTACCAAAGCTTTGTGTCGAGAAGGTTGTGTGAATTTTCATAAGTTTGTCTCTAATGACAAAGATGTCTTACAAAGTATTCCTGAATGTGACAGAGCCCCTTCGGCTCAGAATATCAACCTGAATTTTGAGGAGCTTCCTGTAGAACGAGTGCTTGGAATCGAGTGGTGTGTCCAGTCGGAGAGTCTTGGCTTCCGGATAGTTTTGGATAGCAAGCCATTTACTCGACGTGATATTCTTTCTGTAGTTAGCTCAATATACGATCCGATCGGTTTCGTTGCCGCGTTCAATCTACGCGGTAAGTTAATCCTACAGGAACGTTGTAGAAACAATTACTATTAGGACGAGGAAGTACCCAATTCGGTGTCTAGTGACTGGGCTAGGTGGTGTTCGGAGATACAGCATTTGTCAGCGATATGTATTCCTAGATGTCTCAAGCCAGATGGTTTTGGAGATGTAACCACAGTCGAATTACATCATTTTTCTAATGCTAGTTCAATAGCCTACGGACAGGTTACATACGCTCGCCTGATCAACGCTGAGGGTGAGGTACACGTGTCGTTTTTGATGGGTAAGAGTCGAGTAGCACCAATAGAGTCCATCACAATTCCTCGAATGGAATTGGGTGCTACTTTGCTTTCGACTAGGATGTCCCGTCTGTTGTCCAAAGAACTTAATTTCGATCAGATATCGAATTTTTATTGGACAGATAGCCAAGTGGTACTTGGTTACATACACAACAAGTCCCGTAGGTTTCATGTTTACATGGCAAATAGAGTTCAAGAAATTCTTAGTTTCTCCTCTTCGTGGGAATGGCACTTTGTTGAAGGGTCTCAGAATCTCACAGATGAGGCTAGCAGAGGGATGAAAGCTTCGGATTTTTCTAGCTCTGCTAGGTGGTTCAATGGTCCACGTTTCCTTTGGGATCCATCATTTCTGGTCGTTCAGTCTTCTGATTTCGAAGTATCTGACGACGACCCTGAAGTCAAACGTGTTAAAAATTTGGCATGTGTGACTGCAGCGTCCTTTGATATCGGGCGATTTTCCTATTTTTCGGACTAGAGAAGATTAGTTAGAGTCATTGCTTTTTGCTTGAAATACAAGTATTTCGTGAAATCTTTAATTTCTTGTGCAGCTACTAGATCTCGTTCGGTCATGCGAACATTGGTTGAAAGTGTTTCCGTAGAAAGAGAAATCATTCACCATGTTCAATGCAAGTCCTTTAGCCAGGAAAGGAAAACTCTTTCTGTAGTCAACGATCATGGTGGTGGTGGCCCCGGCAGAGAGAAATCTACTAGAAGAAACCACATCAAACGAGTCTCTATATCGTTTGGACTGTTTTCTAGACAGTCATAATCTTATTCGTGTAGGTGGTCGTTTAAAGTATTTAGAAATGTCCTTTGACAAAGTTCATCCTGTTATACTACCCAAGTCAGAACACGTCACACGTCTAGTGATTGAATATTATCACAGCAAAATTTATCATCAAAGTCGTTTAGCAACGCTCAGTGCAGTACGAGCGGCTGGTTATTGGATAGTTTTGGTTATTTTTCGTTGTGTCACTTGTAAGCGAACTCGTGGTGCCCTACAGACTCAACAGATGTCGGATCTCCCAACAGACCTTGTTCATGAGACGGCTCCTTTCGACTATTCTGGTGTAGACTATTTTAGTCCTTTTTTAGTCAAACAGGGTCGAAAAGAAGTGAAACGCTGGGGCGTAATCTTTACGTGCCTTGCGTCTAGAGCTGTACATTTAGAGGTGGCTGTTGATCTTTCCACTAGTGTTTTCATCAATGTACTCAGGCGCTTTCTAGCTATTAGAGGTCCCATAGCAGTTCTGAGATCTGATCAGGGCACAAATTTCATCGGAGCAAGGAATGAGATAGCAAAACGCGTTAGTTCAAACAAAAAAGAAAGAGACAGATTCCTTCAGGAAAACAGCTGTAACTTGGAATTTAGAACTAATGTTCCAAGTGCGTCCCATATGGCTGGCATATGGGAACGTCTGATCCGTAGTGTACGGAATATCTTGAATGTGATTCTACTACAGAATGGCTGTCAATTAGACGACGACTCTTTAAGGACATTTTTGCTTGAAGTACCTTCGATTTTGAATTCGCGTCCATTGTCGATTTTGACTGTAAACGATCCTTCCGTTCTCGAGCCACTTACGCCAAATCATTTATTGTCTCTGAAATCACGGGTTTTGTTGCCCGCCTTCTGAATTTCTCAGAAATGATCTATACAGCATCAAGCGTTGGCGACGAGTTCAGTATCTGATTAACGTTTTCTGGTCTCGGTGGCGCACAGAATATCTGGGATTACCCCAAGCTCGGTCAAAGTGGACTAAGTCGTCCAAAAACGTGGCTATTGGTGACATAGTTATTGTTAGCGAGGAAAATCTACCTCCTAATCTTTGGAAATTAGGCAGAGTAGATTAGACGTATTCATCTGAAGACAAGTTGATACGAAAGGTTAGCCTCTTTAAGGGAAAGAGAGGCGATGGGTCTGATCAATTTCTTGACCGTCCGATCCACAAACTTGTTTTGCTCGTTAGAGCTAATACCTCTTAAGATTCCTCTAATATCCCTTATGATATTTCGATTCCCCGTAGTAGAGCCTCATGTCGTCGACATTTGTCATTAATACTATGTAGTGTACTTTGTTGAAATGAAAATTATGTCACATTATTTTAATTATGTAATAATTTTGTTGAGCCATGTTATAAACCTGTTTGGTGTGTCTGTCCATAATGCGTATGGCCATTAGTTGGTCTACAGGCAGAGTATTCACTTCGTGCCAGTTGGCACTATATAAGGTAAAGGTTTAATGTTAAACGGCCTTTTCTGTCGTTTTTGTGAAGACATACACTGGACTGTGTGTGAATGTGGCTTTTGAAGGCCCCGTGGACTCAACTCCACAGGAATAGCTAGAAGATTCGAACTTAGTGGACGATATTTGAGTATTGAAGGTACGTCTATCACGTGTTTGTTAAAATACGTGTACCAATTGTGAGGTTTTATTTACGAAGTTATGTGTAAAGATATTTTTGTCACGTGTAAGTGAATGCCACGTGACAAGGGTTTAAATTTTATAAGCCGCTCGAGACTAGAAATTTTTATGTGAATACGATGTGTTGCCATACGAGAACGGCTCTGTATTTCGTGTTGTACTTGGAGCCTGGTAGTATTTGAGCTTTTATATAGCCCAATGATGACATGTCTCGGTCAAGTAGTAGTAATCTTGTGTGTTTAGAATGCTCGAACAGTTTTCTCACTCCATGTACTCCATGTTCAGGTCCCCTACAATGCTGTTCATGGTCAGTTCCGACTTCAGATAAGTCTCCTACGATGATGTCTGGTCAGTAAGACCTGAATATGTGTGAAGGGTACTATGGGGCGTGGAAGCAATGTTGGTAAGTGTATGAAACCAGCATTTGATTCGTACTGGCTACAGAGTGCGCTAAAAATGTTTAATGTACAATTTTTGTTGCTACGGTATAATTTTGTGACCTTTTCTGAGGCCAGAATTTGAGAGGTTTATTTCTGGTTGTCACTTATGGCCTGGTACGAGATTTGGAACAATTTTTACCTCATTATGTATTTAATTGCAGTTTAGCAATGCTATAGAGCTCGATATTTAAATGCCAGATTTTGAGAAAACTGCAAAAAATTAGAGGACATATATTTAAAGAGCCTAAGAGGATTTTTGCGTAAATATGTTTCAGTCACCGAGCGAATTATGGCGATTATTTTTCAAAAAATACTTCAAGCCACTTCTTGCATTTTAGAGACAATTTGCAGGCTTAAATAAAAGATTGCCATTCTTATTAATGCTGTGGAATTTGTTGTCCGTTCGTCTGTCTGTCCGTGCGTTGTGCGTGCATCCAACACGTGCCGGAGTGGCCGTCCACCGCAACAATATGTCCATACTTTTCAAGTCGTGCTGGAAAGAAACATGTTTGTGACCGCTAAATAATACAAGATTCTCCATGACTTTGCTTCTTTTGTTTATTCTGACATGTCGGTTTCTTCCTACAATAAAATATGTTTTAATATGACCGCAACCTCTTCTATCATATTGTTTCTTTGTTCACGTTGAAACCACTCACATAAGATTAAATTTGCTAGTAAGAACAACATTGTTATGTCTTTAAAAGACTCTTTGAAAAAACGCGCTATAATGTCACAAAGATGTTAAATGGTTTTAAATCTTTAAAGTTTGTTTATAAAGTTACCTGACAAAGCTGTTCCGTTTCTTCTTCTAGTCCACAGCAATCTCTCAAATAATCAACCACGGTGAAATATACTTCCAAATCAGTGCGAGCAGAATAGAACGCAGAATCAAAGTCAGGATCTTCTATTCCAATTTAATGACATTCTCCAAGAAATCTTGAATACAGTTCAATCACATCAAGACTATGATGCACAATATCCAAAAAAACGTCTAAATGATAAAGTTGATAGTCTGGAGTGCCACAGCAAGCAAGTTTAACAATCATCAAGTCAACATAAGCCTTTTTAAAACATGCGTCCATCTTGTTTCTGTATGTGGCTTGTGGGCTTCTACTTTGCTTCACAGACTTTAAGTACTCCACACTTGCTGCAGAAGTTGTTTGGCTCACACATCTTGCAATTATACTTGTGGGAGTGGTAATGATAAACTTCTACAAATCCGCAAGCACGGCAATAGTCGCAGGTAAGTCCAAGTTGATTTTGCACGCTCATGTTCTCCAATTGAACTTCAGCGAGTATTTTCTTGGACAGTTTTGACACCTTCATCCGATCATCCTTTTGAAGATTGAGGATGGTTTTCTCACCATGACATTCCGTGCATGGTAACAATGCTGAGTTAATGTTATCCATCTCCTGAAACAATGTCTCCCATTCACCATCGTTCATGTTGATATGATGCGTGTATTCTTTGCCTTCAAACCGTGATGTGCGCATAAAACTCACATAATGCATATCCAAGTATGAAATGACTTCAAGCCACTTCTTTTGCGTTAAGTATAGTTTGAAGTCAATGTCACGTAAATTTTTCAATCAATGGATAAGCACACCATCTCTCTCTACGTGTGATACGAAGAAATGGTCCAAATTCTCCATACTCCACAGTAATGGTAAAGTTGGCACTAATTTTTAGCTTCTTGTCTTTTCCATGGCTGCACAATAAAATAACTTTGAGTCCACTCCTTTTATACTCAACTATCTGCTGAGTCATCAAAGATCTTGCAAAGTTATGAATTCACTTCAACTCGTCCACTTTTGAATCGAACAAGTTCTGCTACATTCGTCGTCAATGGAATGTCATCATCATCATGTAAAATGATTCATGCAGCTACAACTAACATGAGCTCAACTGTCCCAAATTGTATTCGCGTTGATAAATGCTGAATCAATGTCATAAGTTGATAGTAAATGTAGTTCTTCACATTCACGTAGAAACGAGTGGACAAAACGATCTCTTGGAATGGTCTTTCCAACAGCTTTCCAATGCTGATGCAAATTCCTCACTTGCAACATCCAATCCGATTCAAAAGCAGGAAGCTTTGAAAACACATAGTCAACATAGTTCACTTTGAAGATGTCATCCATGGTCTCTGCACATCGGTGAAGAAGTAATGTTGACATTGTATATGATGCACAATGAAATGACTTCACTCCTTTTATACAAGTGTTACATGTTGGTTTTCATGAGATGTTTTTAAAATCGCGGAGTCATCTCACTGAAACCATTAAGAAAGGCCGTTGGTAAACCGATTGTTATAGATTGTATCATGACAATCACTAAAAAGTCTCTTCGTTCGCGACTACCTAATATCAATTTAAAGACCATTGGCATGGCGAAATATCCTTTTTTCATAGAGGTAAGCCATCATATCATACACCTGAATGCGTTCTTCAAGGTATTTGAAGCCTTGTAGTATGACCCTTGCACATTTGGAATCACGATCCTTATCAACACGCTTTGACGTCGGCAGACATGAAGTTCCTCATGAAGACTTTTAATAAGTTCAACGAAACGTCGAGCCATGGCTTCGGAGAGCTTTAGCTCTGACACCGAAACATGTTCTATGTTTCCTTCTAACATGTAGATGAGTTGAATGACGGTATTCACTTCTTCCGTTAGGTACATATATGTGTGTTGGTTGAAAAAGCCTTCTTCATATAAGCACCAGTAGTATGAAAAGAGGGGTTCTGGACCAGCCCCCCCCCCTCCCCTGGGAATTTTTTTTGGTCGTCCGAAAAAAGAAGGAAGTGACCTCCCTCCCTCCCCTCCCTCCCCTCCCTCCCTCCCTCCCCTCCCTCCCGTCCCTCCCCTCCTTCCCGTCCCTCCCCTCCCTCCCCTCCCGAACACCACGACTGAACGTTTCAAGCCACAAAGGTATTTGAACCTTCTGATGGCAAATTTTTTGGCTGAAGTTTTAACATGTGCGAGAAGTCGGCTATATATAAATACAGCAGCTCACTTTGTGACGTCATAACCCCCCCCCCCGCCCCTAGGCTTCAGTCAGGTCAAACCATAAAGCGTGGACGCCGATTCCAGCTCACTTGCTTGTGCCGCCGATTCCAGCTCATTGACGTCAGACCGCCCCCCTCCTCGGCGGCAGTCAGGTCAGACCATAAAGTGTGGGCGCCGATTCCAGCTCACTTGCTTGTGCCGCCGATTCCAGCTCACTGACGTCAGACCCCCCCCCCCCCCCCGCCTAGGCGGCAGTCTCGAGTTTTTTTTTGTTTTTTTTTTGTTTTTTTTTGCAGGTGGCAGTCGGGACAGACCAGCATTGCGTCGTAATTCTCATTTGATTTGACTGTGTAGTTGGTTTTGAAAATAAAAATATGTATAGGAAGTTTTTGTTAGAGTGCCGCTTTAGATCTACTTTAAAGTGAAAAAATGCTCTAGTTTACTATTTTTTTTAACCATGTACTCCCGTACTTGTTTATGAATTGTGTATTTCGACTGGTAAGTCTGTTTTGCAACATTTTACAGCATTGTAGGATTTTTTATTTACTAAAAAATGTTCAAACAGAAAACAACACAAAAAACTCTAAATATATTATCTCTTACTATTCTAAATTAATATTTTACAAACCATTTACTATGCTATCCTAAAAGATTTAGCATCTGTATTAAATGTTAAAAGAAAAACGTTAGCACATATTTTTAGAATACTCTTTCAATATGTAAAAGTTCTCGCAAGTTCTCGCCTGTTCTCTAACAGCATTTTGTCTATGAGCAATTCTTTTCTCAAATAGCCTAAAAGTACAAAGTCTACTGTGGTACACTAAAACACACACAGCTGTTATTATGCAGTGTTTGTAAACAGACAGACGGAAAAGTCAGTGTTGCTATGGATACTATAACAGGTTGCCAAAATCAACATAGCTAGCAGTGTTAAAAACAAGGAATGTTAAGGGGCAAAGCTCACTTTCTCTGAGAGAGAGTTAGCAGGCATACAGCAAGCACACAGTAAGTGAGGGTAGGTGAAACCTCAACCGACCTCCCTGTTCTATTTCTAGTTGACCGATTTGTATGGCAATTTCACTGTTTGATTCAGTTTTATGTCAAGTTTTAACATTATCATGGGCTACTTGCACCGACGGCTGTATGCATTTTTGCAACAAGCCACCATGTTAACTTAAATTTGCCATGACTTTCGTTATAGTTGACCGATTTGTATGAAAATTTCGCTGTTTGATTCAGTTTTATATCTAGTTTTCACATTGTCATGGGTTAGTTGCACCGACGACTGTATGCATTTTTTGTCGCATGTCGCCATTTTAGCTTAAAACTGACCTAACTTTCGTTATACTTAACCAATTTGATTCAGTTTAGTTTATATTCTGCTAAGTGAGCAATTTTAACAAGTTTGAACAAAAATACACATCATATACCATCGAAGTAGTATAAAAGCGTGAGTCTAAAACCTCATTCACATGTCATCATTACTTCATCGATGTGTAGAGACCATGGATGACGTCTTCAAAGTGAATTATGTTGACTGGGTGTTTTCAAAGCTTCCTGCTTTTGAATCGGATTGGATGTTACAAGTGAAGAATTTGCATCAGCATTGGTAAACGGTTGGAAAGACTCTTCCAAGAGATCGTTTCATCCACTCATTTCTACGTGAATGTGAAGAACTGCATTTGCCATTAAATTACGACATTGATTTAGCATTTATCAACGCGAATGCAATTTGGGCAGTTGAGCTCATGTTAGTTGTGGCTGCAAGAATCATTTTACATTATGATGATGATGTTCCACTGACGACGAATGTATCAGAGCTTGTCCTATTCAACAATGGACGACTTGAAGTGAATTCAAAACTTTGCAAGATGTTTGCTGGGTATAAAAGGGAGTGAACACCTCATCATTTCATTGCGCAGCCATGGAGAACAAGACAAGCAGCTTTAAAATTAGTGCTAACTTAACCATTACTGTAGAACATGGAGACTTTGGACCACTTCTTCGCATCACACGTGGAGAGAGATGGAGTGCTTATTCACCACTTTGCGGAAGATTATATGTCAAAGCTTGAAAACTCTACGCAACATTGGCTTCAAACTGTACTTAACAGAAACGAAGTGGCTTGAAGTCATTTCATACTTGGATATGCGTTTATGTGAGTTTTGTGCATACATCACGGTTTCAAGGGAAAGAATACATACATTACATCAACATGAATGATGGTGAATGGGAGAAATTGCTTGAGGAGATGGATAACATTAACGCAGCCCTATGTACGGAATGTCATGTCATAACTCCTATCAAGCTGCAAAAGGATGGTCGAATGCTGGTGTCAAAACTATCTAAGAAAAGGCTGGCTGAAGTTCAGTTGGAGAACATGAATGTGCAAAATCAACTTGGACTTACCTGCGAATATTGTGGTGTTTGTGGATATATGAAGGATTATGATTGTCACTGCCACAAGTACAATTGCAAGATGTGTGAACCAAACAACTTCTGCAGCAAGTGTGGAGTACTTAAAGTCTGTGAAGCAAAGTAAAAGTCATAAGACACTGAAGCAAGATGGACGCATGTTTTAAAAAGGCTTATGTTGACTTGATGATTGCTAAACTTACCTGCTGTGGCACTCCAGACTATCAGCTTTATCATTTAGACGCTTTTTGGGATGTTGTGCATCATAGTCTTGATGTGATTGAACTGCATTCAAGATTTCTTGGAGAATGTCATGAAAGTTGAATAGAAGATTCTGACTTTGACTTTGATTCTGCGCTTTATTCTGCCAGCACTGATGTGGAAGTATATTTCACCGTGGTTGATTATTTGAGAGATTGCTGCAAAGAAGAGGAAACCGACATGTCAGAATAAAACAGAAACAAAGTCAACATGGAGAATCTTGTACTATTTAGCGGTCACATGTGAGGGGGATAAAAGTGGTGAGACTTTTCGTTATCTTATCAAACGTCATGGTGTGCAGACATGTTATATGACCATGTAAAGGATGGATGTAGAAACATGTTTCAAGAACAAGTTTGTGGACTATATGATAAGTGAACTAGCACGTTTTGGAACTGTTGAACAACAACTGGAACACTTTGACATCTATTGGAAACTTGCTCATTCAATGCTGAACTTGTCAAACCTGCGCAAGGATTTCATCAAAGAGTCAAACATTGCTGGAGCTGAGGAGTTTGATGTGGAAGCAGCATATCACTTTGCTCGATTTGATCCAAGACTGTTTGATGAAGTGAGAGAGTGGTTAATCTATGCTGCAGCATAATGACAGACGTTACATTGAGACACCATATTGTACAAAAAACATATTGTGAAGAAATGTTATTAGCTGTAAAAAAGTTTGCATGTTTAGTATGTCCTGCTTGTCAACATGAAGAGTGTTCAGAACATACTTGTCATTTTTCATGTGTCTATACATATTGGAATGAAGCTAAATATTACATACATTTAGATAAAGTGTTAGAGAATGCAAATCAACGTTGTGAAAAATATGGTTTAGATGCTATTACATTAGATGAACTCAGTAGCTGGTTAGTGTTCATTGAAGACAAATGGTCTCCAGTTATTCACACCATTGCATCAATACTTGATTTGTAAAATATGTTGATTGAGTTATAAAATAAAAAGTGTTCTGTTGAGAAGTGCTTTTTCATTCATCATGTCAACGTGGAAAGACTACTTGACCTATATATATATTTACTTCAAACCTGGACAACCTGGAGCATTTGCTGGCCCTTACAAACTTTATCACATATTAAAAAACATGATCAATCAGTGACACATTCACAAGTGAAGAAATGGTTACAGGATCAAGATGCCTTCAGTTTACTAAAACCTGTAAAATACAGGTTTAAAAGGCAACGTGTCATTACACGTGGAATTGAGGACATGTGGGATATTGATTTAGCTGATATGGGAAACATAGCTCCCTATAATGATGACACCCGCTTTTTATTGGTTGTCATTGATGTGTTTTCCAAATATTTGTTGGTGCAGCCATTACCTAATAAATCACATACCAGCGTCATAGAAGCCTTTCAAAAGATTTTTCATGAAACACAACGAAGACCACGAACTCTAAGGTCAGATAAAGGAACTGAATTTATAAACAGATGGGTAAAAGCATTTTTGAAGAAGGAGGGAATACATGCCTATACAACAAAGAATGAAACCAAAGCCAACTTTGCTGAGAGAGTCATTCGTACTCTAAAGGGAATGATGTATCGATATTTCCTACATAATCAAACGTATCGCTATATGGACATTCTTCCAGACTTAGTGTACAATTACAATCATAGACCTCATGGCTCCCTCCCTTATAAGTATGCTCCTGCAGATGTTCGCAAAGACATCGAATCGAAAGTGTGGAAGTATATGTATGTAGACAAATTGAAATTAAAACCAAAGAAGAAAAAACCCTACAAATTTAAAATTGGTGATCAGGTTCGCATTTCCCACATGAAATATGTATTTCAACGGGATTATCTTGTAAAGTGGACGCAAGAAGTCTTCATTATCACACATCGTTGTGAGAAGCAAGGAATACACTTGTATCGCGTGAAAGACTTTTTTGATGAAGATATTGATGGACATTTCTATGAAGAAGAACTGCAGAAAGTAACAAAAGATATTGAATCTGTCTACAGAATTGAAAAGGTTTTGAAAACACGAAGAAGACGAGGTGTGAAGTGGTTAGGTTGGCCAAAGAAGTTTAATAGTTGGGTGAAAGAAACTGATATTCGAAAATGAAACATCCATTCACATGTTTGGTCTCTGTACCTACAGACAGTGGTAAAACGTCTCTAGTTAGAGAAATTCTACAACAAAAGTTAGTTAAACCCTCTCCAAAAACCATTTTATGGCTCTATGCAGCAGATCAGCCTTTGTACAAGGAAATGAAAGGTGTGGAATTTTACCAAGGCATTCCAGATGACATTGAAGAGCGCTTTAACCCGAAAAAGCCAAACTTACTCATCATTGATGACTTAATGACCAAATGTCATAGTGATGAGCGTATGACACGTGTCTTTAGTGTTGGCAGCAGTCATCAAAATCTAAGCATTATTTTTATTGTGCATAATTTGTTCCATCATGGAAGAGAAATGCGAAATATTAGTTTGAATACACATTACATCATTCTGTTTAAAAATCCTAGAGACAGTCAACAAATAAGTACATTAGCGCGACAAATGTATCCTGGAAAATCTCAGTTTCTCATAGAAGCCTATCAAGATGCTACCAGCAAACCTCATGGCTATTTATTCATTGATTTGAAGCCGAAGACGAATGATCAACTACGTATTTGTACAGGCATTTTACCAAAAGATACACATTACGTATATGTTGATAAAGTAGTGTATGAACAAGAACCAAGTCACTTGACCATTCGCAGCCAAGATGTCTAAACGTATTCAAGCGAATCAACCTTTTCTTCACTTGCTCGCACGCAGCGGGCCTAAACGACGTAAATCCTTGTTACAATAAGCTACTAAAGAGGAATTAACTAGCTTGTTTGAAATTTGTTTGAATATATTGCGAGGACATTTACCCTTAAGCTCAAAAAGGTATAAGGAATTCAAGCGTGAACGTCATACCCTACGCATACTGGCAGATAAGAAGATATCACTTCAAAGAAAAAGAAGTTGGTTAATCAGAAAGGAGGATTCATTGGAGCTATTGCTAAATTTGCATTACCCTTGTTAGCTCAGTTGCTGTTAAAATGAAACATACTATGAAAATGGTCCTCATTCCTGAATATGAATATGAAATGTTGTTAGAAAAGAAGGGAAAAGATGGTGACATCAAAACGAAAGTGAGTAAACTTTTACGTGGGAAACGAACTCGTGAAAAGCAATGGGAATGTCTCAAGTGCTTGGACGTCATTTACGAACAATTCAATCATAACGACAAAAGTCTGTTACAGCATCTAATGCAGAAAAATCATAAAAATCCCAACAGTTTCTAAACCATTTTCAACCTATTTAACATGTAAAACTAACACAATTAATGGCAGAACTTAAGAAACATGGTACGAGATGGACAGATAAATATGAACTTGTTTTAAAAACGGGTACTGCCATTACAAATTCCAACATTATTGATTTGCTGAAAGAAGCATTGGTTTCTACAAGAAGAAAAGAACGACGAAAACCACCAAATGGCTGGAAGCAGTTTATTGAGGAAATTGTAGACGCTAATATTTCAAAAACTGTTTTTGGCAAAAAGACAACTCGTGAAGATATTACAAAAGAGATACAACAACGTCAACAAAGGTTGTTTCCAGAAGGATGGGAAACGTTTTAACATGGATGAAACAGGTATGGTGTTGTTGTTGTAAAGAAAATATAAATAAAAATACTATTCCTGTAAAAATTAGGTGTGTCAGTGCTTGTTGTCAAGGAGAAGTAGTAGATACTAATGTAGATCATGTAGATAGCAATTTAGACGACAATGTAGACAGTAATGTAGAGAGTGGAGATGACGAATGTCTAACATGAATAGACACATCTAGTCTATATACCTCACATAAACGATTTAGTCATCATGGAGTAAACAAGTTTTTATATTACTTTACCTAGCAATGCTAGTATGAACTATTATCCTACTAATAAAGCTTCTACTTATCAAATTCGTTTACCTCGTACATTATATTTGAAAGGAAAATATGAAGTAGCCTTAGCTGAAATTCAATACCCACACACATGGACGACAATGAGGTCAGGAATAGACTATACTCTTCATTATCGATCATCATCAGACGCATTTTATCCAGTTGATATTCCATATGGTTATTACAGATCCATACCTAACATATGTACTGCAATAAATGCAGAATTATACAAAGCTATTATTGTAAAACCTATTCAGTTAAAGTATGATAAAATTAGTCGAAGAGTTCATGTTATTTTGAGAGATGATTATGATATTGTCTTTGCTAGTGGATTAGCTGAGATTTTAGGATTTAAGCCAGATAAATGGTATAAAGAATCTGGTCCTGCTGAACATCAATCGGATGTGAAACATGGATTTTATACACTTTATGTGTACTGTAGTATTTGTGAGCCACAAGTAGTTGGTGATTATTATGTTCCTTTACTATGCTCTGTTGGCATACAAGGACATGATGGTGATATTATTATGAAAACGTATGGAGAACCTCATTACGTCCCTGTAAACACATCCAAATTTGACACAATAGGAATAAATATTAAGGATGACACAGGTCATAATGTTTCATTTCAAACTGGGAAAGTGATATGTAAACTTCATTTTCGACCAAAAGCATTATGAAAGCATATACACACGATCCGTCTACGTATCGCAACCATTTTCTTCATCAAGTGGGTGGAGAATTACCAGGATTTAAAGGAGCGCGAATACAATATGGAGATGGTGTTGGTTCAATATTGGGATCATTGGCTCGCAAAGCTATTCCACTGCTTAAGGCAGGGGCTAAAATCGTTGCACAACATCTTAAAAAGGCTGCAAAATATGTCGCGAAAGATGTTACAGGCCGAGTAGCACAACGTGTCATTGGTGATGTGTTAGGAGGACAAAAGAGAGCGACACCAGCAAAACCTGCCAGAATCCGCAAGGCTGCTAAACGGATAACATCAACAAAATATAAAAAAGATATTTTTTAAACATGTCTTTAATTCACAATCATTCTTGCGAATGTAGTCTTTCTCCAGTAGAATGGTTTCGCATACCACCAACGCAAACTGTTGTAGAAAAAAGTTATAATGTGGACTATCAACCACTCACTCCCATTAGAGAGGGTGCTCCAATAGAATTCTACATTCCTGCGAGTACAGAAGAATATCTAGATTTAAAGAACAGTAAACTTCATATTGTATGTGCTATTGTAAAGGCTGATGGAACACCATGTGATGTAGATGATAATTATCATGTATCAATTATTTGTTTAATGGGTTATGGTCTAATGTTGAATTATTTCTAAATGATCGATTGGTATCCCATAGTAACAATACCCATGGTTATACCAGTATCATATCTCATCTCATTCATGACTCGGAAGAAAGTCTCAATTCTGAGCGCTCTCTGCGCCTCATCTATAAAGATACTGCTGGGTCAATGAATAGTCATGAGGTGAAAAGACCTAATCATGAAAGATATATATCAGGTTTTCATGTCAATGTTGAAGGTGGTGATCTAGCTCAAACAGGAAATAACGGTTTGCATAATCGTTATTTGTATACACGTCAAAGCCGTGAGTTTACGCTTACAGGTGGTTTAAGGGTAGATTTGTTTGAGCAAGATCGCTATCTTCCCAATGGTATTAGTATGAAATTACGTTTACATAGACAAAAAGATGAATATGTATTATTGGCTGCAAATAATGGTTATAAAGTAGAAGTGAGAGATGCGTTTTTAACCATTCGCAAAGTGAGGGTTAGTCCAGGTATTCAGTTAGGACATGCAGATGCATTGATGAAAACTCCTCCCAAGTTTATTATTACTAGAAAAGAACGTAAAGTGTTGGCCATTCTGGCTGGATTTCAATCTTTTGTGAAAGATAACATCTTTTTAGTTTAATTACCAAAACGTATTGTCATTGGAGTGATTCATAATGAAGCCTTTGCTGGAACAGTATTGAGAAATCCATACAATTTTGATCATTTCTTTCTGAACTATATGCAACTTTACACGGATGGTGAACCAGTCCTATCCAAACCTCTCAAGCTTAACCTAAATTGAGGCAAATATCTTGATGCTTTTGAAACTCTTTACAAATCTTTTGAATGGTGAGAAAAGTCCATTTTAAAACGGGAAGATTGGTTTAGAGGTTTTGATTTATTTTCTTTTGACTTAACACCTGATTATGATGGTAATGATCATTAAGCCCTTATCAAACATGGGAATTTGCGACTAGAAACGAATTTTGCTGGTGCCTTGCAAAATACAGTCAATGTTATAGTGTATGCTGAATTTGATAACATTGTTGAAATAAGTGCAAATCGTAGCATTCAATTCGACTACCAGTCATGAACACGAAGCAGATAGAAGCCATCCTGTCTCTTTTATTTTATTTATTATTGAAAAGGAAAACATTGTACGTCACATCAATTACTCGCACATTTACACCAAAAACCTTTCAGAAACCTTTTGCAGACACACAGTTTACACATCGCTAGGTGTCGCAGCACCCAGACAATACTGCAGTTATTTTAACAATTGTCTATAAATTCACTCGCATCTATGATGTAGTAAACATTTGTACGAAAAAGCAGACACGAAACACAAGGAGTGTGCAGAAGTGTCGTGGTGTTCTTTGGGACGTCCATATGGTTTGACCAATGTAGGTATGCATTAACGAGGTAATAAGAAAAAAAAAGAAAAGAAAGCAAGATCCGTTTTTCAATTGTCCTTGATGGACCACGATTCCCATTTCCTAGGGTATTTATCGTCGTCTAAGATAATCTTATCTACTTGCATGTACATGCTTACTTCATGCATGAAGGTCTAATAATTGAAGGCTAAATTACGGAATCGGGTATCCCATATTCGGTATTTTAAAATAAGAAAAATAAGGTTTTCAGCGTTGTTACAAGATCCTAACAGAAACTCAGTAGCGTGAAAGCCTTTAAGACCAAGGAGTTGCCACGCTTTTTCTTATTATTGCCACTGTTTTAGGACAATTTATGAACAGTTGCAAATTATCTTCTACTACATTACATTCAGAGCAATTTTGTCTAATTTAATTCCCCATTTTTCCAGATTTTTGTTGTTGGCTACTATGTCGTTTAATATCTTGAACTGGAAGGAAAGTAGTTTGTTATCGCGACATGAATCTTTTGATATTTTGATACTTTTGTTTACTAGGGTAAGATCTATCCCCTTGTTCTTCCACATTTTTAAGCTAATCGGGGGTTGACTTATTTGTTTCACTTGTTCTTTATAAAAATCCCTTAACTTACAATTTCTTACTTTAAACGCTGACCACTTCTAGTTATAAATATGCAACTTCCTAAAGCACAGGATTGATTAGGTAAAATTTGTTGCTTAATTGCTTGTTGAATGCTAGTTAATGTTAGGTAATTAACTTTGATGTTATATTTCCTCGTTAGTTCATCGCATGTCAGCCGTCTATTATTTTTATTCATTAGATCTTGTATAAAAACAATTCCGTTTTGGAACCAGTTCTTAAAGAATATGGGTTTATTATCTATAAGTATATCTTGATTGTTCCAGAGTAATTGCTTAGACATTGTCGACGTTTGAAATATTGTTTTAAAAGCTTGTAAGATATCTTGATAAAAGGGAGGCATATGAGGGAGTTTTTTTTACGTCAAAGTTGCAATGCATTAACAAACTTAGGCCACCAACCTTATCTAAGTAATAATTTATTACTTTTGACCACTTTTTTCGTTGCATTAATTTTGGTAACCAAGCAAGTTTGAGAGCCATATTCTGTGATTGGATGTCAATTGCTTTTAGTCCACCCTCATCATAGTTCCTTATTATAGTGGTATGTTTAACTTTTGGTGTAGAATAACCCCATAAAAAGGATGAAGTTTCTTTTTGTGCTTGCTTTATGTAGCCTGCGTCACAGCTAGTGTTAGAAAGGGAGTAAATTAAGTTAGATATTCCAAGTGACTTAGTTATTAGAATTTTTCCTAACAGGCTGAGTCCTCTACAAGACCAAAATAGGCACTTTTCTCTCATTTTTGCAATTTTATCGATAATGTTCTTTTCGTTGCATTTTTTAAGGTCATATCCAAGGGAGATTCCAAGCATGTTGAAACAGTTTCGGGACACTTCTAAATCATAAGCGCCTTTCCTTTTTTTCCAAGGTCCCAGCCATATAAGTAAAGTTTTATCTTTGTTGATTTTAAGGCCTGACT
This sequence comes from Protula sp. h YS-2021, assembly GCA_949752745.1. Taxonomy (NCBI): domain Eukaryota; kingdom Metazoa; phylum Annelida; class Polychaeta; order Sabellida; family Serpulidae; genus Protula; species Protula sp. h YS-2021. The sequence continues at coordinate 128,243 of OX457027.1, forward strand.
GGCTTGCAAAATTTTCTAGCGTTCGAAAAAATTCTGGAATTGATTCAACACTACCCAAAATACCTGTTGTGTCATCGGCAAACTGAGTTAACTTAAATTCCCTTTTTCCGACCTTCAAGCCTATGATTTTGTCGTTGTCTCGTATCATTTGGGCCATGAACTCGACTGCGAGGACAAAGAGTATGCAGGAGAGACCGCAACCCTGTCTCACACTCCTTCGTATCTCGAACCATCCGGTGCTATGGCCGTTATTCATTACTGTACTAGAAATATCTGTGTAGCATAGCTTAATCCAAGATATGAGTTCCGGTCCAAAGTTAATTTTTTTTAACATTTTCAGCATAAAGTTCCATTCCAAACTGTCAAAGGCCTTTTCAAAATCTATTTGAAGGAGCAAACCAGGGATTCCTTCATTATCAGTAAAGTCTAATAGGTCTGAAATCAATCGAATATTTTCACCAATGTATCTTCCTTTTATAAATCCAGTTTGATCTTCATTTATTAGTTTATTTATGTATGGGGAGATTCTATTAGCTAGACTTTTAGATAATATCTTGTAATCTGTATTTAATAGGGAGATTGGTCTCCAGTTTTTAATAATCTCAGGGTCTTTACCCCTTTTATGCAGCAATGTTATAGACGCTCTTCGAAGTGAGGGTGGTAGTGCTCCTTCTGAATGTGATGTATTTATGACGTCAGTAAGTATGGGACCAATGTTGTTCCAAAATTTGATATAAAATTCAGAAGACAGGCCATCGACGCCGGGGCTTTTGTTTGGTTTCATAGCTTTTAGGGCACTATAAAGTTCATCTATTTTTATCTTGTCTTCAATGCTTTGTTGTTCAAAAACACTAAGCTTGGACATTTGCTTAAATTGTTCAAAAAATGATGGGTCTGCGGACTTGAGGCCCTGTGAGCTATATAGTTTGCTATAGAAGTCTTTAATATGAGACTGAATTTCTTTGCTTGACATGGTAATGGATCCATCGATTGTCTTTAACTTGGTGATTGTTTTTTTGTCGTATATTTGTTTTGCCATATTAAAAAAATACGATGTATTTTTTTTTTCATTTTTTTCTATAAATTCAAGTCTAGATCGGATATATTCTCCTTTGGTTTTATGTTCGATTACAGTGTCTAACTGCTGCTTGCAAAGTTCGCATTCGATGAGTTCATCCTTACTAATTTCGTCATCAATTACTTTTTTGTCCAAAATTTCTATTTTTGATTTGAGCGATTGCTCCTCTTCCCGTCTTTCTCTGGCCCTTTTTTGCCGTAAATTAAACTATACTGCATTATTTCCAGTTTTAGGCAATCGTATTTGACTCTTATATCTCGGATATATGATAACTCGTCCCATTTATCGGTTATTAACCTTTCAACGGTTTGTACGTAAGTTGCTTCTTGAAGAAAACTGTTGTTTAGTTTCCAAAAATTTGGACCCCTTTTATCCAGACAGAGGTCAACTATTAAGCTAATACTTTTATGGTCAGTAAATGGACAGTATGAAATGTTCGTTTTCTTTGTGGCTTTCACGATACCCTGTGTGACCAAAAAGTAATCGAGTCGACAGACGACTCTCGGTGACTTTTGAGACCATGTATACTGTTTTTTATTTGGGTTGTAGTAACGCCATATATCTGTTAAATCGAACGATTCTATAATGTTTTCCAGAATTGAAAGACTTTTTTTGGATGGAGAACGGCCGCCAAATTTATCAATGGGCGAAAGCACCAAATTAAAGTCACCGCCTATAATAAATTCATCACACCTTATGTCAGACAATATTGCCATAAGGTTCTGATAAAATTTTACTTGGTCAGCATCTTTGTTTGGGGAATAGATATTGAAAATAACCAGTTGAATTAAGTTGACTTTAAGGATTATATATTGAATATTGCCACCATCATAATTTTTTTCACCAAAGGTAGTCAACTTATTGGACGTCAGGAACAGCACACCTGCGCTTCTGTTTGCCCCGTGGCTACAAAATATTTTTCCACCCCACTCGCCTTCCCAGACATTTAGGTCATCACTTGTTGAGTGGCTCTCCTGTAGCATTATAATATCATATTTTGTGTTTTTAAATTCTTTGAAGAGAGCTAACCGTTTGCTTTTCTGGCGAATAATCCATACATTAGTACTTAATAATGATAACGTCATTTATGTGCGGTGTAAAACGCTCAACAAAAAATTGATCCTTATGTTTACATTTGAATCTAATTTTATCTGGAATAGACTCCCATGACACTTCCGACACTTTCGTACAGGCATAGAATACATACAACATATAGAAAAAAATAAGAACATATATATGAATCACACAGAGAACCGAAATTAAGTTTGGCAAGTAATCTATTTATTGATGTGCCAGCCCCTTGTTCTGTTAAATATTCACACAGAATCCCCTATATGTTTAGGATGGCATATATTAACTGGCGTAGGGATAATCTTTGACAACGCACTTTGTTAAGTACCCAAGAGGGGACTAGATATGCAAGGTTATTGGTACGACAGCAATGAGGGTGTATGAAGACTCGAAACAGAGCAGCCAACGCAAATTCCTTTTTTTTCAAATCGTGACCTGCGCCCGGACTAACCCGTCCCTACAGTCACCGCAAATTCCATTTATTTTAAATATCGTACCCTGCGCCTGCACTAACCCGTCCCTCATAGTATACACCACCAAACCTGTGCCCTCCTCGATCCCCCAAAACGTCCTCTTCTAACCCCCTTTATACAGTTACATTATCTCATCTGCCATGCCACCCCACGCCGGCCATTTACACACACACACACACACACACACACACACACACACACACACACACACACACACACACACACACACACACACACACACACACAATGTTATGCATGATCTTGGAACACTATTGATTGCCTTATTTGGGTCTGACTTCTTGCCACAGATCTACCCAACACGTATCTATTACAATGCATACCATAAAATGTGTCTATTCATTATTGGCCTTCAATATTATTCAATACCTTTAGTATGGCCTAACCCGTAAACTGAAACGCCTATGTTCAGCTCTTCTTTCCATATATGTTCAATATTTAACGAATTAGCCACTGTGCCAGATCTGTGACAGATTTCACTACATTTTAGTTGGGGAGGCCTAGGTTTTATATCATTTCATTTACGGGTTCGGCCCTATTAAAAATTAAGAGATATATTTACTTAAAATGGAAAATGATCGTTTAAATACGACACAGAATGGAGAAATACAACTGATATCGTGGATATTTAACAAAATATTGTTCATTCCAAAATAAAATAGATTACTTAAGTGACGAATTGACCAGAGAGATTTCTTTGATTATTTACGATCAGAGTATGGCAAACCATTTATATTCTAGTTCTATTATTGCATTTATATTATGGATCTATTATTGCTACATTTTAGGAAAGATATCACGTAGTCGCTTTATTTTAAATACTTGGTCAACGTGAGGGATAGTTTACAGACCAGGGATCTTGGATATCAAAATGTGTTCTGATTTTATGGTGGTACACCTTGTTGTGAAAATATGTGAGTCGCAAGCGGGGCTCGAACTGGGAACCTTTCGCTTGATAAGCGAGCGTGCTAACCACTAAGCCAAAAGCTGCAACTCATGGAAACAGCCAAGCACAAATGAACATGTTGTTGTATGTTTGTATATATTCATTTTCACAACACATATTATGGATACCAACTTCACGACAACCTAAAGTGTATTATCATGCAGTCATCTCGTATTGAAACTTAAGATTCATCAGTGTGTGTATGAGGTAAGAATTTAGAGCTAATCATTGTGCTGTAGTAATGGGGGTATAATTATCTATATATATATATTATCTATAGGGGGATTTTAATATAGGATATTCCAATTTCAAGGTAACTCCATAAAATTTACGTCACCTTAACTTGCGGTTTCTATTGCTAGACATCTCATGATGTCGCGACAAAAGACTTGTTTCAAGGCGTGTTTTCCATGGATCAGTTACCATCTTTACAACGCGGTGCCTATGTCATCAACACAGACGATCATGATGATCCAGGAGAGCATTGGGTGGCAGTTTATTATGACGAAGATCCTGCAGAATATTTTGACTCTTATGGACTTTTACCTCTAGACAGTCGTTTGCGTAAGTTTTTAAAATTTAATTTCCATATAATTCCGTTCCATTACAAACACCGATATCATCTACATGTGGATTTTATTGTGTATATTATGTAATTCAAAGAGCTCAAGGACATAGTTCTTTTGATATCATTGATGTATTAAGAAGAGGTGATGGTGATTTTATTGTAAAGGATTTTGTATATAGACATTATAAACCATTATTTTATTGATGCTGTATTAGTTGTATTTAGTGGTTGGTAATTGTGAATTGTATTATGAATATTGTAAATAAACAGGATAGTTTAACACAACATTCTTTTTATTGTGTTATACATTATTTACATTTTTACAATTAATTTTACATTACACTTTTATTTTACAAATACATTCAATACATTGATAAACACATGCTATTCATGCCAATCTAAATTAATATATGTATCATAGACATTACATTCACGTTTGTAAATGCTGTGAAAGCTCACATAACACTGTCCATTACCAAACTTTATTATTTTAACATCTTCATGTTCAGACAGTTTCAGTTCATATCCATCTTGATTTATGTCAATGTTCATCACACACATGGGATGTGTCAGCTCAATGGACTTGGTGCCTCGCATGAGTTGCACTCCTTCCTCTTTGAATTCAAGCGTCAGATTCTTTCCAATCCAATGCTTGTAACAGAGCGTACCATTCCACTGTGGTGAGGGTGATGATGTCGTAGCATTCTGTAAGCTCGTCATATTAGCGAAATTGTACAAACACGTCTAAGCCGTTCTCAGTCACACGCACTTCTAAATCCTCTTGGAGTATGAGGAGAAAGCCAGGTATTCTCAAGTTCTCCAGGTGGTCTTTCAACACAGATTGATCGTCAGGCGATAGAATGATATACTTTCCAAAATGTTTTAGCATAATGTCATCACATAAATTTCACATATATGAGAATTCATGTGTAATGGGCTCATATTCCGATAAAAAGTCTTCCATCTCGTTAAACAGTCAGATCAACTATGAGCTGTCTCCTTGTCTGCAAAGACGTTTTTATGTTTGGATGATGTCGAACAGCGGATGTTGTATAGCTTCTAGGAATCGTAAGACTGCGCGCCAGTTCTTCATATTAAAGTGTATTAAATCTATATGTGAAGTATCTGGCACTACTCCATTATAATCCTCTGGATAATCCTGTAAAAGATTTCTATAGAATGTCATACGTATGCTAGAATCATATTCAGTCACCAACACTTCAACTTTATTTCCAAGTCTACGTTTAAACTCATGTTTAAGCGGTATGTTTTTAAATTCTTTCCACACTTCAGGTTTAAACCGATAATCAGAACTTCTCCGAGAACCTTGTATCACTTCATTCCTCTCATTTACAGTAAGGTAAGCACCACCGCTAAAAATAAGTGCATTCATGTTTACCTTGTTATGCGCTGTCTTCTTGTCTTCGAAGCCTTTTATCCACTTCTTTCACTTGCTTCTTCAGCATTTTCCATTTAGGTATTGTCAGCAAAATACATTTTTTCGTAGGACGGTTTCTTCCAGTCCCCTCATCTCTGAGGTACTTGCGAATGTTTACCACTCCTTCATTTCTTTGTTTCATAATCTTGATATACTTTCCATTTCCTAGAGAAAGCATTCCATCCCACGACTGTGGTTTTGGTGTCGTCTCCATTTTTAATTTCTTGATGGTATTGTCAGGATTTTTTAGTTTTAAGTCTTTGACTGTATCTGCAAGAGTATCCATATCCGTTATAGACCTCTTACGACTTCCAAGTTCCATGTTCACGCTTCAATGTTCCCACCTGAAATACGTTGGAGTACCTCCCCCTTTTATACTGTAATGTCCATGCGCTGAAGTGGAATAACCATCATTCAGAACATATCGCTTGTCGTCATAGGGGGAGAGAGCCACTTTCCTCATCTTCTCCGAGAAACTCTGATGGTCATGACTGCGAATGATGTGTCCTGTATTCATCGTTTGCGTTTGGTTGAACAAACTGTCTTTATACTGCTTATGTTTCATACGTCTTTAACACGCTCTAGTGATGCCTTTGGCCGTACGTTTTTCTTTCCCACCATACATCATGCTATACATTTTAGGCCGAAGTCCAACAAACTCTTTAATGGGAATGCCCGCCGTCTCATCTTTCATTTTCCCAAGCACTTTCTTGTTCACGTTTGAATGTAGGAAATGATCTGGCGGATAGTCACTTGTGTCAAACAGGTTGACATCTTGCTGCATATCCTTGTAGATATCGTCCGTTTCTATGTCATAACATAGACTGTCGGTGTCGCTGAACAATAGCTTGGCATTGAGATACTTGATCATGATGTAGTTGTAATGAAAGTGGAACATGAGCACTTTGCTGAGGTCGAGAATGGTGAAGCCAACTTGAATGGGTTTATCCAGAAGCAGATCCACTTTTCGTAAATGTACCGCGGTCAAATCTTCGTTAAAAATTCTAAATTTGTGGAATGAAGGTTTGGCTACAAGTTTCTTGAACCGCTTTTCCTGGTGAACAAGTTCCACATTTATTCGCTTTCTCAAATTTTCCATAGTTTTGTCAAACACAGAGTTGTTCATCAGTTTGAAGAAGTCTTTCTCAAACGGATTCTTGGCCAACTTTCTCTTTTCTGTGTTCAGCGAGATGTATTTCTCCAACCATTTGCTCTGTGCAAACATGATGGCACGATGCACCTTAGTGACTTTCAATCCCAGTGAGACATATTGCTGTAAATTTCTGAATGTATTCCACACCTTCTGCGCATGCGCATAATCCTCATTACTAATGTCTTCTTCACCAAGCAGAATGTAAAAGTTGTCCTTGGACGGCAGTTGTGTTTCAGCAGACTTGGATGGTTCGTCCACGTAATCGTAGGGGTACACTCCCTTTCTCAGCAGCAAATCTTGTTGGTTGCTATCGAGAATGTGTGACGTCATGTTATAAAAGTTGTCTTTCCCTTCTGCCGCAAGGTTGGATACCAACTTCTGTAGAGAAGTACTCATGAACTGTCTGTAAATTTCAGATTGCTCACGGTGAATGCAATATATTTCTCAACGGTGTTGGGAATGACTGTAATGGTTTCATTTTTGAACTTTCCAATTTCTTCCATGATCAAATGACTGTCATAGCCTCGCAAATTGTGGAAAAATACAGGAATGATAAAATAATCTTTAACATCCTGCTTATCCTTTCGAAGTCGAAATTGAAAATTACTTCACTATGCGCAGCTCCACGGTATTTGCCATTGATGTGGTCATGATCTCTCACACGATCTGCTCCTAGAGGCTCATGACAAATGTAGCAATCGACAGCGTTCTTGAAATCCTCTTCATCATCACGAGTCATCACCATTTTCTTTGGCTGTTGTAAACCATGCACAATACGATCACGCTCATTCACCATATGGTCTAAAAAGACTTTCACGGCATTATCTCCTCGGTATAGGACTGGGGCACGTGTATCATTTTGGCTGGCAACCACATAGGCAAAGCTGTTCGGACGATGATGCTGATACTTGTCACCTTCCTGCGTTTCGTGAAATATTCAAAGTCTCCATAAATCACAAACGGTGCTCGCTGTTGTTGGGCTACATTCTTAAACTTGATGGAGGGTTCCTTGGGGAATGATAAACGTTGCGCTCCATGCTTGCCACACATTTCACGATGCTTGTCTAAAAGATCTTGTCGTATAAACCCGTGAAGACAGTTGAAACAATAAAATGCTGCAGCCTTACGCTTCGATCGATAAGGCATAAGTCTGCTGAAATTCTTGATGAGGCAGTAATGCCTTTTCTTGTCATTGCTAATCAAAAGTAAGTTGATTTCTCTCGCGCTGGTGTTTCGACTCAGTTGTATCGGAACAACTACATCATGTTCATATTTAAACACATTGATAGACACATCATTCTCCTTTTCAAACTTTGGAATGTCCGTAATCGGTGTGGGAAATGTCATGCCTTCCACCTTCAATTCGTTCTCAAATGGTGTGTAATGATTCACGCGATGTGAGTTGTTCTCATGAGGGTGAAGCTGAGCCAATAAGAAGCACTTGTTGTCTTTATTCTGAATGTTTAACACACCTCCTGTATTCTTCACTTTCTTCGGTAGTGGAATAAAACTACTCGCTTCCAGTGGCGCTGACGTAGCTATATGCACTTCAATATACAGTATGTTATCCAACACCCAGCCAGAACCTTGTCGCTCATGTTCATCAAACTTGGTAAACAATTCTTTATAGGCTTCTGGCAAGTCCTTCTCAATATCCGCTGGATTGTATTCTACATATGTTGGACTGCTGATAAAGGCATTATCCACTTGTTCTACCATAACGCCTTCAGCATTCGCCATCAGTTTCTTGAAGCGTGCATACACTACAATATACCATTTCATGCAACGGTTTAACGTTTCTAACAAATGTCTCTTAATCCGGTTCTCTTGTTGTCGCATTCCAAGTAGTAAATCTGATCCATCTTCAGGCTCAAAACGTCTTTCCTGTGCGCTTTCACCCAGACTAACTCTTCCCCCTCTGCCTACTTGTCCTGTCTCTTTCTTTCTCTGTTCTTCATGAGGTACATTTCCACATACATGCGTCTCATACGCATCCAAAGATGGAAATATCTTGACGCATTTACAGCAGAGGACTGGATCAGGTCTCTCAATACCATCTTGTACCGTCTTTCGTCTCTTGGCTTCAATCTTCTCAACAAGCTCTTCATGAGCACGTTTCAACTTGGCTGGTTTGCATGTATGCGCTACAAACACTTCCAGAGATGGAAATGTTACATTGCAATCATTGCAGAAGACTGATGTGTCTGAATTAGATGCCATTGTTGTTGTTGTCACGTCAACTGCTGAAACTGAAATGCTGAGATGTATATCACACACCCCCTTTTCCAGACACTCATACATATACAGAATTTACATTTCATTTCGCAACAGAGGATGACCCTTGCAAGGGCCGAAAGATGTTAGTAAGTTGGCTCTTCACCAACAGGTTAGGTTTCCGCAACTGCACTGGTATCTGTAAAACTGCTCCATCGTGAAAGGTCTTCTTGAACACTTGAAAGGATGAACATTATAATATTTGATGCTTCTCAGAGTGGCACCACACTACCAGCAGTCTGTGCATGGCTCTGGTCCAGGCAGTGTTGCTGTGAACTTGTACCATAGCAAACCACCACAAGTTTTGCAACAGTATCGACGTGGTGCATTGTGGTGTACCGGCCAGTTGTGTGGTTGTACTGGATATTCTAGCCACACCCAACACTTGTAGCATTCTGTTGTCAGCGTCACTACCCTTCCGTTCCGCATCACTGTAACTGTATGACTTGTAGACATCTTGCTGCTCGTTGTGAGAAATGTCTTCTTTAACTCCCATTTATATACTACTACTACTACTGCAGGTGTCCTCACAGTATATGCAGTGTAGGGGGGGGGGGGAGTCTGGCCCGGCTCTGATGGTGGGGGGGGGGAGGGGGGTCTGGCTTGGCTCGGATGGGAGGGAAGGGGGGAGGGGGGTCTGGCTTGGCTCGGAAGGGGGGGGGAGGTGCTGGCCCGGCTCGGATGGGGGGGAAGTGGGATGTCCTGGCTGCTGCCGGGGAGTGGTAGGATAGTGTATAAGTCCTAGCCATTTCAGTTTGGATTCACAACCGCTTGCAACATGGAGTGTTTGTTTGCCTTGAATGACGCGCTGACATTGAGAGAAGTGAGGACAGTTCACGTGCCTGTGACTCCGCCATCAACACCGCAACGCCGCCTCTTCTTCTACCAGCTGCTGCCGAACACAGCCAAGGGCACAGTACTATGCATACCTGTGTTTTTTAATAGGATGGTGACTATCGGAAAGCGACTGCGAGACATTGAGGCTGGGCATTATGACCAGGCGTTTTTCCGATGCATGATGCTGGGGGAGACAATTCCCTCTCGCCTGGAGGAAGAAGAGTACCCGGCCTGGAGCACTTTCTTCCTACAACAGGACCTTGACTTCTGTGATGGGTGCGGGTTTATGCTCTCCTCAGATCTCATATTGGCAGAATGTGGGCACCAGCACTGCCTATACTGTGCATGGCGTTGGACACAGCTAACAGCCCCACACAACGACTGCACGCTCCGGTGCTTTTCCTGTGGCAGACCAAGCAAACACTTCCTGTTCAATGGCCAGCAATTAACACAGCGCAGCAGACCTTTTCAAGATGTGGTGGACGAGTCCAGCAGCAGTACAAGACCTCCGGCTCTTTTTAGAGCCACCCACTATTATGAAATAAGCTAAACGTGTTATGGTCTTGGTAAATGTGTGTATGCATGAGAGTGTGGGCTATGTTTACAAAAAAAAATTCTCGACTGCAGCCTAGGGGGAGGCGGGGGTTGTGACGTCATAAAGTAAGCTGATGTATTTATATATAGCCGACTTCTCACACATGTTAAAACTTCAGCCAAAAAAATTGCCATCAAAAGGTTCAAATACCTTTGTGGCTTGAAACGTTCAGTCGTGGTGTTCGAAAGGGGAAAGACGGGAGGGACAACCAAAAAAGATTTCCCAGGGGAGGAAGGGGGCTGGTCCAGAACCCCTCTTTTCATACTACTAGCGCCATAAAATGAGGCAATCAATCAGAGGAAGCACTGCTCAAAAGTTTCGTTTCAACAACGTAACATTTTCCTCAGTAACAGAAATAGTTTTGCTCAGTTCAAATTTAGATTTGTGCTGATTGTCTTCTTCGTCATCGCGTGACATGTCCACTTCTGAATCCCCATCGTCGTCATCACTCACCTCGTTTTCCTCAAGATGTTCAAGATGTGCTTTTAGCTTTGCGCTCAGTTGTGAGTTGTTACCATTTACAAGTTTATTCGCAACCCAGAACGGATAGTCAGGTCCCCCAGGATCTGGCATTCCTTTCTGCACTGCAGGGGGCGCCACTTCCTCCATCACTTTTTCCTGAGGCATTCCTTGCTGTACTGCAGCGACATCTGACGGAGCATTTAACGCTTCCTCCATGATTTTTTCCTGAAGCATTCCTTGCTGCACTGCAGCGACATCTGACGGAGCATCTAACGCTTCCTCCAAGGCCTTTTCAGCGTTTGCCAGGAACGCATCAATCTCGTCCACCGATAATAGTGTATCATCAAAAGTAACTGTTTCGAAGCCGAACAAGTCATCAATGTCTGTGTTGATAGCTAGAGCTGGTGTGTTGTCCATGATGTTTCTGGCAATGTCATTGCTAAGTATTACAGCACGTATATATGATTTTATCACGCTGATTCGGCTAAATTTTTCACTCCTAGGGGGGAGGTCCTCACTTTTTACCATAGGGTCTGTCCCGGCTGCCGCCTAGGGTAGGAGAGGGGGTCGGTACATAGTATGTCCTGGGGAAGGGGAGGTCCTCACTTTTTCACCATAGGGCCTGTCCCGGCCGCCGCTAAGGGGGGGTGAGGTCATCACTTGGTTACCATGGTTACGCCACCTATGACGTCATTATGACGTCACTAACTGGCGTAGAACCCCGTTTTTTATACTACTTGTATCAGTATGTAATCCGAGTAGCTGTACTGAACGATATGTCACTATGAACTCAAACGCCATTTTCCCTAAAAGTTTCTTGACAAATCCAATTTCGTTGTGACTATGACTAGTTTTCATGAACATTTGTGCTCTCATTGACTTAATTGATTGCAATGCATTCAGAGGAAATTTAAATTAAATTGAATTATATCCAAATGAGAATAGGACTCAAATGACAATTACACTCAAATGAGAATTACACTCAAATTTGAGTTGTAATCAAGTCATAATTACACTCAAAAGAGAAATACGCTCATATGAAAATTACACTCAAATGAGAATCACACGAATTAAGAATTACACTCAAATATTAATTAAGCACAAATGAGTACACTGTGGACACTTTTAACCACTCATTTCGAAAGAAATACTAGCTTCAGTGGATAGCACAAAATTACCCTCTTGGAATTACACTCACAAAATTTTAGTAAAAAAGAAAAACTTGAAAGCTTTGCGGATAAGAGTAGAACTAAACGCGGTTTAAATAAGACAAAACTATAGCTGATTATTTTAAAAAAGGAATCTAAAGCAAAACGGCATTTTTACTTTACAGTGTTGGGAACATTCTTTTTCATTAATATAACGTCACGCTAAAAGTCAACTGCATTATTGAAAGCAAGACATATACTTTTAGCAGCAACGGCATAACATCGAGTTGTGTACATTATTTTAATTCTATGGCTTTGCCGTAAACTACACGTTGGACATTGATCTCAAACAGCACATGCCATAGAGCTAAACCATACTTGGCACAATGCCCTCAAACAAAACTTTGAGCATTGAACTCACACAATATTTTAGACATTGACCTCAAAAACATTTTGAGCATTGGTATCAAATAAATGACCTCAAAAAACACTTTGGATATTGACTTCAGACAACACTGTGGGCATTGAAACAGCGCTTTGGCAATTGACCTCAAACGATTTTTGGACATTGGCTTCAAACAACCCTTTGAACATTGATATCAAGCAATACTTTGAACATTGACATCAAACAGCACTTGGAACACTGAACTCAAACAATATTTTGAGCATTAACATAAAATAACACTGTTAAAATTGGCACTTTGAGCATTGACATCAAACAGCGCCTTGGCAATTGACCTCAAACGATTTTTTGGACATTGGTTTCAAACAACACACTTTGAACATTGACCTCAAACAACACTTTGAGCATTGGCGTCAAATAACACTGTGAACATTGACACTTTGACCATTGACATCAAGCAACACGTTAGGAATTGACCTCAAACGATATTTTGGAACTATGACCATTTACATCAAACAACACTTTGGGCATTGGCCCATTGAGGATTGATAATAAAGAGCACTTTGGCAATTGATATCAAACAATATTTTGGAAATTGGCCTCAAACAACACTTTGAGTATTGACCTCAAACAGCACTCTGCGCACTGACATCAAACAGCACTTTTGTCACTGGCCTCAAGCAACACTTTGAGCCTTGATGTCAACCAACACTTTGATAATTGATCTTAAACAACACATTAGGAATTGACCTCAAACGACACTTTAAGCATTGACCTCAAACATTTGAGCATTGATCTCAAGCACTTTGAGCATCGACTTGAAACAACAATTTGAGCATTAACCTCCTTAAACAACCTTAATTGACCTCAAATAACACAATGGGAATTGACCTCAAACAACACATTGGGCATTGACCTTAAACGTCACTTTGAGCATTGACCTCAAGCAATATTTGGGCATTGACCTCAAACAAGCTTTGAGCATTGACCTCAAACGATACTTTGAACTTTGATCTTAAACAATAGATTTGGCATTGACCTCAAACGACATTTTGAGCTTTAACCTCAAATAACACTTTGGCATTGATATCAAACAATACTTTGAGCATTGACCTCAATCAACATTTTTAACATTGACTTCTGGAAACACATTGAACATTGACCTCAAACAATAATTTAAGCATCAACTCCCTCAAACAAACTTTTGGGCATTTACCTGAAACAACACTTTTGGCATTAACATCAGACAAACCCAATTGGATGGTTGAGGTTTACCTCATTAGTTATGCAAGTTTACAAGAACCATCAGTCGAAGGAAATATTGAAAATCAAATTTCTCTGAGGTGTTCTCCTAGATCGTTTCCTAAATTTAATAAGAAATGTCACACGTTTATTCATGAAACAAATTTTCAGGGGATATAAAAAGATTAATGTCTTATATCATATCATGTTCACATTCAAATCCAATATGTAGTCCGAGTAAATACCGTGTCCTGAACAAGTTCCGTAAAGAACACAGTGTAAACACGAGGCGTTTGTATCACATGATTCAGCGATTAACTTTTCAGAATTAACACACAACTTGTTGTGACACAAATGACTGATATCAAGATTATTGTCTGAGAAATTACGGTTATTCACTGTATAACTCAATTTATGTGCGTTCCTGTGCGTGGTAACAGACATTTATATCTAATTTTTTGCCTTATCCATTTTCTTCTTTGTTTTTGTCCAAATACGACATTTTGATTCATAATAACAATATTTCAAGAATTTTGAAAATAAAAAAATCATCCATAATTTTAAGCCCGTAATAGAAATTATAGTACAATTATTGTTGTCTTCGTTCAAATTTATGTAATACAGTGCATTGTCTTTAACACAACTTAGCTAGGGAATTTATAGAACCTAAAGAGAATCTGTGTGGTTCAAATGATTCTATTGTAGAGGATGTGAATTGTTGATGATACGCGTCCAACATTTCTAAATGGAGACGCTCAGAGAGTTGCCTGGCACTTCTGAGTGTCTGTATTCGTCTTGACCTTTTCAAGAGGTGCAATACTAGTATTTCAACCAGAAGGGCTTTTACGGTGTCATTCATATTAAGAGTCGTGATATTATTTGCCACGAGGTAGTATGACAGAGTAATTTTGAGCAATCTCCAGTATAGCATAACAGCGTCGCGTGCAACTCTTGCAAAGGTTGTGACAATTCGCGGGATATTTTTTCACGAGCTCGTTGACCTTGAAGATGCATCGTTCTTTTATGTTTTGACCAAGCGCAGTTTGTACACGGTTTTTCTTATCCCTCGTTGCGTTGAAAACATTTCCGCGCTAAATTTTTTTGTTGCACTGTCTAAACTTGGTCTGGTGGGGTGCGGGTGATCAGCTAGTCTAGTAATATTCCATAAAAGATGAAACATCTTTGAGGCTTTACTTACACCTTTCGCAGATAAGAAATCATTATTTGTAGTTGCATAGTCGATTAGATTGTCTTGTAAACACAAATCTGTGCCTATGTGCTTCCCTATTTCGTATTCAGGATATTGGTGAATTTTCTAATAGTTGCTGTACAATGTAGGTATACTCCAGTGCATTTAGAGCCCATACCCTTGTTCATCAACCAAGCAGCTACTCATTAAATCTTGGTTTGCATTGATGCCCCCACAATAAATTATCTGGGCGTTACAGTTTCGCATGCTAAAGCAGTCCCTTGTGAAGCATTCTAACCAGGTTATGTTCTGCTACATATTGTTGCAGAATTGTATCTATCGTCGCTGTATCATTTATTAACGATTTTACCATCTCGACTTTGTCTTTCATATTAGTTTCAGTCAACTCTATATGCTGCTCTTTCGATAGACGACCTGGCTGGTGGTGGTATATCCATACTCGCTATCAGACAACTCTGCTGCGGCTTATTGACGTATCCTAGGATATGGATTTGGACCTGTCCCCCTTTATTTGTTTCAGCTTCCTTTAAGTTTCTTAAGAGACGAGAAAGTTATATTTTGAGTACTGTATTTTAATTTCCTGTATGTAAAACCCTTTGTCTTTGGATAGCGTTGGATAGTGGTTGTGTACAGTCGGACGCACTCTTGATGTTGCATAAGCATCAGGATAATTGCTTTTATCCTCCTTCAAAACATTATTAGTTTTCCATTTATTCTTATCTTTTTAACCAAGGAATTTTCACTTTTACTAAGACGAACTGTTCGAACAATATCATGACATTCGTTTTCTTCCACTTTTGTACTGTCCTCTTTTCCATGTAATGAAAGCTTGTGATCTTTGCTTTTAGCATGCATATGACACTAACATACTGACCAAGCGCGTAATTATGGCATTTCTTATACACATATTTAGCTACATTGTAGCATTACTTTTGACAACTTTTGACGATTTTGTGAGCAAGTGAAATGATTCATTTTTTAAGCTATTTGTTATTTTTTTGGGGGGGGCAATTTTATTTATTTAAAATACTTTCTGCTGCAAGGCCTGCTATTAAAACATTGCCTACAAATGGAATAAGGTACTGTCCCCTAATACCCTTACAGAATTCAGTTTACACAATTATTAAAACCGCAACAAAATTACAAAAATAGTAAGCGGATTTATTTACAAATCTGAATTTCTCATTTGTTTTTAGGTGGGTATTTTTAGATGATAGCATAAAAGTAACAGATTTGATTTACTTTTTCAGTTTTTATTATAAAGCGTACAAAAAGTAAAGTACAGAAACATAAAAGAGCAAGATCTCATAGGAATAAGTACACATTGATTACTGCCCAAATTCTAGGCAGAACTTACAAAAATATAAAGGAAGCAGTAAATGATAAAATAAATTACTGAGTGATTGACCAAAGCGCAAATTAATAATATGAAAGCATCATTAACTGATGTAGCTTGGCAGAGAAATGAAAAGAGGTTCAGAGTTACGTTAGTTTGCTAGAATGGGCTGTAGACAACCGTGTATTTTTTACTTAAAATGACCCCAGAAAGAAGGATGCCATGGTTGTTATTTTTAAACATATTTCCCCAAAACCTGACTGAGCCCCAGTTTGCTCTTCTTTTTCTATCTTCTTAAATGCCAATATGTATGTTTTGGCTGGACAAGATGTAGAAAATGTGGCAAAATTCGAAAAGCTATAAAGAGACACATAAGAAAATTATGTGTCATCTAGGTCCTGGTAGAAATCTAGATTGATCCATACGCATTTGCACAAGAGCTATATTCATACAGAGATGAATATAACTCAAGAGCATCTTACAATACGTTGCACCGCGAACTACATAATACAACACAATATTTAAAGAGAAAACATATTTCATAGCGACTTATAGAGAAACGAAAACCTCACAGTTAACTGTGACAATATTTCTAAAATAATCACAAATATGTTGAGATTTCAAAAAAGGTACAAATATTTGCTAATCACTACTTGTAGCAATTTGTATTTAAAGTACTAAGCATGAAATGGCACAAGATTGCAATCGTAGGGTTTTCTTTTTAAAATGTATTGAAAGATTTAAAATTGTGTATTTACTTACTTATGAAACAACTTAAATTAAAATTAGATTAAAATTTAAACAGAGAAGTTGTCTCTATCCCATGCAATTGACCCTTAATATAACGACAGCTACGTGATCTAAGCATTATATTCGTACATCCGTGTAACTGAAAATAGAGTGACAAAGGTTAGAAAATACTAGCCATATCGATATAAACGTCACATTACATGTGTATCCCCATTAATGAGATTTGCAGTCTCCTTCATCGCCTTAATGGCCATGTTAGCTCAGTCTGTTCTCACCACAATGACCGTGTTAGCTGAGTACGTGTTTACCATAATGATCATGTTAGCTGAGTATGTGTTCACCATAATGACCATGTTAGCTGAGCCTGTGCTGTATTTAATGTTTGAATTAAACACGTGACTAGGAGCTTCCAGCCAGCTGGTTTTACGGACTTAGTAAGATTAAAAGGATATAGTTCATTGTATGCAAAATAAGTACAGGAAGCAGGTGTCCGAACTGAGCTGATTATCACTGGCCGATTTTTGCAGTGAAAAACTTACCTCGTTCCTTACGTTTGTCAATCAGCCTTCACTCCCTTTAAATACAGAGTTATACAAAAATCACACTTTGATATTATGTGAATAAGTTTATTTTATGAAGGACCCAAAATATGCACTAAATTTCCTACTAATTTCGGAGATATTTAACTTTTAAATAAGCATGCAAGATTTTAAAAACGGTTCCTTTTTGGACCGTTTCTACTCGGGTGTCACAAGTGTAACCAAGCTGGAAGAAAATATAAGGAAATAACAAAATTCTGTGCACTGCCGCGTTAATTGCAGATACCGAGATGGGGAAACAAAATCAAGTTGCAATTTTTGCATTTAGAACAGCAGACTTTGTATTTTGTCACACAATTAGATGCTTTATTAAACTTTTCCAAAGAAAAACAGTAACCACACATTTTTTGTTTCTAGGCAGTTCTGTACGTTATAAAAGGAAATGTAAGTTTGTACGGCAGATTTAATAGTGATGTAACACTTCTATTATTACGGCATGTGTGCAATACCTCGATTGAGACGTATTGTTCCAGTACACTTGAATGCGTGAAACAGGAAATAGTTCAGAAAATATTTCATTCAAATATGTAATCCTCAGCACATATTGCCTTTAATGGGAGGGGCACCGAGGGACCGTCGCTGTCATGAAATTACAAACTGATTCTATGCAGATTTAGAAAAACTTCTAAAACTCAGACGCTTGTGAAATTTCTGATGTATTTCAAGATTGCCGCTAAACAGGTGGTTCAGTCTCGGTGTTGTTTTAGTTATTCCTTCCAATTGTCGACTACTCTCCATTACGCATTTTAACAATTCAATATTTTTGAAATTAGTTAGACAAATAAAGTAGTCCCGTTTATTGTTCCAGTGATAAAAGGTATTCCCTTTCATTGTTCCAGTAATAAAAATAGTCCAGTTTGTTGTTCCAATAATAAGAAGTAGTCCTATTTATTGTCCCAATCATAAAGGTAGTCCCGTTTATTTTCTCAGTAGTAAAAAGCAATCTGGTTAATTGCTTAAGTAATAAAAAGTATTCCCGCTCAACAAGGTTCTAGTAATAAAAAGTAGTCTTGTTTGTTGTTCCAGTAATTAGAAGTAGTCAGTGATAAAAGTACTGCCTTTTATTATTCCAGTAACAAAAAGTAGTTTATTTTTCAAGTAAGGTCTTAAAATTTAACTAGGTCGGAGCTAGTGTTCTACCTTGCTTTTTTCTTTTAAATTTGGTATCGGGTCGGTATTGTATTTTCTGTGTTTTTATTTCCGTTGACGTCATTACATTCATATTTTGAGATAGAGGGTTTATATGTCAATGTGTCATGCCATGCGCCGTGACTGAAACAAAAACTTTTATTAATATTCATTTTTCTTACCAATTGCAATGTGCGGAAACAAGTGCATGAATACTATATTATAATGCTTTCACCATAACCTAAGTATTACCACGTGCACTGCGACGTGACATCGTTAAATATCAGGCATACATGTAACGGTCCAGCCTATTACGTGATTTTGGGAAGTATAAAAGACGAATGTTTTTTTTTTTAAATTTGGCCTCTTTTGCCGCTGTTTGAGAACGAGTTGAGAAGTGTACGTGTGGGTGAGAAATGAAAGTCAGAAAAGAACTTTGAAGAATTTGCACTTGGATTTTGAGGGCGATAATAGGTATTTGTCAATTTGTCATTCAGAGGTTTTGGATTCTTCTACAAGTCACACGCTGTTTCAAAGTTGTTTTGTCGAGGTCAAGGGATTTTAATAATTGATTTTATTTTAATCACTGGTCAAAATATTTATATCGTGAAACTGAATGCAAAACTCTGCAAGTCTTATCGTCCACATGTATCCCTCGTATGGGACATCTGTATTCAAGGTCTCATAAGTTATTAGCAACTGAGTTTAAAGGTTTATTGAATACAGGCTAAATTCAAGTAATCACTGCTTTTTTCGCCATGGACTTTCACATTTTTTGTGCTGAATTTTGGTTGCAAAACTTAGCTACATTAGTAAAGCTTTTTTTATCCCTAGTATACCATTGAACTCCGTTAAACTGTCTTTATAACCACCTTATACCCGAGCCGTGTAGTCCATGTTTTATCCAGTTATTTACCTTTGGGTGTATAAACCACGAATTAGGTGGTTGCTAACAATTTAGAACCCGCCTAAATACACTTTACGTTTGGATTTCCCTTAGGGTTGACAGTTCAAGGGAGTTAATAGTAAATAGTAATAGTAAATAGATTTTACGTGCCTAGTTCTAAACGATATTCAAAGACACGATACAATAATACAAACATAACTGATAACATAGTAAAATAACTAAAAGACGCTGACTAGGTTGTTATCACAGGTACGTAATACTGAATAAAAAAGTTTTAGTTTCGTTTTAAAAGACAGGTAGTTCGTTTATAAACGTAGGGAAGTTGGTAGGTTGTTCCACAGTCGCGGTGCCGAAACAGAAAAGGCCCTATCACCATAAGTTTTTGTCCGGGATTTTGGCACATTTAACATATTCTTATGTGTTGAACGCAGAGTCCTAGAGGGTTGGTAACGTGAGAGTAGTTTACATAGATATTCTGAAATGTCAATAGTAGAATTTTAAACTCAGTTCTGCGATCAACTGGTAACCAATGTAGCGATTTTAAAATGAGGGTAACGTGGTTGTATTTTCTGTTGCATGTCACTAAGCGAGCGGCAATATTTTGTATCCGTTGTAGCTGACTGATGCGGCATTTGGGAAGACCATATAGTATTGCATTGCAGTAGTCCTATCTTTTCACAGGAGTCCTGTGAGATGGCCGTATGGAGCGAATGTTTCTGAGATGATATAGGCACGTCTTACAGCGACAATATGGGTTTCACCAATCACAATGGTATCCAAACTAAAACTAGTAACGTGTGATGATGGAGTTAAAACAAGCACTTTGGTTTTCTAGTCATTTAATTTTAATTTGTTGAATGACATCCAAAGTCTTATTTCTTCGATGCATGCTTCCAGCTTCCTCACTGAATAATTGAAATCAGTAGGATCATTTAGTCGAAATTGTACATAATTTTGAGTGTCATCCGCGTAAATATGAAAGTTAAATGCATGGCGTCGTGTGATA
This sequence comes from Protula sp. h YS-2021, assembly GCA_949752745.1. Classification (NCBI taxonomy): domain Eukaryota; kingdom Metazoa; phylum Annelida; class Polychaeta; order Sabellida; family Serpulidae; genus Protula; species Protula sp. h YS-2021. The sequence goes on from OX457027.1 coordinate 148,885, forward strand.
TCTGCCACCGGCAGGGTGTAAATTTTGTAATCCTCGGGACCCATTATAGAACCTTGGGGTGCACCGAAAGAAAGACAGATCTGGTCGGATAGTGCGCCATCTATAATAACCGCTTGCGACCTTCCAGTGTGATATTCGGCGAACCGTTTAAGAGCGGTGTCTTCGATACCTAGACGCTCATGAAGCCTTTGCACCAGGACTGCATGATCAATTGTATCAAATGCCGCGCTCAGGTCCAACATGACTAAAACAACACCGCGCTTATCGTCAAGCGCGCGCAAGATATCGTCAAATATACGCACCTGAGCTGTCTCCGTGCCATGACCAGCACGATATGCAGATTGAAATTTTTCGTGCAATTGGTTTTGTGACATGTGTGTATCCAAACGTTTAATGACTGCTTTTTCAATTATTTTGGAAATCCACGGAATATTGGATATTGGTCGGTAGTTTTTGAGTTCTTCCGGATTGAGAGTTGCTTTTTTAATAAGCGGTTTGACCAGTGCTTGTTTTAATGTAGCTGGAAAATGTCCATCCTTCAGTGATAAGTTCACGATATCAGTTATAGTAGGTAGCAGGTGAGGTAAGCACGGTTTCAGAAGACTAGTTGGTATGGGGTCCAGAGTACAGGTGGCATTACTTGTCTTGGCAATAATGTTTAAAATTTCATCTTTGGTGTAGGTCGTGAAAGACGCTAGTTTGGTCTCACAAGCTGGTTCTGAATTTGGAATATATGCGCTACAATTTTCGTCCAGTTTTTCTCGAAGTTTTGTTATTTTATCCGAAAAGAAGTTGTTAAACCTCTCTGCCAAATCTTCTTTAGATAAATGTTCGGGTAGAACGGTTTTCTTTTTGCTTTTCAGTAGCTCATTTAAAACGTTAAAAGGCTGTTTTTGGTCATATCTACAATTATTGATTTGTTGCGAATAGTATGATTGTTTTTCTTTTTGAATAGTGTTTACAAATTTAAGTCTAGCTTGCCGATAACGACTAACATTTTCTGGAGTTCTAAATTTTCGCATGGTCCTTCTCGCTTTTATTTTTTCTCTCTTGGCTTTGGCAATATCGTTCGAAAACCAGGGAACTTTAGGTCGAATTGTAATTACTGATGTTTTTTTCTGGTGCATGTTTATCCAAAATATTACACAGAGAGGAATTGTATCTTTCTAAAAGGGTGGTCGCTGTGTCGCCAGGTCGTGACAAAATATTTGCATTTTCGACATTATGGCAAAATAAGTTAATATCAATATCTTTGATTTTTCTGTATGTAACACGTTTTTGTTCCAGTTTTGATTTTCTTATTCTAAAATATCCATGTACGGCATGGTGGTCCAGGATGAGATCACTGATAGCACAAGTTGAAAGCAGTTCGTCATCGGCTTTAGTAATAACATAGTCCAGGATGTGACCTTTTATGTGTGTCGCATAGGGAACATGTTGCGCAAGATTCATCGATGATAGCAGGGAACAAAATTTTTTTCAGTAAGCTTGATACGTCCCAGTGAATATTAAAGTCACCAAGAATACATATTTTTCGTGGAGTTAAAACAATATCTTCTAAAAAGTCTGCGAACTCGGTATGAAAATCTTTGAATTTCAGCCTATTGGCGACTGAGGGAGGAGGTCGATAGATTGTGTAAAAGGCAATCTGTTCTCCCTGAATTACTGACTGAGTGGCGGTAAATTCAAAAGATGAATAAATTTTGAAGGCGGCTGAAATATCCGTTGTTTTAATGGATTTTTGTGTGACAACTGCCACACCACCACCGCGCTGACCATTCTGCCTTGGTTTTTGATAGTATGAATAACCTCTGGGAGTTGCAGATCTTAGAGAGAGATCGTCAGACAGATCTTTTGGCATCCATGTTTCGGTTAAAAAGCACAGTGATAACGAGTTTTTGCAGATATACCTTATTTGTTGCTCAAGGATTGGCAGTTTATAAGACCGATTAAAAAGCATTCTTTTTGTGGTACGTGTGCGTGAAATACTATTTGTTTCAGATAAGAACGGGTCGAACTGTTAGCGGAATTTTGTACCTCTCTAAAATTATGTCCAGAGTATGTGGATACTCGTTTATTTGTACCAGCTCTTAAACCCCTAGATTTCACTATGCCTTGCTGAATGACACTTTGAATCGAATCAGCTGATGGGCACAGGCCCCTAGATCTGCAATAGCGAACAGTTCGGCCTTGGTGTAGATTATTGTTCTTGAAATTCCAGTATTAATACACATAATGAATAGCAATCAAACACATTTCCCTTGCGCCACATGAACTTAGGAGATTTAGACTGTACTATCCATATAAGGTAATGCTTATTTATTGCAGTCAATATCTGTGACCAAAAGTTCCATTAAGTTCCCTCTGTTTTGCTTTTAGTGTAGTTTCAGTCAACCTTTATTTATTCTAGTCCCTGGATTTCAGAATTATTTATGTGCATGATTTTTTTTCATGTGTATCGGTAGTCTGTGTAACGATTTATGTGATAATGTTTAAAATGTTTAAAACCCCCTTTATTTTAGGCATTCTGATTCTGAATACTCTTTTATCGTTCTATCTTGTGAGATTTTTCGATGGGGTACCCATAATGCTGTAAGGTATTTACTACCGTATTAAGGGAGGGCATTTAGCCAAATCTTGGTAAATGTTTAAATATTTTTTATAATCGTTATAACAGGGTTCCACTACATTCTACTTGAAATATATATTTATTTCCAACTATCCAGTATGTATTGGTATAAATTAATATGGTACTTTAGAAAAGAATGTTTGTCAGAAACAGTATTGGCTATAAATTGATAGATTTTTTTCTTTTCTTATTTGCTTGGCTATAGAAAATAGCAGTTTCTAAGAGTGCTTGTAGTTTGTATTTGCATTTATTTAATTTATTTATTTGCATGTATTTATTTAATTTATTTGCACGATATTTACTAGTCCTTCATGCATTGCATTGCAGTTTTACCGTCCGCTAAGATGATATTATAATAAACGTGTAAAACATTACGCTACGTGCTTCTCTTCGCCTCGTCAATACGTCCGTTCGTCCGTTATGCATTGGTCCGCTATAATACTCTCACTACAGGTACGTGTGATTTTCCTGATTGATGTTTTTTATACAATGCAATGCTAGACATATCAGTTAGGGCGTAAAAGTAAATACTGCATGGTAAATACTAATGGTCTAAATCAAGGCATGCTATGATCGATGATTTGTTGGTCATAATTGATAATTAATGGAGTATACTAGTTATAAAGATTGTATTAATTTTACATGTAAGTCAACACATTTAACTGTTGCCAGATATCGTGTTCATAAGAAAAGTCGGTATGAATACGAAAAATAATTTACCAGAGGACAAAAAATTATTTAGGCCTGTTACTCTGGTAGATTTGCCTGCAAAATTATGAATTTCGTGCTATGGATTTGTACTACATGTATGGGTTGTTAGCGTGAATGTTGCGCCTAAATAACATAGCAATAAAATTTCGCATATTTCGGCATAAATTTCAAGGTACGAGTGAAAATGTCTTTAACTTTTTTATTACAAAGCATGCAAAACTCTAAAATTTGCAAGAGCAAAATTAAAGTTCAGGACTGTGAATTTCCTTCTAGTAGTTCTTTTCAACTGTAATCAGTAAATATACCATAGCACATAGCAATTTGACAGACCCGCTGAAAATTTCAGGCACTTTGCAAAGTCACTGATTTGACAGATTCACTGTAACATATATACGTTTAAAGCTTCAAAACCATGACTTTACCACATGGTCATATACTTGTTTTCAACCTATTGTAACCGTATGGTAAAATGTAGTTAACTGTAAACGGTTAAATAAGCTTAACGTCATAAACAAATATAGCCAAATACATTTAACGGTATAAGATAGTCACAGGATGGTCAAATGTCCAACATACAAAGCTCCGTTTTAGTGTTTGGTGTATCAGCAATATATTGTTAAATATGTAGTTACCACATATTTATCATATATATGTATTATATGGCTTCCACAAACTCATTATGCAGTTTTAATATTTTATGTGTATTTCGATAAATTAAGAAAGAAAAATTTAATTTTTAAAATCTGCGTTCGTATAAATCTTCGGTAGCTTTCGTCACACTTCCGTTTTTGTCTCCTTCCATATATTTGGTTTTTTTAACTTGCAAGGCACTGTTTAGTAAAGAAGAATCATGAATAATAAATTCTTGTAACATTTATGGCTATTGTGCATGGCATATTCGGATATATTGATTCAAGTAAATTTCAAATTGGTGATAATTTAATGCATAGTTATGCAAAAAAAAACATGATCGAAAACGTTTCGCTATACATTTAATGTAATATTGCACACAAAAGCATTTCAGGGAATACGTGTGTTCCCTGGCAGTATATTTTAAAGAATACGGATATCACTGGAAATTTTAGTGAATAACCACATTCCCTGAAGATCACAGGAAATTCAGGTATTCCCTGAACTTTTCATGGAATACACAAATTCCCTGATTACGGAAATTCCGTGTAACATACATTGTGGTAAAAGAGAAGACACCGTTCATGCGCTATGGAATGTGTGCTTACATAATCTGTAATTGTCAATAGCAAATATAAAAACCAGTAAAGTTAGATGGGATCAATACTGCTGCGGCTTGTAAAAGCAGCTTCATTTTTTGTGTAAATGATGCCCAGACAAATAACTTGCAGCTAGTAATTAAATCTGTTATAATCTTTTTGAAGAAAGAAACCATTTTCTGAAAATAAAAGTAAAGATGAATTGTCAATAACAATGTTTGCTGATAAAATTGATTTAATATTGAAAATATCATTGGAAGTGGAGGCATATGGACTGTTTATACCAGGAATTTAAAGAATATGAATTTAATATTTAATATTTTTTTTAAATGTGGTTTTGTATTCTTGTTCTTGCATATTACTTGGTAAATTAGGCCACCTCTTGATATTGCTGTTTTTGCCATGGATGGCTTACAAAAGGAAATGATTCAGTTATGTTGATTTGAAACCAAAAAAAAAATCAATAAAAAAGTCGTTATAAAATGTTCAAAAAACATCATTTAGCATGTGGTAAACATACGTTATAATGTGAAAACATGGGGTAGCTATGAGTTAACCATTCAGTCAAGTCTGACCATCTGAAAACCATATATTAAAACATACGCCCAAAATATGTTTACTATATGGTAACCATATAGCGAAATATTCGGTAAAACTTCCTGATAAACATTATGCTGTTTAAACTTATGTGAATATGCACAGTGAAATTCTTTATGAAATGCTTATAAATTTATTCAAATGTTTTAAAATATACAAAAATGTTGAAATTTAACAAAAATATATCCTTGAGAGGTTGTTACTGCAAAAAACTGAATTGTTTGAGTTGTTTCGAATAATTTTGTCGATAACGAAATCATATCATATCACCACATGACACTGAGCACCAACAGATCATATTATCAAACTATATTCAAATCACACATAAATTACTCTTGTTTGAAAATAGATCACATTAATGGGTGGTAATCAATTTTCGAATCTTAAATAGAACTGTGTTATTATAGGTATACACATCATACGACATTATGTTTGTTTCTGTATTAATATAGGTTCTGACAAACCAGATTGACATACACGCTTTATATTTGATAAACTATTTTAATAGAATTATAAAATTGTTACTTTTTTTTTATTTTAGGCTTAACTGGAATTCTAACTTTAAAGTTAGACTTATCTTTTAAAAATTTCGTCCTGAACATTTCTATTTACAATCAAATAATGCGCATATATTCAGATTTGAGTGTCATATAATGACCCAATTTAATGATCCAATAAAATGAACCCTGCTATATGACCTTTTCCTGGTAATGTTTTGCCGAGAGAATTGTCAAATTTCTGCGCCTAAATTTTGCAATTCTCTAAAGCTTCATCGAAAGCGAAAAGCAGTGCTCTTTAAGCATGTACAAATTCAAATTACAGAACGTTATCACCACTCACCATGTACTTTAACCAGTTTGAAATGTTTAAACCAGACGGCAAATTTTTGCAAATATTGAGATTTTTTTCTTACATAAACATATATTCGTAACAAATTTCTTGTCTTGCATCGTACAGTGGGGAATCTGTTTGACACGAAGGATAACAATATTAGTTTAATTCTTAAAGGATAGATAATTTTGATTGTTCATGATTCCATTCTCATATACAAGGGTAAACTTGTTTGAAAAGTGTCTTTGCCTTTCTCTCCAGATTAAAACAAGCTAAAGTCCAACTGTGGCAAATCAGCACATAATTCCCTCTGGTTCTGCTCATTAGCGCCGTGGAACAGCCCCGTTAAGCTGTAGAACTCTGGCAATGTCCCTGGACCTTGCGCACTAGCAAAATGAACAGAATATTTCGGGTTGTTGAAGACTTTATGCTTGTAACATTGGTGCTAAAATAGACAGCATCAGAAAGCAATAACCGCCTTACATATTTAAAAATATCACTTCTAAAATAGAACTGTTTTTATGTTGCTTTTACATTTTGAAACAACATTTTCTGTTTGTTCAATAAGTAGGTGACAATTTCCTAATCACATAAAAGCACAACCGGTCATTTTCTGGTCAAGCAAAGAAATTGCAATTTTCCAAAATATGAAGAGTAATTTGCTTCGGGTTGACATTCTAACATAAACGAAAAACAAACCCCAATAATGATTTATGATGAAAATACGCACCAAGAATACACCCACCAACACCCTCAGCTCCTGGGTATCACACAAAATCCAAAAGAGAAATTTTGAATAGGAAATATTTACCCCAGTATTGCCTGTGCTGTATCTCTGTCCTTGAGAAGGGCATATTTCTGGATCTGTAGTGTTGTGTCAGGCTTATTTACAATATCACCCTCATCTTCCATTGCAGCACATAGAATACTGCTGAATGTTTGCTCTCGTATATTGTCCAATTGATCTTAAACGAGAACAAGATCATAAATTATGAAACCCTGCCAGGTATACAAAATACTGCTGAATGTTTGCTCTCGTATATTGTCCAATTAATCTTAAGCGAGAACAAAGATCATGAACAATGAACGCCTGTCAGGCATACAAAATACTGCTGAATGTTTGCTCTCGTATATTGTGAATAAAGGAGTGGAGAGAATATTTTTTCCGCTTTTCCCCATGATTCGAGTAGATGTGACAAATGGACACAGAATATAACGCGTCAGGATTTGAAAGGGATTTGCGCTCAGTGTTTTGGGGACAATCAGCTTATGAATAACATCAACGCTAAGATTTCTTTTTCATTTATTGAGCGAAATTGTTTGTGAAGTTCCCCATGCTAGTCTTTTGGGGCAGTGTTTTAGGGTGGGCTGTAGGAAGGTGGATTATTGGGGGTGGTTAAAAATGAAACGTTTTTGCGTTTACAAATGATAGGTCAGTTTTTTATACTTATAAGGCTGCTTCTTCTTCTTCTTCTTGTTTTTCTTCTTCTTCTTTTACTTCTGCTTTTTCCTTTTTAAATTCTTCTTCTTCTTATTCTTCTTCTTCTTCCTCTTCTTCTTCCTTAAGTTCTTCTTCTGCCTCTCTTTCTTCTTCTTCTTCTTCTTCTTCTTCTTCTTCTTATTATTATTATTATTATTATTATTATTATCATTATTATTATTATTATTATTATTATTAATATTATTATTATAATTATCAAACCTTGTACCATTTTTTCTCATAAAGGAAATAGTTCCAGACAGGAAATATGTGTTTTTAAAAGAGAAAAGAAATTGTGGTACATCAAGGTTATCTGTTCCATCGCGAGTGCTGACGGATATTGTAGCAGAATGTGAAGCACGTTTTTGCAATTTATTTGAATGCGTTGTGCATTCTGAGAAGGTCAGAAGCAAACTATTCCGAAGAATAATAGATTCAGGCTGTTCAAAAGATCTTTCATTTGAAAAGCCAGACAGTGATAAAATAGTGAATTATCTCATTGATCTGTATCTGACGTTAGGATATGCAATTTGGGATATGCAGAAAGGGGGGCTCTAGAACGGTTTTGAAATTAAAACACCTGTAATATTTGCATGCGAATACATGAAAATGTAGCAAATAAATGTACTCTTATTGTTTTATTTATGTTATTACTTTGGTGAAATTTCAAAAATAAGTACAGTCCAAACAAAAAAGAAAAGGTTGTAATATGTTTGTCTGAATGACAAGGCAGTATGGGAAGCGATTTAGCAACCCAGGCAAACAGATGGCGCTGTAAAAGCCTGATAAACAAAGAAGCCAATGAGGCCTTCTCCCCTTGTTATTCATGCCCTTTGATTCAATTCAGAATATTCTATCTGGCATTTGGACTTTCGAATGATTTCTGTTTACTCAATTTATCGATGATGTTTTTCGACTTTGTTCTTATGGTCAATGAATAGCCGCGCAAGGATAACTTTAGCATCATTCAGAACCTCATACAGCATCATACAACAACAGTTCTTTTTTATTACTGATGACTGCTAGTACGATATTGAACATAACTCTTTACCCTTTTCAAAATAGCCAGGTCTTTCATAGAAGAAGCGATCTGCTTTTTTCAGGTTACGGAATTGCACAGCAATAATACAGCCGAGAGTGGCTCCTACTAGCCCTCCGTGAACCTTGTCCTCTGCCACAACACCCGTATACAGGTCAATGTCGTCAACAGACCTGCGATAAAATAAACTTCATTATATTAAAAAATCATTCATGTTTACCATCTCCAAGTCATTCCATAATTTATATTTTATGCAATTCAAGCCTCAAGATTATTTTTGTCTTTTGTGAGTTAAACAATAATCAGACCAAGGTAAGTGACAAAACTGAGCATTCACTTACTCATAAACACTTTCCATTTGATCCACGATGACGTCATCTATATTACCTCCCTTTGATCTTCGCAGATTCTTAAAACGGCAAACTTTTCCTTTTTTCAAGAGTTTTTGATCTTCGTCTTTCCTTTCAAGGAGTGCTTTACACCATCCGCGATAGTCGTTGTACCCTGCAATTATATGTGTATATAGAAGTGTGCGTATATGACTCCATAGATTCATGTTAACATGAGACCAACCTGTATCACATCACGAATTGCACATCTAGGATATATTGATTGGTATAAAAGTGGAAAACAACTTAAACGGATAAGTTTTACCATTGTGTGTTGAATCAGGAATTGCATATCTAGGATATATTACATGTTCCATGGGTAAACTACACTTTCAGAGGTTCTCTAAGTAACATTAAATAAACAAGACTCATAAAATTAACTTTGTGACGGAATATTAAAGCTATTCGCACGCCTCAACTTAAGAAACTTAAGCTATAGTGGGTATTGATATTTTACGGGTTTTCTGCTGGTATAGCAAAATTTATCACCTTCGGACAAGTTCTGTCAAGGCAATAGCAGATTTATTGTATGTGTGCACGAGATATAATAGAACTGCCTTTTATCTGTATATTCACAACACAACTCAACACAACACAGACTCAGGAGTGACAGTTTACGGTATAAGGACCTCTAGGAGAAATATTATTTTATATTATTTTAACAGTCATAAACCTTGCCTTATTATGCAATTCAATGCGGTTTTCATATATATATATATATATATATATATATATATATATATATATATATATATATATATATATATATATAAAACTTCAACAACCTTTGCAATACTTTGGGTCTCTTTTCTACTGTCATTCATACGGGTCCTTTTACTTTACTGACTTAGATGAGTGCATAATTACCTCTTAATCCATAGTCACGGCCTCTCTGGGTATTGAAAGCAGGCAAATCTATTCCGGGTCCATTTGGTGGACTAGCTGTAAATATGTTATTGGTGAGAAACGTGGTGAAGGCGATATCTGCCTCGTCTGCGCATTGGTCAATCTGGCCTAAGGATGTAAAACCAAACATGTTTTATGTCCAGTGTTGTTTATAGTAGTTCTTAGCGTTTTATTCGTTCTGGGCATGAGACTTAATTGATATAAAATTGGACTATTAATTTAATATATACATATTATTTGTTATCAATTAAATAAATGTTACCGCTTCTCGTCAAACAATTGTACCTGATAGTGTACAACTGTGGCTAAAAATTTGTATGCAGGATTACAATACAATAATAAGTGCTCCTCTTGTAATTCAGACATTTTATAGTACTTATATTCAGACCAATAATGCGATATGGATTCATCTACAAGATTTACTCAGTTCTCTTGTATTTTCTGTTTGAACAAATGAATGAACGATATTGGTCGAGTTACCTAGAATGGCAGCATTCACACCGGATATCTCATTGCCTTGACCAGTCACTATTTGGCTGTCATAGATCCGGGAGGGGTTTAGCAGAACCTGAAAAATACAATAATTGTAATTGTGAATATTAATTCGCATTTGCATATATAATTCAACTGTGGCTAGTGCTGGATAACTTGATTAAAAACTACATTAAGGATAAAATCAAGAAGGTGTTATTTGCTTACTGACATGCAGTAAGTAAACTTACTGACATAACAAAACTACTCAACTTTCATTCACAAATACAGTTAGATATAAGCTGCAATAGGGTAAAATAGTATAGGCTTTATCTAGCCGTTTGCCAGAGCAGTTTATCATTTGACATAATAACATATTATTAAGATTGGCATAAATAATGTATTAATGAGATTTCATAAATAACATTTTAATACGATTGAGCGTTGGCTACATAAAAGTATTCTCCAGTCACTTTTAATTGAAGCAGCAAGTACCTGATACATTGGAACATCTTCTTTGACTGAGTAAGTAGGATCTGCAAATCGCAGATAATCCCCTATCTGACTATGACCATAACGGAACGCAATAGAGAACTCTGCTGTAACGTCAGGATTAGCACGCTTATTGTAACCTATATTAAAACGTAAAAAAATCTGAAATGATCTTATCTCTAGGCCTGGGACGGTCATTTTAAGAAAGGGTTCTCTTTTTTAGTTTAAACAACATCAGGCTATATGTTTAACACACAGATTCCAGTAGGAGCCTTAAAGACAAACAGTCGTGCAATCGTAGAAAATCAAAACACACAGTAACTGACAAAATTATTAACACAAAGGAAAAAAAACAAATTATAGGAATAATTTCTATTATATTTGATTAAACCTACCCGAGTATTTTTTTACTAAAATGCGCTTTGAAAACAAACATTGCCCGGTTTTACAGTAGCTGAACTCAATCATTTGCTAATCATTTTATTAACAAACAGAATTCTGAAAATTAATTTAAACCTAAAAGTTGCCCTTTATATAAAAGCTTGCCAATGTTTACACTATGCTTTTTGATCAATGTTTGGTGTGCATCACCAAGGCTAAGCAGTATATAATAAATAGTTCGTGTGCATGGTAGTGATTTCGTAACATGCTCTATTATTCTCCTACCCATTAAACGATAATAGCTATTTGATGTTTAAATGAATGCATGGAAAATGTAGCAAATACTTACCCTTAAAGTATCCCCTCCGTTTTGGTTTTAGGTCAAACCATTTCATCAAATCAGGACCCAAGGTTATTTGAAGGTATTCGTTAAAAATTGTGTGCTGCCAGACAGCGGTGAAAATTCGTTTACTCTCCTATGAAAAGTGATACATGTTACTAAATACATGTTAATGCTGTGGGTTCCTCAAAGGTCAACAAAAAAGATATTAACCGATTGTGTAGAAGTAATATACGTGTTGCTCTAACTAGTGAATAAGCCTGATCTTGCATTAGGGTTTACGTGTTTACGCAGATTATGGGCTGAATATTCGCCAATTTTCTGTGCAATTCTTCAAAGTATGCTTTTGTAACTGGAAAAGCAGAACTGCTGCTGCTTAGTTTAAGCCTTTTCTGGTACCAGTTTTCAATAAATTTGTTATTAATTTGATTCCGAGGCTGATATTCAAATCTGCATTTCGTAACATATGTAACACTTATTGCCCTATAGGATGGCAATACATAAAAACTGCATATGAACTTCGTCACAAAATTCGTGTTTATGTGAATTGACAAATGTAAAAGACACAAATTCGAAGTAAAGGTTTTATGGTTTTGGGGGTGTGTAATGATACTGTTTAATTGTTTACATCTTCTTATGCTTTTTGTCTGGTTCATGTGGCTTGGAATGTGTAAATTGCTGTACGCTGGATCATCCAAGTTATTGTCAATTAAGGGGGCACCTGACAAATTCTCGTTGTTGCCAAGAGGAAAATCTGAATACCGCTATCGAGATTAGTCGTACGGATAATACGTTTCCGCAAACTAGAATGTTGGTATGATCGGCATGGAAACCAGAGAACTTTAGATATTGATAAAATATAACAGCATCCCGATGAACTGTTGTTATTGGGCTGTCGATTAATTGATTGTTTATACGGTAAATCAATTTTGTGTTTTGTAAAAATTTAAGTATTTCAAAGTGCGTTTAAAGACTTCTTTACCTACTCTTTTTCTGCTGTAACCGGCTTGCTTTTTAAACTATAATTGCCATTTTGAACGTACGCTATACTACTTACTGGTGATGCATATAGAAAAATGTCTGCTTTCAGGAGAGTGGATTTTAATGTAAAATACCTGGTACAGCCTTTCATCATTCCAGGTCCCATGGTTTGCCTTGAGGTGTTGAGCTATATAGTTGTGGTAACGCACAGACACTGTATGAAGCGCTATTGTGCCCACTTGCAAGTTAGCCCTGGGATCACCTGAAAATGATAAAATGGTGCAATCTACAAATGGTGAATAGTACAGGTATAAGAGCATTTTTGACAGCATTGAATAATATATCAAGATTTTAGAACCCAGTTTCGCTACCCAGATGCAATTACGTCGGGATGACGTCGTAACCTGACATTTATGATTTCGGATAGACTTCTCTTTCCTTCCGACCACAATCTGACATGGTTTTTCACCTCATTGTTTTATTTATATCATCCATTAATTTATTGTGAATGAATTTTGTTTCGTCTAACTTCTTCAACAATCGCTGTTGATAATCACAAAAAGAAATTACTCAGTGATTCGTCGTTACTGCCCTGATAAGACTCCTAAATATTTGTTAATTTAGGGCTGCATAGGTGCATAGAGATGAAATGTAGCCCATCTCTGAGTATGATCAAGCAATCTACCAGCAACAAAGCACTTCTCTGTGGGAGTTTCCCCGGCGCATCCAGTTGTTCCAGTGGCTTGAGGTAGCAGTTCTCTGAAACCATTAGCTACTGTTGCTCCAGGATGAGGCGAGGTTTTCATCAATCCTAAAACATAAGTCATACGGGGCTTCCACTTGTGTTTTTCTTCATTATTTAAATGTTCTGTTAGTATTAATAATTTTAATACTTTGATACAATTCAACAAACACATCCTGCAATTATTCTTTCGTAAAATTTTACTTAAGTGTGATAAAGTTTAATATGTATCAGAATACTCATACCATCAGAAAGCGTCCTGAAGGAATCGGCTTCACCTTGCGTTTTTCCATAGAGAAATCCTGCATCAAGCCAGGCTGTTAGCCTGTTTGGCTGCTGGCGCGGTATGTTGTCATCTGTAGCGTGAAGAATATGCAATGCACATGATTCAAGGCCCCCATATATTAAATTAATAAATTCTTAAACATTGCAGGCCTCTTTTAATGAATTCATTTGTGTGAATAGAAAACATTAAACACGTTTTCACAATATATCATAAAGACAATTAATATATTTACTAACACATAATTAAAAGACAACAATACAACTGATCAATATATCTACGCAATCACTTTTTGATAAAGCACTTAACACCCGTACCCTGACATAATGGATCTACGCGCACAAATCGTAGGCATTCTTGCGTGAAGAAACTGTCATCAGGGTCTATGAATATCGGCTGACATTCCGTATCCTGGGTGCTACATCCATTTGTTCCACAATTAACCACTGAAGTTTAAAATGCATGTTTAATTAGTAAGAATTAATTTATATTTTAGTTCTTACGCATCAAATATTCGGCGTCTTTTTCTCACTTATTAAATACTGGCTTTCTATAACTAAATGATGACAGTAACAAAGTTGTGTAATGTCGACAACAAATGCCATAATTTACAGATAACTGTGAGGCCCAAGTTGTTTGCATTTAAACATAAAGAAACTCAAAGTACTGTAATTAATAAGTAATAAGTAACTTGACGTCTTTTTCCAGCATTCATCTAACGTCTTATCCGCAACGAGTCCGATTGTTTTTCTCTAGTTATCGCTACTTTATTAATAACGCCTAATCTCCTTGCTGTTCTTTAAATGTTGTAGATATATCTTAACTAACACTAAAATGATAAGGCTTAGAAGCACTCAACAGAAATGAGCACTTTTCTATACCTGTTTGCGGATCCTCAGCAGACAGGTCAAGGTCATACACTAGCAGATTTCCATAGGTCATGTGCATCATGGTAACAACTTGGCTCATCACTCCGTTAGCCGCGTACAAATTCTGACTGACTCTCCTTGCGCTTGGAAGATCGGCCCCGCTCACAGCTTTACGAAAAGTAGAAATACCTGTGTGGACGATACAAAAAATTACATCTTACATAACAAATAGCCATGAAACTATAGAAAGCTCGTTTGTTAATTAGATTTTCTCTAATGACTGAAAAAATGGTACAAAATTCATGTGGTTTTCAATATATATTATTGTATCAATAATGAGTGTAAGAAATTTATTAAATCATGAGAGGGCATGACAAAAATGATATTTTACAGTACAGCATATAGATTCCTTTGGAACGCTTGGTTTTGAGACTGAATTTGAGGTAAATTGGGTTAGTGTTTTTTAAAGCGAATAAGAAAGAATACTATTTCAGCAGCCAATTAAGACGTAATGTCAATTTACATGTTAATGTTAGGGCAGAAATCCTTTCCGAAGCAAAGTGAGAGCCGCAAGTCTTTAAAAACCTGCTTGATGTAGCTGCGTTATCTTGGCTCATTGTACGGGTTAGCATTAATAGCCATAATTAGTTTTATCTTCAGAATAATATTTCAAAGTGATGACAATGTTGTGTGTTTGCGCTTGCTAAATGATACCTCTTGTAATAATAGCCAAGGTCTATGGATTTGTTTAAATAGGAGCTGTAAAACCTGTTTGACTTTTAAAATGCCTTATAGATTAATCTGAGGTACACTTCTGAACAATTTGTATAACCGCACAAAATATGTTTAAGATGATAAAAACTGTTGAAGGGAAAACGGAATCTACTGTTTTTAGTGTTTTTAGATATTTCGTTCTTATATTCCACAAGCAATCAAACACTCAGTCCAAACACACTATAGAGTCTACACTGCAAACTATAGCTATCATGCAAATTACAACAACAGACTTCTAATCAAGGTGTTTATATTTGTCGTGGCATACGATTAGCTATATAGCAACTGTTCCCAAGCATACTCACAATCATCATAGCCAGGAGGAAGTATTCGGGCCAGCGCTCTATTCGTTGATCCAGACCTTGGTTTGCGGTTGTTATTACAGGTCCCGTCAATCATGCGGTATATAGCATTGGCATCACAAGTAGGATCTGTTCCCAAGGGACATCCCAGTGTGATTATTTTGCAGTCACAGTCATCACAGTATGCTTCGGCCGCTTTTTTCCAAACACTTTCACAGTCTAAAAGGACAAATGGAAACATGCACGTCTAGTAGAAATAATTCAAGAATACACCCATTCCGTCTAAAATATAACTGTTGTGCTATTTAATACTTGCTTTCCCCTTTGTTACATAATCTGAGAAATTACTTAGAATAAAAGACTGGAATTCATCTAACGATAAATGTTGCTTAGAGAGTTTCGCTGTTTACCATAGCGCTGATATATTTACACCAGGTTTTATTATTTACACAGATAGTTTATCTCATGTAATAAATCACATAAAAAATGAATGACATTTCAAATCTTCTTCACTGGTACGAGAGTTGATTTGGCTGTTGTGTATAGTCGGATCTGTTAGTAAAATTTAGGATTTAACGTAGAAAAAATTCATTTAATGTGGATGAAGATATTTACTAAATCGTGTAAACGGCCAGTGAAGTAAAAGATACGGAGGCAGAGAAGATAAGAGATATCTTTCAAGCACTAGAAGTCATTGTAGGTAATATTTAGCAGCTGCAAAGGATATATAAATGAAGAAAAACTTTCTAAATTGATATCCTCAGCCTGGGGGTATTTGCAATGGACAGAATTTTTAAAAATTTGTTTGATTATTGTTTGATTATTGGTTTAGCACCGCAAAAAGACAAATGAAGATCATATTGTGCTTCTCTGTTCAAAAGTTGTTAACACTGTTTAAATTATTTTCAATCTAATAAGAATATTACTGAATGCATACGATCATTGTTTGAAGTAATTCAGTTAAGGATCCATTTTTGTATAGGCTAAGAGTGATGTTATTGCCATGTTTTTCTAGTTAGTGTTCTTGCAATTACAGATGACTGTCACAACCTGTTGAAATGGACTGATATTAAATCATTGTACTGTTATAGGCATGGTGTTAATAAATGTAGATAAATGTTTTAAAGTGAAAAAATTACTACAAAGTGTTTTATGCATGATGTTCTCTGGTAAATGTCTCTCCTGGTGAATGACTTTTTTAGTTGAAGAAACATTGCACATTTATATTATAATGAATTGTGGTGGCATGCTGTAGCGTTTTGTATTCTATTCCGATTTTGCTAAAAAAAAAGAGAAATGCTTGTATCCTTATGCTAATAAATAAAAGAGAAAATGAGCTGTGTTTTTAGTGAAAAATATAGCTTTTTTCCTGTTACGCGGTGACCACATATCTTTATTTCATGTTATTAATCTCAACGTGTATGAAGCGAAAATTGCCTTATTCGTTTTTGCGGTAGTATTCAAACAAATCTTTTAAAGTGTCTGTAGCATAAACAAATATGTCTGTTTTAAATTATTCTTCTTTTAAAAATTTGACATAAATTGTTCTTCTTTTAAAAGTCTTAATATAAACGAGATAAAGCTGAAAACATTCAACAGCTTTGTAATCATTTGAGCACATTTATTTTTTAATTAAAGCGGTAAGTAATATTTGTAAAGATATTCTAAACCACAAGATATTCAAAAATAATATAAAGGACATTTTTATGAATATCTTTGTATAGTATGAATAGTTGTTGTGATACTTAGATTAATCTACCTGCCCATACTGCCAGTGCCGTTCCCAGTAAAGTAAAAACAGTTAAACTTCTCATTCTATCCCCTCTGTTTTAAACTGTTTTGCAAACTAAAAAATGTATCTATCGCTGTGCGTTTTATGTTGCTCTGTAACCTGCAATTACACTCTGAGAAGTAATTTCGTGTTCACAAAAAGTGTGTAATTTAAAAAGTGCTGAAATCATGAACCAATTTTTAAAACTCTATAATTTTGAAATATTTCAATCAGCATAACCCTACTTTACAAAGTTCAAAGATGACATCAAATTTCCAAATTTTATATGTATATATATATATATATATTATGTCAATTTTAAAATTAAACAAACCAAGGTCAAAATGTTAGCTAAATTATCTCACCAGATCTAATTTACGTTCTGAACAAAATAAAATATCAGGTACAATGAATGGCCATACATGTGAATAATGTTTGTAAATATATGGACTGGATAATGTTTAATTGAATATTTTAAAATCTAATACGTGCATAGATTTTCAACCAATTTAGACTTGTTGTTATTGACCCTGTATTAAATAAAATTGCATCGATTATAGTGTTATTATCTTTTTGACCCTGTAGAAAATTAAACTGCTTCAGTAATATGTGGGAACAGTGGTGAATCTACCATCGTGTTAAAGGGTGGTCCTTTGAAATTAAGGGAATTTATTACAAAAGGGTTTGGGGTTTCAATTTCTCTACCCAAAGTCGTCTGAAGGGTAGAAAGCAATCGTTCATCGTGCCTCCTAATTATAATAACGGTAATTCGTTTATAAGTAGCTATAAATTTCCCATGGATTTGTCAACATCTATACATTATAACAGTAAAGTTCATTCGACTCTATAAAAATGGGTTTAATATAAATCAGCTTTTATAACAATAAATGACTTCAATATTTAGTGAAAATGTAAACTAAGAAACAGTATTTTATATCTCATGTATCAATTCACTTTTGAACGCACCGGTTAAAATGTGGTTAAACTGTTTAGTTAAAGTTCAAAACTTCATAGTACTTATAGTTATATTTTATTTCAATTAAAATAGAAAGGATTTGAAGACCAGATACATATAAGCTGAAACGAAGATTTTTTCAGAATTGACTCTACTTTCGTCAATGTAATTCTGTTTGCGCAAGAGAAACTCCAAACACTTTAATAGATTCTAAAAAATAGGCAACACTTCTAAATTTATTTTAATTGAATATTACTTGTTATTCCTAACACACAAAATACTTGTTCTTGCCTAGAAATATAAAAACTGTGTCTTATTATATTCAGTAAATTCTTTTATAGTGTTATTTGCTAATCGTAAAAGATTATATATGTATAATTTGTTCTAATTGGGTTTAAGTTATAAATCACAAATTTAATTTATAATTTAAGTTGGATTAGCATCAATGCCATTTTAAGAACATCTTGGTGGTCTTGTGTGTTAGCGCATCGCACGCGAGGCAAGAAATTTTGATTTCCAAGGTAAATGCTTAACCTCAGTCCTAAATTTGATAGTTTGATTATTTAAATAAAGCAAGAAATAATAGTGGAGTTGCCCCCTGTATATGCTGGGGTCAGAGTTAGTCTTAGTGTTAGGGGTAGTTGCCCCCTGTATATGCTGTAGATGTACACGTGTACATGGAGCTGTGAGAATGTCAGTAAATAGCCACAGATATATGGATTTGAGGGAATGTGAGTTACGAGCCACATGTACATGGAGTTGTGGGAATGTCAGGAAATAGCCATGTGTACATGGATTTGTGCAAATGTCAGTAAATAGCAAATGTACATAGAGTTGTGGAAATATCAGTAAATAGCCCAATGCATATGGGGTTGTAGAAATGTAAGTTAAGAGCCACGTGTACATGGAGTTTTGAGAATGTCAGTAAATAGCCACGTATACATTGAGATGTGCAAATGTAAGTAAATGGCCATGCTTTCATGGTGTTGAAGGAATGTCGGGAAATAGGGATATGTACACGAAGAAGTGGGGATGTCAGTAAATAGCCACGCGTACGTGGAATTTTTTTAAATATCAGCAAAGAGCCATATTTACATAAAGTTGTGGAACATTCAGTAAATAGCTTCGCGTACATGGAGTTGTGGGAATGTGAGTAAAAAGCCACGTGTACATAGAGTTTTGAGAATGTCAGTAAATATTCCCGTGTATATTGAGTTGTGCAAATTTCTGTAAATTGATTCGCGTAAATCAAGTTGTTGGAATGTCAGTGAATAGCCATGCCTACAAGTAGTTGTAGGAATGTCAGTAAATAGGCACATGTGCATGAAGTAGTGGTAATGTCAGTAAATCGTTATGTGCACATGGAGTTGTGGGAATGTTAATAAATAGCAAAACGCTCATGGAATTTTGCAAATATCAGTAAATAGTCACATGTACATAGAGTTGTGAGAATGTCAGCAAATAAGCAAATGTGAATGTGTTGTGGGCATGTCCGTAAATAGCTGGATGTACATGTGGGAATGTCAGTAAATGACCACGCATACGTGGAATTTTTGTAATGTCAGTAAATAGCCATATTTACGTAAAGTTATGCTACTTTCAATTAAAAGCCTCACGCACATGGATATATGAGAATGTCAGTAAATAGCCACGTTTGCATGGAATTATGGGAGTGTCAGCAAATAGCCATGCGTACATAGAGGTGTGGGAATGTGAGTAAATAGCCACGTGTACACAGTGTTTTTGGGATGTCAGTAAATAGCAACGTATACCTTGAGTTGTGCGACCTTAAGCATATAGCCACGCGTACGTAGAGTTATGGGAATTTCAGTAAATAGCCACATGTACTTGATGTTGTGGGACTGTCAGTAAAAAGCCACGCGTACAAGGAGCTGTGGGAATGTCAGTAAAAAGACATGTGTGAATGGAGTTGTGCTATTATTAGTATATAGCCAAAAGCACATGTGGGAATGTCAGTAAATAGCCAAATGTACATAGTGTTATTGGAATGTCAGTAAAAACCACGCGTAAATGGAGCTAAGATAATTTCAATATATAGACATCCGAACATGGAGCTGTAGGAATGTTAGTAAAAAGACTTATGTACATGAAATAGTTGGAATCTGAGTGAAAAACCAAATGAACATAGAGTTGTGAGAATGTCAGTAAATAGTCCCGTCTACATTGAGTTGTGCTATTGTCAGTAAACAGACACATGTACATGAAGCTGTGGGATTGTTAGTAAATAGCCACATTACCTGGAGTTGTGCGAATGTCAGTAATAGCCATATATACATGGAGTTGTAGGAATGTCAGTAAATAACCATGCGTACATGTAGTTGAGGGAATGTGAGTAAATAGCGTTGCGTACATGGAATTGTGGGAATGTGAGCAAATAGCAATGTGTACATGGATTTTTAGGAACTTCAGTAAAAAGACACATGTGCACGGAGTTGGTTGAATGTCAGTAAAGAACCACATTTACATGGATATGTGGGAATGTCAGTAAAAAGCCACGTCTTCATGGAATTGGGAGAACGTCAGTTAATAGCCACGCGTTAATAAAGTTGTGGGAATGTCAGCAAA
Source organism: Protula sp. h YS-2021 (assembly GCA_949752745.1). Taxonomy (NCBI): domain Eukaryota; kingdom Metazoa; phylum Annelida; class Polychaeta; order Sabellida; family Serpulidae; genus Protula; species Protula sp. h YS-2021. Next base: position 169,643 of record OX457027.1, read on the forward strand.
TAGCCATCCGTACATGTGGACATGCCATTTAATTGCCACGCGTACATGGAGTTTCGGGAATGTCAGTAAATAGCCACTTGTATATTTTGTTGTGGGACTCTCAGTAAAAAGCCTCGCGTACATGGAGTTGTGGGAATGTCAGGAATAACCCACGTGCACATGGATTTGAGGGAATGTCAATAAATAGCCATGGATCTGTGAGAATGTCAGTAAATAGCCAAAAGCACATGGAGTGTTTGGGATATCAGTAAATATCCCCGAGTACATTGAGTTGTGATATTGTTAGTATATAGGTACACGTCCATGAAGTTGTCTGAATGTCAGTAAATAGCCACGCGTAGGTGGAGTTGTGGGAATGTCAATAAATAGCCACATTTACATGGTGTTGCGCGAATGTCAGTCAATAGCCATAGATACATGGAGTTGTGGGGATGTCAGTAAATAGCTTTGCGTACATTTAGTTGTAGGAATGTCCAAGCATGTGTCGTGTCGATTGATTTCTTCTGGGAATGTAATAGAAAGGGTTTGAAGACCAGATACATATAAGCTGAAACGAATATTTTTTTTCAGAATTGACTCTACTTTCGTCAATGTAATTCTGTTTGCGAAAGAGAAACTCCAAACACTTTAATATATTCTAGAAAATAGGTAACACTTCTAAATTTAATTTAATTTATATTACTTATTATTCCTAACATACAAAATACTTGTTCTTGCCTAGAAATATAAAAACTGTCTTATTATATTCAGTAAATGCATTTATGGTATTTTTTGCTAATCGTAAACAATTTGCGGCATACAAATTATCTATGTCGTTAATGTACTTCATTTTAATGTTTTGGGGAAATTTCTCAGGTTAAGTTTTAGACATTAATGAAATTACCTTTAATATGTGTCTGTATATTTGGTTTCACATGAAACATTCACATTTATGACAGTGTTTATATACATGGTTAAATGCAATATGTATAATTTGTTCTAATTGATTTTAAATTATAAATCACATATTTAATTTATCATTTAAGTTGGAATAGCTTCAATGTCATTTAAAGAACATCAGAGATCTTGGTGGCCTTGTGCAATATGTATAATTTGTTCTAATTGATTTTTAATTATAAATCACATATTTAATTTATCATTTAAGTTGGAATAGCATCAATGCCATTTAAAGAACATCAGAGATCTTGGTGGCCTTGTGCGCATCGGACGCGAGGCAAGAAAGTTTTGATTTCCAAGGTAAATGCTTAACCACAGTCCTAAATTTGACAATTTGATTATTTAAATAAAGCAATAAATAATAGGGAAGTTGCCCCCTGTATATGCTAGGGTTAGGGTTAATATTAGTGTTAGGGTAGTTACACTGAGTCGTGATATTGTTAGTATATAGATACACGTACATGAAGTTGTCTGAATGTCAGTAAATAGCCACGCGTAGGTGGAGTTGTGGGAATATCAATAAATAGCCACATGTACATGGTGTTGTGCGAATGTCAGTATATATCCATGCTTGCATTTAGTTGTAGGAATGTCAAAAAATGTGTCGTGTCGATTTATTTCTTCTGGAAATGACAGTAAGTAGTCGTGAGTACATGGAGTTGCGGGAATAGGAGTAAATAGCCATGTGTACATGGAGTTTTGGGAATGTGAATGAATAGCCAAATGTACACGGAGTTGTTTGAATGTCAGTAAATAATAACATGCACATGGAGTTGTGGGAATGCCAGTAAATAGCCACGTGTACATAGAGTTGTGGGAATGTCAGTAAATAACCACATGTAAATGGAGTTGTGGGAAGTCAGTGAATAGCCACATGTACATGGAGTTGTGGGAATGTCAGTAAATAGCCAACTGTACATAGAGTTGTGGGAATGCCAGTAAATAGCCACGTGTAAATGGAGTTGTGGGAAGTCAGTGAATAGCCACGTTTACATGAAGTTGTATGAATGTCCAAAAATGTGTCGTGTCGATTGATTTCTTCTATCTTTAAGGAGTGGTTGTTTACGACAACATGAAATATGTGCTAGTGAGATGAGTGAGATCTGTGCTATCACGCCGTTAATGCACTGATAAGAATCACACGCTACGTGGGTTCCTGCGTACTATGTTCACTTGCGATGTACATTGTACTGCCAGTATTATCCTCGTTACAGTACATCATGTTAAAAATTCCATGCAATAGGACCTGTTCGTTTGTCATTCACTTAGATTTTAACAAGTACATTTACCAAATGTTCGCCTCTGCGTAAGTTTATGCGACTTGTTTTGAACGTATGCTTTATCTCATGTAAACTGGTAATGCAGGAAAATTCCATTTACCAATGATATCAATATTAAACAAATTGTTGCATAGGATACAAAGAATGAATTTCAGAAAATTAAGTTAAGTATTTAGAAAAATAATGCTTGACAAGACGCACAGAAAACAGCATTCATTTATTTTCTACAACGGGAAGGGGAAGAGGACTTAATAATTGAAAGGTATATGTGAATAAATGCATGGAACTGTGGGTTTTAATATTATGGAAGAAATTGTATGCAGAATCAATGTGTTTGTGAAACCTGTCAAATTCTTGTCTCCCAGTAGTCCGACATATTGTTTACGGCATCATTTGCATGTTATGCCATAAACCAAGTGATTGCTTTAACAACATATAGTTATCTTTGTGATAAACTTTCTCTTTGACATCCTACTCATAATTTTACCCAAACTTTGTCACTTTTAATAAATTGTCGGCACTCGCTTGAAAACAGATAAATTTTAGTTAACTTTTGTTTTATAAGTAAGCTGTAAAACTATTCTTTATAGCAAGCGTATATGCCGAGTTATTTTGTGGACTTCTTTTCGGACCTGTTCTTTGCGGACTTATTTTCTGTAAATATAACATTTTTCCTATTGTGTTGGAAATAGCTTAGTATTTTATATGCATCTTTTATATTTGTGTTGGAAATAGCTATGTTATATGTCTACTCGTTCTAAGTATTTTATATGCATGTTTTATATTTGTGTTGGGAATAGGTATTTATATGTCTACTGGTCCTAAGTATTTTATATGCATGTTTTATATCGCGTTGGAAATAACTATGTTTTGTGTTCTGAGTATTTTTATATGCATATTTTATATTTCTGTTTGTTGTGAACCTAATCAAATTAAATATTCAACTTGTCATAATAATAGGATTCGGTTAGAAGTAGTACCAATTTCGATAATAGTTATCAGGCTAAGGTATTAAAGAGTATTCTTCTGTTGTTTTTTTTTAGTAAATATTACTTCTATGGAACTACCCATCCCCGCCCTCAGCATGTAACTGTGCCCATTTACAGTGAATTCTGCAAATATTGCGTAGTAGACCGCTAAATTATAATATTGCACAGTAGACCGCGAATTTATATATCTTCACAGGGTAATCAAACTGCATCTTGTAATAAAATAGCTGTAATGTACACGAATTTGGTCAAGTAGCTTATGTAGTCTGATAATGTTTTAATTACAAAATAAAATTTATTTATATAAGAGTGTCTAAGCCTACTGTGGCTTAGTAGCATGCTCTGGGTCTTTCTTATGATTCGACACAGCTGTGCGTTGCTTGAAATGGTTCTATATGAGGATGTAACCGAGATTTCTGACAACAAACCGATCTGTTTCAAATTGCCAGATATTGCACTGTGTAAGAGATACGCCCTTTACTCGGAACTTTAAATGTTGCTTCAGGCAGGTTGTTACGTATAAAAATTTCTCCAATATACTTAATCAAACCAAACTCAATTACTAACAGTTTTAAAAGAATATAGATAAATATCGTTTGAAAAATTCACATTGGTTTTTAAAAGACTTTCACAAAATTAATTTATTGGTAAATGAACTACATTTTCTCTCTGAGTACATTATTTATCACGTTGAATAAGCTCACTAATATAAGTTCTGTTGGTCGTTTCACAAATGAGGATTTGGTTTGATTTGAAGTTTTGCTTAAACTACTTAACTGCAAAATTAATAATGATTAATCTGAATACAAACGTGTTACTTATTTACTTTAGAAAGTAAAATCGAGCGATTGTCTGTTTTCTGCACCAGAGATAAATATTAGCCCTTCATTTTTTTTTTCTTTATGATAAGTCCTTCCATGGGAAAGTGGCATATTAACCTCTTATTTTAGAACCACTGCAAATATAGAATTTATGTCAAGCTTAACAAAATCGACGTTTATTTATACTGCACGTGTTGTGCTCTTATTTCTGTATAGCTGTATTTAAGAACGTTCCCGTTAACATACTTAAAACTCTTTAATTTGATAGAATAAAGTTCTTGTTTCATTGCAATGAATATAATAAAATAAATTCAAAGGGTTAGCTCTAGGCTAATAGAGTAACACTTTAACAATGACAAGTCAGTATGTATAACGAACAGTTCTAATGTAAGTGAAACTATATGAGCATAAACGTACATATGATTTTGTGTCGTTGTCAGGTAGAACATAAAATATCCTTTTTCAAGGTTTTGCACGCAGATCAATAGTTATTTTATTACCTTTGCATCAAATAACAATAACATACCTATGCTTTCTAGAAATCTGCTTTCTATGTAGAAGCGGTGAAGTAAATATCCTGAAGGTGTGTTTCTCTCATACAAGCCGTACATGTGAGGAAAATCGCCTTAACTCTCTTCAACTAAAACGATTTTTACATTCAGGCATTCACTGATTACAACTAATTGCTGCTTGGTTGTTTGTTCCTTCAACATCGTCTCTCCCACAATAGATATCTAGTGAGGACGGCAGACCACACACTGCATTAAATGCGACTGAGAATAGGCACACGTCATTCCAGGGGCATAGGAATGTGTTTGTGCTCAACTGCAAATGTCCACCGAGGTTAACAAAAACAGTATCAAAAGTAAACAACTGATCGGACGTATTCCCTCGTTTTCGTAGCCCTAACACAGAATCCAACTGGCTGCCCGGCATTTCCTACAACATTTCCATTGTTATCTGACGCAGAGACAGTGCCCGGCTACTTATTTGTTTGATATTTTTTAACTAAAAGTTCAAGTTAAAACATGAATCAAGACAAAACATGGAAATGTAAGAGTGGATATCTTTAAAGTTATTTGTGTGGGTGGAAAACATGTCTTTAACCTCGTATAGAAATGTTTCAGGTATATTTCTGGCAAACGCCAGTTATAATATAATATTCTTTAACTAAAAGAGATTCATTCCATCATGTGTCAAGCTGTGCTAACTCTTTCATTTAACACGTTAAATTTTAGTACTTCAGGAATTTGGCTAAAACCTATTTGTCATCACCACTTATCTCAAAAGCTTCTAGAAAATAACCTGCATGAAACATTCAAAGATCATTTAAGCATTGGTGACGATAAGGAGAGCAACAACCATCCATTTCTAACAATTATTATTTTATGCTGAGATGTGATAGTTTGAATATAGTTTTAAGTTAAAAGGCTTCATACAAGTAATAAGTTGAGACGAAATTGTATAATGTCATTTGAAAAATCAAACCTGATTGGCAAGAGTAATAGATTCTCATATAATCAGCGTAATACCCCACTTCACAATTGTCAATCAGAGCTCCATTGAAATCATATTCACAGCTTGTTTGATTATCGCACAGTAGTTTAAAAGCAATCCACACTTCCTCTTGATTTTTTCTGCTCGTCACAAGAGAAGCAGTACTGGCCGAAATCTGCACTAGTTACCCAAATAGTGCTGACTTCACCTCACGCAAGTGTAATTATAACAGATCCACATCCAAACGAGCTAAAATGGAGAATATAAGTATAAACATCCAAACGAGCTAAAAACAACTGTAAATACAAACATATAAGTAACCACATCCAAAAGAGCTAAAATGTACCTGGAAATGCAAAACATATAAGTAACTTCATCCAAACGGGCTGAAAACTTACCTGGAAATACAAACGCATAAGTAACTACACCCAAAAGAGCTAAGCGCACCTACACAATAAAAGCAACCACATCCAAACGAGGTAAAAGTACCTGTAAAATTCAAACGAGCTCAAAGTACCTGCAAAAATTCAAACATATAAACAACTACATCAAAACGAGTTAAAAGTACCTGCGAAATGCAAACATATAAGTAACCCTATTGATATAAATACCTTACCAATTTTTTTCCTCTTTTATGTTTTATGTTCATCTCAAATTAACTCCTTTGAACTAATTATTTTGCTGTTTGAAACATACCACATAAAACAATTAAAATTAAAATGATGTGGTGATGGGGGATACAGACATGTTCTCCACATCTCGGCTGTCATCCACTAATTCAACAGTTTTCCAATTCCAATGTATTCCATGTTTTCTTTCAACTTCTCATGTTGTTCTTGCAGCTGCTGTATTTTGGCTTCAACGTTATCCATCTTAACTTAAAATTTCTATTCATCTTCTCCATTTTCTCTTCCAGTGTTTCAAACTGACGCGTCATCTCTCTTAAAGCCGATTTTACTTCAAACTAGTAATCCTATCTAAAAAATAAGAACCTATTAGATAACGGCACAAATATGTGCACATGAGTTATAATGCACGGCATTAAAATAGAAATATTGCAAATATACAAGCACAACTTGTTTTAACTTGTGACTTACTGTATTGAAAGGAACATCTAAACGATTACATTTTAATAACAGCTGAGCAAAACTGCAAAATTCAATAATAGTAATAATAGTAATAATAGTATTAGAAAGATTAAGAGAATATTTCCTGCTAAAAGTACCTCAAATTATTGCCTGGTGTCCTATTTAAAGTAGATGTAGCTGAGTGCGCAAGAAGCGGACACAACGTTATCCTTACAATCACCTCCATCCTTCCATTTAAATAATTTAAAACAAGTGAGGTAAAAATTAAAACAAACTTTACATACCCGTAATGTACATTTAGACATTATTCAACTTTTATTCCATAAAGCAGTTCGGCTGTATCAATAAGAGGGAATTCTCTGCAGTGACGTATTAGACAAAGGTTGCAGTGACGTATTAGACAAAAGTTACATTGTATTTTGGTTTGTTGTTTAATACAAAGACAATTGTTTGTCTGCATTTGTAAGTGATACATGATTTCTCTTGCTGCATTTTTGATGCTGTCCGCCTTGGTTTTCTGCAAGATTCAGTTACACAGCCATAACATTTAGATAGTTAATATTTTTTCCTGCAATTTATGCTTACATTAATGAAATAAATGTATATGGCTAGATGGAAACAGAAACATGACATATTTCATTAAAAACAAAAACTTACTTGCATTATGTATGCAAGAATCTTTTAAACCCTTAAACTCTATAAAACTTTGCAATAGTCGATAAAAATGTCTTGATTTAATAACTTTAGAAAAACATATGTTCTTGAATGGGATGAATTGGCAAGTTTGTCCAAAAAAAATCCACCTTTTCCATCACTGAGCGATGAGAAATCGTCGAAATCAGCTATTATCGCCAGTGTAAATGTCACCTTGTAGGCACTTTGTTAACAAATCGCATTACATATCTATTTCTTTAAAAGAAATAGAACATATCTATAATAAATGAAAAATACCTATATAGAAAATTAAAACTAGAATATATGTGTAGAAATATTAAATTCCTGTATAATAAATAAAAAATAGAATGTCTCTGTAATAAATTAAAATAGAATATCTGTATAGAAAATGAAAAGTAGAATATCCGTATAGAAAACGAAAAGTAGAAAACCCATATAAAATACTTTTTAAAAAATAAAATCACAACCACAGCCGTTTGTAGGTTTAAGCTGTGTGAATTTCTCCCATCCTATGCCATTTAATCTTTACTTCTAAAGGTTTTATTCAGTGAATATGGTTTATGCCTTAATGTAATATGGTTTATGCCTTAATGTAAATGTTATTTATACAGGCTATTCTTTAATTAAACAAGAAATTATAGTCAAGATAGCCAATTACTGATAATAATCTTTATAGCTTAGTATTAGGAGCTCAGCTATAAGCTGTGCTCATTAACGCCGTTGCTTGAATAAAAGACCCTTGCTTTGACCATTTCAGTTATCATCGTCATTTTTCTTTCATCTTTGCTGTGCAATCGTCAATTTTCTTGACAGTTGCTGTTTTCATATACCTTTCTATTAATTCTTGTAACTAGCCCTTTTATCTTGTTCATGTAAGAATCAATTCCATTTCATCTTCTTATGTCTCAAGACGCCGCATATTTTTCTCATGGCCCTCCCGTTACTTCCGCTTCAAACAACTCATTATAAAACTAATAAGCCATTAACCAAAAACCGTAAATAAATAATATAAACTATAAGATTTTACTGAGAATTTAACACAAATAAGAGAGTTTGACTGATTTAAACTGCTTTATGTTAGCACTAACTGATATACAATAAATTAATTACACCAGAACACCGAAAACTGGACCACCTAAAGTAGTCTGCTTTTCGGAGTGGTTTGATTTGTGGGGTAGCTTATCAATAGAAATAAATAATTTGGTTCTTGTGAAAAGTGGTCCGATTTTCGAGTAGTCCGATTTCAAGGGTGGTCCGGCCGCGACGTCCCGGTGTAATTAAAAGGTAAACCTTTCGGATTGAAAGAAACTACTTTAGGGTTTCTTTCTCGTCCGTGTTACGTAAGTAATACCTATAACTATAAAATGAAAGAATTTGAAATTATTTAGAAGAATAAAATGCAGACAAAATTATTTATGGCTTCTGAATCAGGGCGAGTTCCCCAAACTAGAAGAAAACACCAGGCTATTATCATAAAACATACCATCTTTTAATTCGAAACAAATTTTGCGTGATTTAGAAATAAATAAAACTTAAATTAAATTCCACTCACAAGCAATGAAAACAAAGCGAAATTGTTATTGGTGTACTACATATCTTAAGGGCTTATTTAACAAAAAATATGCCCCGAGGACCGGATACATTTGGCAGAGAGCGAAAGACCCAGGGTTGGAGATGTGACGTTCTGTCCAAGAGAATGCAAGAACGTTTTATTTCTATTTCTATTCTGGTTCTTATAACGCGCTTATGCCTAAGCGCAACAATTGGGCACGATGAACACTAAAAATATGCTTTACTAAAAGGATGAGTCTTTAGCATTCGCTTAAACATATTTAAGTTTTTTGCAGTTTTTATGCTCCCTGGGAATGCATTCCATAATGTAGGACTCGCACGACTAAAACTTCGTAGTCCATACTTCAGATTTCACTTTGGTACAACTAAAAGGTCCTGTTCTGCAGAACGGAGTGTGGTTCGTGGTTGATATTTGACTATCATATCTGAAATGTATTCCGGGGCAAGTCCATGCAGGGCCTTATATGTCAATGATATGACTTTATACTGGATTCGCTGTTCGATCGGTAACCAATGTAAAGACGCTAGTACAGGTGTTATAGGGGCGTGTTTTGGAGCGAGTTTAACTAAACGAGTGGCTGCATTTTTGACGGATTGTAATTTTATAACGTGATCTTAGGTAGAATAATTAAAGCATTTCAACCTAACGAAAACTCTCTAATATCGGAACACATTCCCAAATCTTGCAAGTGTGCGAACATTGATCAGCTTATTCGTTCTTTCGCAAACAATTCATTTAACAAAGGTTGTAAAATTCAATCAATTGCTACATGTTCTTACTTTTCACAATGTATAATTTTCAACTCATAAAACATGTAAAATGCATATAAAGCATATTCAGCTAACATAGCTTATTTGTTTGTCTTACCTTACATACTGAACTGTGTTTAAAAAAGTCAAACAACTAACATACAAGTACTTACGTACAAAATTGCACAAGAATATTCTTCTGTCCAAAACTACACACGAATATTAAACCCTGACATTTACCTGGCAAGGGTGTCATCCCATCGCAATAGCTAAGAGATTATAAATGCTCATCGCCAGTTGCCTTTGTTAACCTACATGACCAGTGATGATCAAATCATGCTGGTTTCATATACACAGCAACTCCACCCAGTATTATAAACATAAAAAGATTCATGGTTGATACCCTCGTCTCAAGTTACAAATTATTAGTTCCGTTTTTCTGAAGTGGAAAGTAGTGGAAAAACGAGATTTCTGGATATATGCGGATAGCCCATGGGCTTTGCTAAGCATCTTACTGGGCTTATTACAGGAAAACCCTCCATGTTTGTGGCCAACGTCATATCATAGTCAGAAGTGTTCGAAGAGACCGTACAGAAACAGCCAAGACTGGGATGCAATAAGATATCGCTGCAGTAACGAGAATTAAGGATATTGTAACTGATTCAGATGGAGAACCAGGACTTGCATTCTAACTTCATGACAGCATTAACAAAATACAATATTCCTGATAAGAAGATAAGCAATAGCCATTTTGACTAGCTGCACAATTATTTAAAAATTATGTTATTATTAAGCATGAGATTTCTACGAGCACAAATGCAGGTACTACTACAATTATGACACAAAGCACGCCGGTTACAACGGCAGCTACGAGTACGGCAGCTACTGAAGTAATTACCAATACAAGTTCATGATACTGCAAGCACTGCAATGGTGGCAGATGTGGAATTGAAAAAGAAGACAAAGAGAAGTGTTAGACCAACATTGAAAAGAGAACCTAGTGCTAAATTGAAAGCACACCATGCACATTATAAAGAGGAGTAGGAGAAATTTGATGCAGAACCATAGCCGCAACGTGCGCTACGATATATATCCATTATGTAACAACGGTTAAAATTACACCAAGGTATCATGGAACAATGCAATGTTAAGATAAATCAGTCATATGTATATATATATATATATATATATATATATATATATATATATATATATATATATATATATATATATATATATATATATGTAGAAGCTAGAAATTTTCATCGACTCATGAAGTATCGCACAAACCATCATGATAAAACGTTTTACTGCTTCAATTGTTTGCATGAGTTTATGAGACAAGACCTTTTGGACAAACATCTTGACGTTTGTAGGAAGCATGGAGAACAGCGATTGTTATCTCCAGAGGATACAATTATTCGGTTCAAGGGCATTGCAAAACAACAAAGGGTACCCTTTGTCATTTATGCTGACTTTGAATGCTGTACAGAGGAACAGGAGGGTGATCGCCACCAACATCATAAGGCTAATAGTTTTGCGTATGTTGTCGTCAGCAAATATGAGAAGCGTTATCCTGTGCTTTACCGTGGAGACAATGATGTCCACACATTTCTACAGTATATGTTGGATGAAGGTAATCGCATTGTGAATCTATTGAACCACCCAAAACCCATTGAAATGAATCCTGGGGATATCAAACAGCTTGCTTAACCAACTTATTGTTACATTTGTCACTAGTTGATGTGAGTGGATCGTGTGCAAGATCATGATCACATCAGTGGAAAATACCATCAGCAAGGAAAGTGAGGTTCTTTCATCATTCCTGTCCTATTCTACAACCTACTAGGATATGACAGTATTCTTCTTATGGAGAGTGTAGGAAAATTCAAAGGGATGAAGCTATCGGTTATTCCCAACAATATTAAAAAGTGCATTGTGATTACCGTTAACAATCTGAAATTCATCGACTTATACCAGTTCATGAGAGCATCCTTGCAAAAATTAGTAGCCAACTTAGCGGCTGAAGGCAAAGATAAGTTTCAGAGCATGGTTGCTCATGTGCGTGACAATCAACAACAATACTTAGTTATGAGAAGAGGAGTGTATCCATATGACTATGTTGATGAACCCTCCAAGCTTCCATCACAAGACGTCTTTTACAGTCAATTGCCTGAAGAAGGAATTAGTGACGAGGATTATGCTCATGCACAGCGGGTTTGGAATTTATTCCAATGCAATAACTTTGGAGAGTATCATGACCTCTACCTGAAAACTGTATTGCTGTTGGCAGATGTGTTTGAAAATCTTAGAAATAAGTGTCTTAGCACGTATGAATTTCATCCTGTTCATTACAATACAGCACCAGGTTTGACATGGGACGCTATGCTGAAACATACCAAGGTTCAATTGTAATTGATAAATGATATTGACATGTATCAAATGGTAGAGCAATTTCTGCGAGGAGGTATTTCAGTCATTACACACAAGTATGCAAAAGCCAACAACCCCTTCATTTCAGAGTATGATATGACCAAGCCAACAAACTACAGCATGTACTATGACACCAACAATCTCTATGGGTGGAGTATGTCACAGAGTTGAATGTGGATTTGCATGGGTGGAAGATCCAGAATCTCTGAACTACATGAAAGTGAGTAAAGATGCTGAGACAGGGTATATTTTAGATGTAGATCTCACATACTCGGATGAAAGTCATGATCAGCATAGTGGCTATCCGGTGACTCCTGAGAAGAAAACTGTTTGAATTAGTAAATTGTCTGAATATAGCCAGAACCTGAAAAAACAGTTGGGATTGAAATGTAACCCTAAAGAAAAATTGATTTCCAATCTCAGCGACAAAGAAAAGTATATAGTACATCATCGAAATTTGAAGCAATATGTATCTCCGGGATTGAAAGTGACAGGTACATCGAGCCATTATGTCTCAGCAGAGTAAATGGTTAGCTAAATACTTAGATGTTAACAAAGAGAAGAAAAAAAGTGACAAAAACCCGTTTGAAAAAGACTTCTATGAATTAATAAGCAATGCCATATTTGGGAAAACCTTGAAAACTGTCAGGAAACGAATCAATGTAGAATTGATTCACGACTTGACAGGAGTGCACTGCCTCAAATCGGATTGGGCTTACTGTTCTAGTTCTTATCAAAACCCTCATGTATGATTACCACTACAATTACATCAAGAAGAAGTATTGTGTTATAACATTTACAAAGATATGCAACAGGATAGTCATCTTTTTGATACGAGCGATTATCCAAAGAATCACTTCATGCATTCTACTGCGAACAAGAACGTGTGCTGGAAAATGAAAGATAAAACTGCTGGGCATCCATTGAAGAGTTTGTAGGTCTTAGACCAAAGACGTACAGTTTGCTGTGTGGTCGACAAGAGAAATACGCTGCCTAACATGTCAGAGGCAAATGACACATGATCAATGCAAGAATAGTTTATTCAGGGAAGAACAGTCATATGTGGTGGGAAATATCATTCGAAGTCATAAACATGAAGTTTTTTCAGAGAAGATTGAGAAAGCTGGTCTATCAGTAGTGTAGAAACGACAGTTCTGGGCCAGAAAGTGATGTTAAAATAACGTCATAGAGTGGCTCAGAACTGTCATGACAGTTTTGGACCAGATGGTGATTGATAGAGCAAGCACCAGTTCTAATGACGTCATAATGACGTAAAAAGGACGTCTCAAGTCACGTGATAATGACGTCATAAGTCACGTTTTTTCACACACGCATGCACACACATACAATGACAGGTTCTGGAATCGTGTGTCACACATACATGTAAACCAGCTGAGATAAAACGTGCTCATGAACAGCTTATTCAGGAGATTAAAGTCAAGAGACGAAAGACGGAACAAGATGGCATTGACAGACCTGATCCAGTCCTCTGTCATATTTCCATCTCTGGAATTGTTTGAGACACATGCATGCAAATCGCCTAAGGTGGAAAATGTGCTTCATGAAGAACAAGCTGCAAAGAGACAAAAGACTGGACAAGTAGGGAGAGGCAGAAGAGTTAGTCTTGGTGAAAACGCGCAGGAAAAACGGTCTGAGTCTGAGGATGGATCGGATTTACTCCTTGAAATGCGACAGTAAGAGAACTGGATCAAGACACCTTTGTTTGAGACGTTAAACCATGGAATTAAATAATATATTGTCATGCACGAGCTTTAAGAAACTGACGGCAAATGCAGAAGGTGTCATGACAGAACAAGTGGAGAATGCATTTATCAGCCATCCAACATATACAGCATACAATCCAGCGGATATTGAACAGGACTTGCCAGAAGCCTATAAAGAACTGTTTACCAAGTTTGATGAACATGAGTGACAAGGCTCTGGCTGGGTGTTGGATAACATACTATACATTGAATTACATACTGCTACGTCAAGTAGGCAAGCAATTTTATCCCACTGCCGAAGAAAGTGAAAAAAAACAAAGGCCGTGTTAAACATTCTGAATGACGACAAAAAGTGTTTCTTATGGTCTGTATTGACTCACCTTCGCCTTAACCATGAACACATATCACCTGAATTATTACAAACCATTTGAGAAGGAATCAACGGTGGAGGCCATGACATTTCCACACCGATTACGGACATTCCAAAGTTTGAAAAGGAGACTGATGCATCCATCAACGTGTTTGGAAATGAACAAGATATGGTTGTTCCGATACAACGTAAGTTAGTGTTAGAGAAACTTACTTTTAATTAGCAATAACAAAAGAAAAGGCATTACTGCCTCATCAAGAATTTCAGCAGACATATAGCCTATCGATCAAAACCTGATGGGACAACTGTTTATTGTTTCAACTGTCTTCACGGGTTTATACGACAAGATCTTTTAGATAAGCATCGTGAAGTACGGAGAATGGAGCGCAATGTTTATCATTCCCCAAGAAACCTTTTATCAAGTTCAAGAATGTAGACAGTGAACAGCGATCACGTTTTGTGATTTATGACGACTTTGACTGTTTCACGCAAAAGCATGAAGGAGACAAGTATCAACATCATAGTCCAAACAGCTTTGCCTATGTAGTTGTCAGCCAGTATGACATACGTGCACCAGTTGTGAATCGAGTAGACAATTCTGTGAAAGTCTTTTGAAACCATATGGTGAATGTGCGTGCTTTAGAGCGGCCAAAGAATATGGTGATGACCCGTGAAGACAAAGAGGATTTCAAGAAGTCCGTCGATTGCTACATCTGTTATGAGCCTCTAGGAGCGGATCGTGTGAGAGATCATGACCATATCAATGGCAAATACCGTGGAGCTGCACATAATGAATGCAACTTACAATTCCGACTTAGAAAGGATAAGCAGGGGGATAAGGATTCTTTTATCGTTCCTGTGTTTTTCTGCAATTTGCCAGGCTATGATAGTCATTTGATCATATAGGAAATTCGAAAATTTAAAAATGAAACGATTACATTCACCCCCAACACCACTGAGAAATATATTGCATTCACCTTTGAGCAATGTGAAATTTACGGACAGCTTTCAGTTCATGAGTACGGCTCTACAGATGTTGGTATCCAACCTTTCGGCAGAAGCGAAAGATAGCTTCTGCATCATGACTTCTCACATTAACGATACTAGTAGGGAAGAAACGAGAGTTCAAGCACAGGAAGTGACGTCATCATGACGTCACGAGGTGTGCTAGAACTCTCATGAGAGTTCAAGCACAGTGACGTCATAATGACGTCATAGGGTGTTCTGGAACAGATATTAAAGCGCGCGCCCGTGTCAATGACGTCATCATGACGTCATTCGTCACGTGACCTGTCAATCATGTGTCACATGACCTGTCAATCATGTGTCACATGACCTGTCAATCATGTATATGAGGAAAATTTTCCCGATCATAAACCTTCTGGCCTGAATGGCTCAGTTGGTAGAGCGCAGGGCCCGTAAGCGGAACCATGATCTGAAGGTCAATGGATCGAACCCGCCCTCGGGCATCACTTTCATATCATGGGGACCCCCCTGGTGAAGAATCATATACCATGGGGACCCCCCTGGTGAAAAATCATATACCATGGGGACCCCCCACTGGTGAAAAATCATATACCATGGGGACCCCCCCCTGGTGAAGAAGTATATCATATCATGGGACCCCCCCCTAGGATATGATTCAACACTCCTATAAGAGCACATTGTCTGTGCACATATGCATCATTCATGCTCTGACTGCCGTTGGATACACATGGAAAAAAAGTGAAAACAGTTGCTCTTACCTGTTGTGTTATGCTGTGCTGTTGAAGAACAAGTGAAGGATTGACTGGAATACACATAGGAGACGAAGTGAAACATTAGTTATTCATTGGAAAAGGAAAGTGAACGATTGGTTATTCTTTGGAAAGGAAGTGAAAGATTGGAGACGAATTGGCAAAACTGTCGTGGTAAGTTTTTGTTGTTTTTTTTTTGGTTACACTATGTAACATTATGTAACTCAAAAAAATTTTGGGGGGTAACATAATGTAACACTGTTACACTATGTAACATTATGTGACACTATGTAACACTGTTACACTATGTAACATTATGTGACACTATGTAACACTGTTACACTATGTAACACTATGTGACACTGTGTAACATAATGTAACACTATGTGACACTATGTGACTATGTAACATCATATAGCTATATGACTATGTAATTGCTATGTGAACATAATAAGTCTAACGTATGTATGTCATTATCAGATCGTTCAACAGACAAGCCGCGATAGCTCAGTTGGCAGAGCAAATGGCTAGCAACCTGAGAGTCCCGGGATCGATCCCCCATCAGGGCAAAACTTTTTTTTTTGTTTTTTTTTTTTTTGTTTTTTGTTCACTTTTATGACTGTGTGACATTATGTGACAACATGTGACTGTGACATCATGTGACTCTGTGACATTATGTGACTGTGTGACTTTTTTTATTATTATTATTATTATTATGATAATATTTAATTAGTCATATTTCAATGGTTTCCCATTACAGTAACCACACACAGCATAAGTACATGTGTACAGAGTGTGGGGGGAAAACCGACTGAGAAATTTTAGAGTGCACTCGTACAGAGTGTGGTGGAAAACCGATCGATAATTTCAGAGTGCACTCGTACAGAGTGTGGTGGAAAACCGATCGATAATTTCAGAGTGCACTCGTACAGAGTGTGAGGGAAAACCGATCGATAATTTCAGAGTGCGCTCGTACAGAGTGTGAGGGAAAACCGACCGATAATTTCAGAGTGCGCTCGAGTGTGGGAACAATCAATAAATTTGAGAAGGAATGGGATTTTCCCTGCGTTAAGTCCAATGTTATGTTTTAAGTTATACTAGTTGGAAAATGACACTTCTAAAACACATTTAACAAATGTAGTTTTTTGATAACATATAATATATAAAATAAGTTTGAACATTTTAGCACGCTACTTATTTGAATATTCTAAAGTCATAGTAGTAGAAAAATGGTGGTTCTAGACCAATTTTAACAAATTTTGTTTTTTGACAAAATATGATGTATAAAATAAGTTTAAACATTTTACAATGGTGTAGTAGAGTAAAAATGAGAGTTCTAGACCAACTTTAACAAATTTTGTTTTTTGACAAAATATGATGTATAAAATAAGTTTGAAAATTTTACCATGGTGTAGTAGGGTAAAAATCAGGGTTCTAAACCAAAATTTATTTTTTTGAAAACATATTATGCTTCTTCTTTTCTTAATGATTTCAGGTATCGTCAGAACACATCGCTCTCCGCCTTCACCTGATAATTAACAATGTCAACATTACTTCTTCACCCATGTATAGAGACCATGGATGACGTCTTCAAAGTGAACTATGTTGACTATGTGTTTTCAAAGCTTCCTGCTTTTGAATCTAATTGGATTTTACAAGTGAAGAATTTGCATAAGCATTGGGAAGCTGTTGGAAAGATAATTCCAAGAGATGAATTCATCCGCTCATTTCTACACGAATGTGAAGAACTACTTTTACCATCAACTTACGACATTGATTCAGCATTTATCCGCGCGAATACAACTTGGGCTGCTGAGCTCATGCTAGTTGTAGCTGCTAGAATCATTTTACATTATGATGATGGCGTTCCATTGACGACGAATGCATCAGAACTTGTTCGATTCAACAATGAACGAGTTGAAGTGAATTCAAAGCTTTGTAAAATGTTTGAAGAACTATAAGAAAGCTGACTCTGCAATTTCTAGTGGTATAAAAGGAGAAAGGTGAAGTGAAGTCATCATTCAACGCGCGGCCATGGAGAAGACAAGCAGCTTTAAAATTAGTGCAAACTTAACCATTACTGTGGAGCATGGACGATTTGGGCTATTTCTTCGAATCAAACGTGGAGAGAGATGGCTTGCTTTATCACCATCCTTGTGGAAGATTGTGTGTCAGAACTTGACAAGATTACGCAACATTGGCTTCAAACTGTACTTAACGCAAACGAAGTGGCTTGAAGTCATTTCATACTTGGATATGCGCTATGTGAGTTTTGTGCAAACATTCTTGCTTGAAGGGAAAGAATATACGCGTTACATCAACATGAATGATGGTGAATGGGAGACATTACTTCAGGAGATGGTTAACATTAACTCAACCTTATTGCCATGTACGGAATGTCATGGGAAGAAAACTCCTGTTAAGCTGCAAAAGGACAATCGAATGAAAGTGTCAAAGCTATCCAAGAAAAGACTGGCTTAAGTTCGATTGGAGAATATGAACGTGCAAAATCAGCTTGGACTTACCTGTGAATATTGCGGTGCTTACGGATATGCTGAGGATTATGATTGTCACTGCCATAAGTACAATTGCAAGTTGTGTGAACCTGACAACTTCTGCAACAAGTGCGGCTTACTAACAGTATCTGCCGAGTAAGACTACAAGTCATTTGCTTACCAGCCGTCAAAGTGTGTAGACGTGTCATATGGATATGTGAAAGATGGATGTAGAAACGTTTTTCAAGGAGACGTATGTGAACTACATGATAAGTGAACTGGCACGTTTTGGATCTATTCAACAACAACTGGAACACTTTGACATCTATTGGGAACTTGCTCATTCCACGCTGAGCGTACCAAAATTACGTGAGGATTTCATCAAAGAGTGTGTGCTTTCAAACATTGACGGAGCTGAGGAGTTAGATGTGGAAGCAGCATATCACTTTGCTGGATTTGATCCAAGACTGTTTGATGAAGTGAGAGAGTGGCTAATCTACATTGCAGTATAATGGCAGACATTACATTGAGACAATATATTGTACAAAAAACATATTGTGAAGAAATGTTATTAGCTGTAAAAAAGTTTGCATGTTTAGTATGTCCTGCTTGTCAAAATGAAGAGTGTTCAGAACATACTTGTCATTCTGCATGTGTCTAAACATATTGGAATGAAGCTAAATATTACATTCATTTAGATAAAGTGTTAGATAGTGCAAATCAACGTTGTGAAAAATATGGTGTAGATGCTATCACATTTGATGAATTAAGTAGTTGATTAATGTTCATTGAAGATCAATGGACTCCAATTATTCACACCATTGTATCAATACTTGATTTGTAAAATATGTTGATAAAATGCAAGATGTGTTGATAAAATAAAATGTAAGATATGTTAACAAGTGTTAATCATTTAGTGTTAACATGTCGACGTGGAAAGACTACCTAACCAAAATTTATTTTAAACCTGGTCAACCCGGGGCATTTGCTGGTCCTTACAAACTTTATCACATATTAAGAAAACATGATCAACCAGTCACTCATTCACAAGTGAAGAAATGGTTACAGGATCAAGATGCCTTCAGTTTACTAGAACCTGTAAAATACAGGTTTAAAAGGCAAAGTGTCATTACACGTGGAATTGATGACATGTGGGATATTGATTTAGCTGACATGGGAAACATAGCTCCATATAATGATGACACCCGTTTTTTGTTGGTTGTCATTGATGTGTTTTCCAAATATTTATGGGTGCAACCAATGCCTAATAAATCACATACGAGTGTCATAGAAGCCTTTCAAAGATTTTTCATGAAACACAACGAAGACCACGAACTCTAAGGTCAGACAAAGGAACTGAATTTAAAAACAGATGGGTAAAAGCATTTTTGTAGAAGGAGGGAATACATGCCTATACAACAAAGAATGAAACCAAAGCCAACTTTGCTGAGAGAGTCATTCGTACTCTAAAGGGAATGATGTATCGATATTTCCTACATAATCAAACGTATCGATATATGGACATCCTTCCAGACTTAGTGTATAATTACAACCATAGACCTCATGGCTCCCTCCCTAATAAGTATGCTCCTGCAGATATTCGTAAAGACAACGAATCAAAAGTGTGGAAGTATATGTATGTAGACAAATTGAAATTAAAACCAAAGAAGAAAAAACCATACAAATTTGAAATTGGTGATCAGGTTCGCATTTCTCACATGAAATATGTATTTCAACGGGATTATCATATGGTTAGGTTGGCCAAAGAAGTTTAACAGTTGGGTGAAAGAAACAGATATTCGAAAATGAAGCATCCATTCACGTGTTTGGTCTCTGGACCTACAGGTAGTGGTAAAACTTCTCTAGTTAGAAAAATTCTAGAACAAAAGTTAATTAAACCCTCTCAAAAAACCACTTTATGGCTCTATGCAGCAGATCAGCCTTTATACAAGAGAATGAAGGGTGTGGAATTTTACCAAGGCATTCCAGATGACATTGAAGAGCGTTTTAACCCGAAAAAGTCAAACTTACTCATCATTGATGACTTAATGACCAAATGTCCTAGTGATGAGCGAATGACACGTCTCTTTAGTGTTGGTAGCAGTCATCAAAATCTAAGCATTATTTTTATTGTGCATAATTTATTCCATCATGGTAGAGAAATGCGAAATATTAGTTTGAATACACATTACATCATTCTGTTTAAAAATCCTAGAGACAGCCAACAAATAAGTAGATTAGCGCGACAAATGTATCCTGGAAAATCTCAATTTCTCATAGAAGCCTATCAAGATGCTACCAGCAAACCTCATGGCTAATTATTCATTGATTTGAAGCCGAAGACGAATGATCAACTACGTATTCGTACAGGCATTTTACCAAAAGATACACATTACGTCTATGTTGATAAGGTAGCGTATGAACAAGAACCAAGTCACTTGGCCATTCGCAGCCAAGATGTCTAAACGTATTCAAGGGAATCAACCTTTTCTTCACTTGCTCGCACGCAGCGGGCCTAAGCGACGTAAATCCTTGCTACAACAAGCTACTAAGGAGGAATTAACTAGCTTGTTTGAAATTTGTTTGAATATATTGCGAGGACATTTACCCTTAAGTTCAAAAAGGTATAAGGTATTCAAACGTGAACGTCATACCCTACGCACACTAGCAGATAAGAAGATATCACTTCGAAGAAAAAAGAAGTTGGTTAATCAGAAAGGAGGATTCATTGGAGCTATTGGTAAATTTGCATTGCCCTTGTTAGCTCAGTTGCTGTTAAAATGAAACATACTATGAAAATGGTCCTCATTCCTGAATATGAATATAAAATGTTGTTAGAAAAGAAGGGAAAAGACGGTGAAATCAAAACGAAAGTGAATAAACTTTTACGTGGGAAAAGAACTCGTGAAAAGGCAATAGAAATGTCTCAAGTTCTTGGCCGTCATTTACGAACAATTCAATCACAACAACAACGACAAAAGTCTGTTACATCATCCGAAGCAGAAAAATCAGAAAAGTCCCAACAGTTTCTAAACCATTTTCAACCTATTTATCATGTAAAACTAACACAACTTCTAACAGAGCTTAAGAAATATGGTACGAGATGGACAGATAAAAATGAACTTGTTTTAAAAACGGGTGCTGTCATTACAAATTCCAACATTATTGATTTGTTGAAAGAAGCATTGGTTGCTACAAGAAGAAAAGAACGACGAGAACCACCACATGGTTGAAAGCAGTTTATTGAGGAAATTGTAGATGCTAATATTCCAAAAACTGTTTATGGCAAAAAGACAACTCTTGAAGATATTACAAAAGAGCAACAACAACGTCAACAAAGGTTGTTTCCAGAAGGATGGGAAACTTTTTAACATGGATTAAAGAGTTATGGTGTTGTTATTGTAAAGAAAATGGAAATAAAAATACTATTCCTGTAAAAATTAGGTGTGTCAGTGCTTGTTGTCAAGGAGAAGTAGTAGATACCAATGTAGATCATGTAGATAGCAATTTAGACAACAATTTAGACAGCAATGGAGATGACGAGTGTCAAACATGAAGTAATGTATAGGCACATCTAGTCTACATCACATAAACGATTTAGTCATCATGGAGTCAACAAGTTTTTGTATAACTTTACCTAGCAATGCTAGTATGAACTATTATCCTACTAATAAGGCTTCTACTTATCAAATTCGTTTACCTCGAACCATCTATCTGAACGGAAAATATGAAGTAGCCTTAGCTGAAATTCAATACCCGCACACATGGACGACAATGAGGCCAGGAATAGACTATACTCTTCATTATCGATCATCATTAGATGTATTTTATGCAGTTTACATTCCATATGGTTACTACAGATCCATACCTGAGATATGTACTGCAATCAATGAAGAATTACAAAAAGCTGTTAATGAAAACCCTATTCAGTTACAGTATGATAAAATTAGTCGAAAAGTTTATCTTATTTTAAGAGATGATTATGATATTGTCTTTTCTACTGGATTAGATGAGATTTTAGGATTTAAACCAGATAAATGGTATAAAGAATCCGGTCCCGCTGAACATCAATCCGATGTGAAACATGGATTTTATACACTTTATGTGTACTGTAGTATTTGTGAGCCACAAGTAGTTGGAGATTATTATGTTCCTTTACTACGTTCTGTTCCCATTAAAGGGGATGATGGTGATATTGTTATGAAAACTTATGAAGAACCTCATTATGTCACTGTGAACACATCTAAATTTGACACAATAGAAATGAATATTAAGGATGACACAGGTCATAATGTTTCATTTCAAAGTGGGAAAGTGATATGTAAACTTCATTTTCGACCAAAAGCATTATGAAAGCATATACACACGATCCGTCTACATATCGCAACCATTTTCTTCGTCAAGTGGGTGGGGAATTACCAGGATTTAAAGGAGCGCGAATACAATATGGAGATGGTATTGGTTCAATATTGGGATCATTGGCTCGCAAAGCTATTCCACTGCTTAAGGCAGGGGCTAAAATCGTTGCACCACATCTTAAAAAGGCTGCAAAAGATGTCGCGAAAGATGTTACAGGCCGAGTAGCACAACGTGTCATTGATGATGTGTTAGGAGGACAAAAGAGAGCGCAACCAGCAAAACCTGTCAGAAGGCGAAAGGCAGCTAAACGGATAACATCAGCAAAATATAAGAAAGATATTTTTTAATCATGTCTTTAATTCATAATCATTCTTGTGAATGTAGTCTTTCTCCATTAGAATGGTTTCGCATACCACCAACGCAAACTGCTGTAGAAAAAAGTTATAATGTTGACTATCAACCACTAACTACCATTAGAGAGGGCACTCCAATAGAATTCTACATTCCTGCGAGTACAGAAGAATATCTAGATTTAAAGAACAGTAAACTTCATATTGTATGCGCTATTGTAAAGGCTGATGGAACACCATGTGATGTAGATGATAATGTATCATGTATAAATGATTTGTTTAATGGGTTATGGTCCAATATTGAATTATTTCTAAATGATCGTTTGGTATCACATAGCAACAAAAACCCATGGATATACCAGTATCATATCTCATCTCATTCATGACTCGGAAGAAAGTCTCCATTCTGAGCGCTCTATGCGTCTCATCTATAAAGATACTGCTGGGTCAATGAATACTCATGAGGTGAAAAGACCTAATCATGAAAGATATGTATCAGGTTTTCATGTAAATATTGAAGGTGGTGATCTAGCTCAAACAGGAAATAATGGTTTACATAATCGTTATTTGTATACACGTCTAAGCCGTGAGTTTGCACTTACAGGTGGTTTAAGGGTAGATTTGTTTGAGAAAGAACGTTATCTTCCCAATGGTATTAGTATGAAATTACGTTTACATAGACAAAAGGATGAATATGTATTAATGGCTGCAAATAATGGTTTTAAAGTAGAAGTGAGAGATGCGTTTTTAACCATTCGCAAAGTGAGGGTTAGTCCAGGTATTCAGTTAGGACATGCAGATGTATTGATGAAAACTCCTGCTAAGTTAATTATTACTAGAAAAGAGTGTAAAGTGTTAGCTATTCCAGCTGGATTTCAATCTTTTGTGAAAGATAACATCTTTTTAGGTCAATTACCAAAACGAATTGTTATTGGACTGGTTCATAATGAAGCCTTTGCTGGAACAGTATTGAGAAATCCATACAATTTTGATCATTTTCTTCTTAACTTTATGCAGCTTTACACGGATGGTGAACCAGTCCTATCCAAACCTCTCAAGCTTGATATAAATCGAGGCAAATATCTTGATGCTTTTGAAACTCTTTACAAATCTTTTGATAGATTGAATGGTGAGAAAAGTTCCATTATTAAACGCGAAGATTGGTCTAGAGGATATGCTTTATTTTCTTTTGACTTAACACCTGATTATGATGGTGATGATCATTATGCCCTTATCAAACATGGGAATTTGCAAGTAGAAATGAATTTTGCTGGTGCCTTGCAAAATACAGTCAATGTTATAGTGTATGCTATATTTGATAACATTGTTGAAAAAAGTGCAAATCGTAGCATTCAAGCAGATAGAAGCTATCCTATCCCATGATGCCGCGACAAAAGACTTGTTTCAAGGTGTGTTTTCCATGGACCAGTTACCATCTTTACAACGCGGTGCCTATGTCATCAACACAGACGATCATGATGAGCCAGGAGAGCATTGGGTGGCAGTATATTATGACGAAGACCCTGCAGAATATTTTGACTCTTATGGACTTTTACCTATAGACAGTCGTTTGAATAAGTTTTTAAAGTTTAATTTCATTTATAATTCAGTTCCATTACAAACACCGATATCCTCTACATGTGGATTTTATTGTGTGTATTATATAATTCAAAGAGCTCGAGGACATAGTCCTTTTGAAACCATTGATGTATTAAGAAGAAGTGATGGTGATTTTGTTGTAAAGGATTTTGTATATAGACATTATAAACTATTATTTTATTGATGTTGTATTAGTTAAGTTGCATTAGTTAAGTTGTTGGTATTTGTGAATTGTATTATGAATATTGTAAATAAACAAGACAGTTTTATACAACATTCTTTTTGATTGTGTTATACATTATTTACATTTCACAATTATTTTACATTGAATTTTTATTTTACAAATACATTCAATACATCAATAAACACATGCCATTCATACCAATCTAAATTAATATATGTATCATAGACATTACATTCACGTTTGTAAATGCTATGAAAACTAGCATAACACTGTCCATTACCAAACTTTATTATTTTAACATCTTCATGTTCAGACAGTTTCACTTCATATCCATGATCACTCATGTCAATGTTCATCACCATAACACACATGGGATGTGTCAGTTCAATGGACTTGGTGCCTCGCATGAGTTGCACTCCTTCCTCTTTGAATTCAAGCGTCAGGTTCTTTCCAATCCAATGCTTGCAACAGAGCGTACCATTCCACTGTGTTGAGGGTGATGTAGTCGTAGCGTTCTGTAAGCTCGTCATATTGGCGAAATTGTACAAACACGTCTAAGCAGTTCTCAGTCACACGCACTTCTAATTCATTTGAGACTGCCAGGAGAAAGCCAGGTATCCTGAACTTCTCTAGATGGTCTTTCAACACAGATTGTTCGTCAGTTGATAGAATGATATATTTTCCAAAATGTCTTAGCACAATGTCATCACATAAGTTTCTCAGATATGAGAATCCATGTGAAATAGGTTCATATTTCGATAAAAAGTCTTCCATCTCGTTCAGCAGTCAGATGAACTATGAGCTGTCTCCTTGTCTGCAAAGACGTTTTTATGCTCGCAAGATGGCGAAGAGTGGATGTTGTATAGCTTCTAGGAATCGTAAGACTGCGCGCCAGTTCTTGATATCAAAGAGGATCAAATCTGTATACGGTGTATCTGGCACAACTTCCTTATAATCCTTTGGATAATCCTGTAAAAGATTTCTACAGATTTCTACACGTATGTTAGAATCATATTCAGCCACCGTCACTTCCACTTTATTTTCAAGTCTACGTTTAAACCCATGTTCAAGTGGTATGTTTTTAAAGTCTTTCCACACTTCAGGTTTAAACCGATGATAACTTGTCTGAGAACCTAGTATCACTTCATTCCTATCATTTACAGTAAGGTAAGCACCACCGTTCAGCATGAGTGCATTCATGTTTTTACCTTGTTATGAGCCGTCTTCTTGTCTGCGAAGCCTTTTATCCACTTCTTTCACCTGCTTCTTCAGCATTTTCCATTCAGGTATTGTCAGCAAAATTCCCTTTTTCGTAGGACGGTTTTTTCCAGTCCCCTCATCTCTCAGGTACTTGCGAATGTTTACCATTCCTTCATTGCTTTGTTTCATAATCTTGATATACTTTCCATTTCCTAGAGAAAGCATTCCATCCCACGACTGTGGTGTTGGTGCCGTCTCCACTTTCAATTTCTTGATGGTAGTGGTAGGATTTTTCACTTTTAAGTCCTTAACTGTATCTGCAAGAGTATCCATATCAGTTGTAGATCTCTTACGACTTTCACGTTCCATGTTAACGCTTCAATGTTCACACCTCAAATAACTCTTCCGTTGGAGGACCTCCCCATTTTATAACATTGCTTTGTAATGTCCATGCGCTAAGGTGGAATAGCCATCATTCAGCACATATCGCTTGTCGTCATATGGGGAGAGGGCTACTTTCCTCAACTTCTCCGAGAAAAGCTGGTGACTATGACTTCGGATAATGTGTCCTGTTGCCATCGTTTGAGTTTTCTTGAACAAACTGTCTCTATACTGCACATGTTTAATGCGTCTTTGACAAGCTCGAGTGATGCCTTTAGCTGTATGTTTTTCTTTCCCACCGCACAATAAACTGTAGATTTTCGGTCTGAATCCAACAAACTCTTCAATGGGGACGCCGGCCGTCTCATCCTTCATTTTCCCAAGCACTTTTTTGTTCACGTTGGAATGTAGGAAATGATCCGGCGGATAGTCACTTGTGTCGAACAGGTCAGCATCTTGCTACATATCCTTGTAGATATCTTCCGTTTCTATGTCGTAACATAGACTGTCGGTGTCGCTGAACAATAACTTGGCATTGGGATACTTGACCATGATGTAGTTGTAATGAAAGTTGAACATAAGCACTTTGCTGAGGTCGAGAATGGTGAAGCCAACTTGAATGGGTTTATCCAGAAGCAAATCCACTTTGCGTAAATGTACCGCGGTCAAATCTTCGTTGAAAATTTTGAATTTGTGGAAAGAAGGTTTGGCTACAAGTTTCTTGAACCGCTTTTCCTTGTGAACAAGTTCAACATTGATTCGCTTTCTCACATTTTCCATGGTTTTGCCAAACACCGAGTTGTTCATCAGTTTGAAGAAGTCTTTCTCAAATGGGTTCTTGGCCAATTTTCTCTTTTCCGTGTTCAAAGCAATGTATTTTGCTAACCATTTGCTCTGTTCAAACATGATGGCGCGATGTACTTTAGTGACTTTCAACCCCAGTGAGACGTACTGTTGTAAATTCCTGTAATGAAGTACATATTTCTTCTTGTCAGACAAGTTAGGAATGAGCTTTTCACTGGGTTTGCCTTTCATGTTTAGATCTTCCAGTAGCTTCTGACTGTACTCTGACAATTCTCCAAATTTGACACATTTCCGTTCTGGAGCCACTGGGTAGTGATTATGACGATCATGGATTGAATTTGGATATTCTAAATCCACTTCCAAAATGAATCCAATGTCATCATCTTCATCCACATCCATGAAGTCAATGGATTCTGGCTCGCTCACCCACATAAATCCTCTTTGTGGCATGCTTTGTGACATGGCCCAGCCATACAAGTTGTTTGCGTCGAGGTACATCAGGTAGTTGTTTGGTATCTCAGAACTGTAATCTGCTACGTAGGGATTATTTGCTTTCGCATACTTGTGTGTGATCACGGATATTCCTCCACGTATGCCTTGCTCAACCATTTGGTACATGTCAATGTCATTGATCAATTCCAACTTCACCTTTGGCGCTTTTAACATTGCATCCCACGACAGTCCTGGTGCTGTATAGTAATGAGCAGGATCCAATTCATACGTGTTGAGGCATACTTGACGAAAGTTTTCAAACACGTCAGCTAGTAATAACACATCTGATTTCAGGTACAGGTCGTGGTATTCACCAAATGTTGTACAGTTGAATGTATCCCACACCTTCTGCGCATGTGCATAATCCTCTTCGCTAATGTCCTCTTCGCTAAGCTGACTATAAAACTTGTCCTTTGATGGTAGCTGTGTTTCAGCAAACTTGGATGGTTCGTCCACGTAATCGTAGGGGTACACTCCCTTTCTCAGCAGCAAATCTTGCTGCTTACTATCGTGAATGTGAGAGATCATGTTGTAGAAGTTATCTTTCCCTTCTGCTGCAAGGTTGGATACCAACTTCTGCAGAGAGGTACTCATGAACTGAAAGCTGTCTGTAAATTTCAGATTGCTCATGGTGAATGCAATATATTTTTCAATGGTGTTGGGAATGACTGTAATCGTTTCATCTTTGAATTTCCCAATTTCCTCCATGATAAGGTGACTGTCATAGCCTCGCAAATTGTGGAAAAACACAGGAATGATAAAAGAATCTTTATCCCCCTGCTTATCCTTTCTAAGTCGGAATTGTAAGTTGCATTCACTATGTGCAGCTCCGCGATATTTGCCATTGATATGGTCATGATCTCTCACACGATCTGCTCCTAGAGGTTCATGACAAATGTAGCAATCAACAGCGTTCTTAAAATTCTCTTTGTCTTCGCGAGTCATCACCATTTCCTTTGGTCGCTCTAAACCACGTACAATACGATCACGTTCATTCAACATATGGTCTAAAAAGACCTTTACGGCATTGTTTCCTCGATACACGACTGGTGCACGTGTGTTGTACTGACTCACAACTACATAGGCAAAGCTGTTTGGACGATGATGTTGATACTTGTCTCCTTCATGCTTTTGCGTGAAACATTCAAAGTCTGCATAAATCACAAACGGTGCTCGCTGTTGTTTGGCTACATTCTTAAACTTAATGAATGGTTCCTTGGGAAATGATAAACGTTGCGCGCCATGCTTGCCACACACTTCACGATGCTCATCTAAAAGCTCTTGTCGCATAAACCCGTGAAGACAGTTGAAACAATAAAAAGCCACACCATAAGTCTGCTGAAATTCTTGATGAGGCAGTAATGCCTTTTCTTGTCATTGCTAATCAAAAGCAAGTTGATTTCTCTCGCACTGGTGTTTCGACTCAGTTGTATCGGAACAACTACATCATGTTCATATCCAAACACGTTTATGGACACATCGTTCTCCTTTTCAAACTTTGGAATGTCTGTAATCGGTGTCGGAAATGTCATACCTTCTACCTTTAATTCCTTCTCAAATGGCTTGTAATGATTCACGCGATTTGGATTTCTGTCATGAGGGTGAAGGTACGCCAATACTGACCATAAGAAACACTTGTTGTCATCATTCTTAATATTTATCACACCTTTTGTTTTCTTCACTTTCTTCGGCAGTGGAATAAAACTACTCGCATCCAGTGGCGCTGACGTAGCTGTATGTACTTCAATGTAAAGTATGTTATCCAATACCCAGCCAGAGCCTTGTCGCTCATGTTCATCAAACTAAGTAAACAATTCTTTATAGGCGTCTGGCAAGTCCTGTTCAATATCTGCTGGGTTGTATGCTGTATATGTTGGACTGCTGATAAATGAATTATCCACTTGTTCTACCATAACACCTTCAGCATTCGCTGTCAGTTTCTTGAAACGTGCATGCACGACAATGTACCATTTCATTCCATAGTTTAAGGTCTCCAACAAATGTGCCTTGATACGGTTCTCTTGCTGTCGCATTTCAAGCAGTAAATTCGATCCATCCTCAGACTCAAACCGTCTTTCCTGAGCGTTTTCACCCAGACTAACCCTTCTACCTCTCCCTACTTGTCCTGTTTTTTCTTTCTTTGAAACATTTTCTTCATGAGACGCATTTTCCATCTCGGCTGGTATGCATGCATGTGTCTCATAAGTATCCCAAGATGGAAATATTTTAATGCATTCACAGCAGAGGAACGGATCAGGTCAGAAAACACCATCTTGTACCGTCTTTCGTCTCTTGGCTTCAATCATCTCAACAAGCTCTTCATTAGCACGTTTCATCTTAGCTGGTTTGCATGTATGTGCTACGAACAATTCCAGAGATAGAAATGTCACATTACAATCATTGCAGAAGGCTGATGTGTCTGAATTAGATGCCATTGTTGTTGTCACGTCAATTGCTTAAACTGATATGATGAAATGTAGGTCTCACTCATCCTATTTATACCGCCTAGGCATGTATTGCAGAGACATCCAGCGGAGAGCGATGTGTTCTGACGATACCTGAAAGCATTAAGAAAAGAAAAAGCATAATATGTTTTCAAAAAATAAATTTTGGTTTAGAACCCTGATTTTTACCTTAATACACCATGGTAAAATGTTCAAACTTATTTTATACATCATATTTTGTCAAAAAACAAATTTTTTAAAGTTGGTCTAGAACTCTCATTTTTACTCTACTACACCATTGTAAAATGTTTAAACTTATTTTATACATCATATTTTGTCAAAAAACAAAATTTGTTAAAATTGGCCTAGAATCACCATTTTTCCACTACTATGACTTTAGAATATTCAAATAAATAGCGTGCTAAAATGTTCAAACTTATTTTATATATCATATGGTGTTAAAAACTAAATTTGTTAAAATTGGTCTAGAACCACCATTTTTCCACTACTATGACTTCAGAATATTCAAATAAGTAGCGTGCTAAAATGTTCAAACTTATTTTATATATCATATGGTGTTAAAAACTAAATTTGTTAAAGTTGGTCTAGAACCACCATTTTTCCACTACTATAACTTTAGAACATTCAAATAAGTAGCATGCTAAAATGTTCAAACTTATTTTATATATTATATGTTATCAAAAATCTACATTTGATAAATGTGTTTTAGAAGTGTCATTTTCCAACTACTATAACTTAAAACATAACATTGGACTTAACGTAGGGAAAATCCCATTCCTTCTCAAATTTATTAATCGTTCCCACACTCTGTACGAGCGCACTCTGAAATTATCGATCGGTTTTCCCCCACACTCTGTACGAGTGCACTCTGAAATTATCGATCGGTTTTCCCCCACACTCTGTACGAGTGCACTCTGAAATTATCGATCGGTTTTCCCCCACACTCTGTACGAGTGCACTCTGAAATTATTGATCGGTTTTCCCCCACACTCTGTACGAGTGCACTCTAAAATTTCTCAGTCGGTTTTCCCCCCACACTCTGTACACATGTACATATGCTGTGTGTGGTTACTGTAATGAGAAACCATTGAAATATGACTAATTAAATATTATCATAATAATAATAATAATAATAAAAAATTAAAAAAAATAAAAAAAGTCACAGAGTCACATAATGTCACAGAGTGACATGATGTCACAGTCACATGTTGTCACATAATGTCACAGAGTCATAAAAGTGAACAAAAAACCAAAAACAAAAAAAAAGAAAAAAAAGAGAGTTGCGAGATCGATGCCCTGAGGTGGGATGGATCCCGCAACTCTCGGGTTGCTAGCCGTTTACCCTACCAAGTGAGCTAACACGGCTTGTCTGTTGAACGATCTGATAATGACATACATACGTTAGACTTATTATGTTCACATAGCAATTACATAGTCATATAGCTATATGATGTTACATAGTCACATAGTGTCACATGGTGTTACATTATGTTACACAGTGTCACATAGTGTTACATAGTGTAACAGTGTTACATAGTGTCACATGATGTTACATAGTGTAACAGTGTTACATAGTGTCACATAATGTTACATAGTGTAACAGTGTTACATTATGTTACCCCCCAAAAATTTCTTGATTTACATAATGTTACATAGTGTAACCGAAAAAAAAAAAAAAAAAAAAACTTACCACGACAGTTTTGCCAATTCGTCTCCAATCTTTCACTTCCTTTCCAAAGAATAACCAATCGTTCACTTTCCTTTTCCAATGAATAACTAATGTTTCACTTCGTCTCCTATGTGTATTCCAGTCAATCCTTCACTTGTTCTTCAACAGCACAGCATAACACAACAGGTAAGAGCAACTGTTTTCACTTTTTTTCCATGTGTATCCAACGGCAGTCAGAGCATGAATGATGCATATGTGCACAGACAATGTGCTCTTATAGGAGTGTTGAATCATATCCTAGGGGGGGGTCCCATGATATGATATACTTCTTCACCAGGGGGGGGTCCCCATGGTATATGATTTTTCACCAGTGGGGGGTCCCCATGGTATATGATTTTTCACCAGGGGGGTCCCCATGGTATATGATTCTTCACCAGGGGGGTCCCCATGGTATATGATTCTTCACCAGGGGGGTCCCCATGATATGAAAGTGATGTGCTCTTATAGGAGTGTTGAATCACATCCTAGGGGGGGGGGGGGGTCCGATGATATGATATACTTCTTCACCAGGGGCGGGGGTCCCCATGGTATATGATTTTTCACCAGGGGGGGGGGGGTCCCCATGGTATATGATTTTTCACCAGGGGGGTCCCCATGGTATATGATTCTTCACCAGGGGGGTCTCCATGGTATATGATTCTTCACCAGGGGGGTCCCCATGATATGAAAGTGATGCCCGAGGGCGGGTTCGATCCATTGACCTTCAGATCACGGTTCCGCTTACGGGCCCTGCGCTCTACCAACTGAGCCATTCAGGCCAGAAGGTTTATGATCGGGAAAATTTTCCTCATATACATGATTGACAGGTCATGTGACACATGATTGACAGGTCATGTGACACATGATTGACAGGTCACGTGACGAATGACGTCATGATGACGTCATTGACACGGGCGCGCGCTTTAATATCTGTTCCAGAACACCCTATGACGTCATTATGACGTCACTGTGCTTGAACTCTAATGAGAGTTCTAGCACACCTCGTGACGTCATGATGACGTCACTTCCTGTGCTTGAACTCTCGTTTCTTCCCTACTGATACTGACACCAGATTTACTATTGAAAAAGGGAGTGTACCCTTATGATTGCGTGGACGAGCCATCCAAGTTTGCTGAAACACAGCTATCGTCAAAGGATAAGTTTTACAGTCAGCTTAGTGGAGAGGACATTAGCGATGAGGATTGTGATAGTTGTAGGAAAACGACAGTTCTGGAATACCCCCCTCCCCCCTCCCCCCCTAGGGGTCGACTGTCAGAGGTGAGGACCCCCCTAGGGGTCGACTGTCAGAAGTGAGGACCCCCCTAGGGGTCGACTGTCAGAAGTGAGGACCCCCCTAGGGGTCGACTGTCAGAAGTGAGGACCCCCCAGGGGTCGACTGTCAGAGGTGAGGACCCCCCAGGGGTCGACTGTCAGCGATGAGGACCCCCCCAAGGGTCGACTGTCAACCGTGAGGACCCCCCCCCCAGGACTGAGAAAATTTTGTGATTTCAGCATAGTTATCCGTTTCAGACAATTCTAAGCAACTTTGGTTTTGAGGACCCCCCCCCCCCCCCCAGGACTGAGAAAATTTTGTGATTTCAGCATAGTTATCCGTTTCAGACAATTCTAAGCAACTTTTGTTTTGAGGACCCCCCTCCAGGACTGAGAAAATTTTGTGATTTCAGCATAGTTATCCGTTTCAGACAATTCTAAGCAACTTTTGTTTTGAGGACCCCCCCCCCCCCCCAAGGCAAAGAAAATTTTGTGATTTCAGCATGGTTATATGTTTCAGACGATTCTGAACAACTTCGGTTTTGAGGACCCCCCCCCCACCCCCAGGACTGAGAAAATTTTGTGATTTCAGCATAGTTATCCGTTTCAGACCATTGTAAGCAACTTTTGTTTTCATGACCCCCCCCCCCCTTCTTACTTAAAATTGCGATAGCTTTCGTTATAGTTGACCGATTTGTATGAAAATTTCATCATCTGATTCAGTGTTATGTAAAGTTTTGTTATAAAATAGTCATGGGCTACTTGTGCAGCTGGCCGTATACATATTTATAGCATGTAACCATTTTAACTTAAAATTGGGATAACTTTTGTTATACTTGACCGATTTCAATGAAAATTTCACCATTTAATTCAGTTAATTAGTGTGCTATTTCGCGGATGAATACTATAACTTCACCGTCAGATGTCTCTGCTTTACAGCTGTACAGCAGTACAACTGTAAGTGAGACATTCATATACATAAGTAAAATTCTGCTGAGTCAACATTTTTAACAATTTTTGAACAAAGTTACACACCATATTTTGATTACATGGAAGTAGTATAAAAGCATGAGTGAAACATACCAACTAGTCAACTAGTAATACATTCTGTCAACAAGTCAACAAGTGGAGATTGTGTGACGAGAAAATACTTCACAATGTCAGCATTACTTCTTGACAGATGTATGACTATGGACGACGTCTTCAAAGTGAATTATACTAACTATGTGTTTTCAAAGCTTCCTTCGTAAATGTGAGATAGATAGACAGGCACTATCATGGAACTTAAACTGCACCGAAACAAAGAGGTAGCATTGGAAATGGATTGAACCTATGAGCTCCGTACATTAACATCGCTGGTGGTAACACCACAGGCTGAAGACTGTGGCCGACTTGGCCCAGGAGATCTCGAGGAGGGATGAAAGCAGGAGAAGAAGCCACAGCAGGGTCTTGCTGACCTTGTGTGGAGAACTTTGGAGGAAGTAAGCTTCAAAACTTTCGTGTAAACATGTTGGATGGCGTCTTTCACAGTTCTTACATTTGGCTTTGTTCTTACACCTTTTGTATATGTGCCCGGGTTGTAAACAGCCTCGACACAACTTCAGTTGAACAACAAAAGAGCTTTATTCAGGCACAGACAATTTCGAGAATTTGAAACAACTCTGAGTATCATGAGGTTTTTTTACAGTGCAGACACTGACGTCCCACTTTAGCTTCAACAAAATGAGATGAACTGTTCTTTGGCAGCTGGCTAGAGTTCTTTCCTGAATTGTTTTGCCTCGAAGAAGCAACTTCTTTGACACCGCAAGAAGTAAAGGGCTCGTTGGCAACATCAGCTCCCTTGGTTATTAATTTAACAAAGGCACTGAAGGAAGGAAAATCACCACCTTGGTCTTGATGTTTCATTACGACTCTCTTCCACCTTTGAACAACCCATTCTGAAAGCTTTTGAAGAATGACTCGCATTGACGCAAATAATCAGCAAACTTCCTAAGACCATGACTGTCTCTTCCAGAGACCTTTGGGAACTCTTCTAATTTGTCTCTCATTCTATCGCCAAGAACAGCAACATTGCCATACCTACAATCTAAATCACGAAAGGCATCCTTGAAGGCGGATTTATTTCCTAGAAGCAGATAACACTGTACACACTCCTTTGCCTCACCACATAGATACCGATGTAGGTAGTGGAGACGTTCTTCTTCACTAATACCACGATTAGATATGAGACTATTGAAAGATCTTTTCCAACTCAGGTATTCTTATACGTCACCAGAAAACACGGTTCGGGGGCAGGAAATCGCGAAAGAGACATCTGACTACATAACACGTTCAGTAAATCGACACTGTTAATATTTGGATCGGGATTAAGAGTATCAACTGCAGGAAGATCCTTAATAAACCCCTTACACTTGTCGCTGGACGGCATTTCCTCAAGGGTATCAACGTCTAGATCAGACTTGCAGGTGGACCTTTTTTACCTTATATGAGGTTTTCGCAGCTTGCACCGAACTTGCAGAATGAACCTCATCAGTGAGACTACGAATCTTGGAATTCAACTCCTTTAAGCACAATTCACCTGTAGCTTCAACATCACTGAAAAACTCGAGCGACTCTTGATCGACACCATCACCGACGATGCCAATAAACTTCTCATAATGAAACAAGAAATTCTCAAACTCATCTCTAAATTCCTTACGGGACTCCTTAAGACAAGAGACGTCATTAGACTCAGACACAACACTATCTACAGTTCGCATATACCTCTTCAAAAGACGCGCATGACGTTTTAAATCCTTGGTACGGCAAGAGATTTCATGTAAACGCTCCTTCTCAGACAAGGGGTGAGAACGATCACTATGCTTCAAGCTCGCTTGATCCTTGCACGGATCAGCACCATCTTCAACAGCGAAACCTTTAGAGTCTTCAACGGACTTTTTAGCCCGATCCTTTGAATCTGACATTTTGTTACTGACACTTGATCTCTAAATTAAAAAATTAAATCATAAATTAAGCGCACATCTAAAACTCTATAACCTAACTAAAAAGAATTGAAGGGACCTTAGAAAATTAACTTAAGCTAGCATATCTATACGGGGGATCGGCAACCAACCGACATCCAGCAAATCTCGAAGTCTCCGCAGACAAAGGCAGACTGATTGTAAAAAGCGTCAGCTTTGACATAATATCTTGAATTGATTCAAAAAAGGAAAGATAAAACCACCATGAACACAAATTCAGACAAACTTGGAAGTCCCAACACAACTCCAGGCACCCTTCCGGCACAAAGAACAAACGCATCTTCGACACATAAACACAGATTAAGTTGACCTTAGACAAATTAAAACACAAAAACTTGAAACACATTTGACCTCAGACCACTCCGAGTACAAATGTTAACTTGGAACACAAACTTAAATACAAATCCGAAGCATCAAGACAACTTCAAAAAACTAGTATGAACTAGCCTCATACAACCTTGAAGCACCAAGACATCTTAAGAAATCTTGAGCATTAACTCAGCTTCACACAACTCGGAAGCATCAAAATAAACTTGAAGCACAAGCATAATGTTTGACGTTACAACACAGAAACGGCTTCAAAAACTCAACTTCACGAAACTCAGAAGCACAAACACAAGACAAAACCCAACATGGTTATGTTCATTTGATCCGAAGATGACCTGAAGATCATGGAAAATCTTGGAAAAGCAAGATATATTTGTGATAAGTTTAATGAATTGCAGACTTGATGTATTAAGAAAAATGTGTTGTGAGTTATATTATTATTGAGAAAAGGAACGTTTAAGTCAGTCATCAGTAATTCTGAATAAATTGGTTTAAGTTAAAAAAGTGTGTAACGTAAGCATTTTTTTAAAGTTGATGGTCAATGTGTAAATTATTAAATCCACTGGGTTAACTAGCTGATACTTTTCAAGCACCCGTCATTAGCGTGGCTTTGGTGAACCAAACGCAAGTTTGAAACCTTGAAATATACCACATAAACTTACAAAATGACAAAGTTTCAGTTTAATATAACAATATGAAGATAGCAAAAGATTTTGATAACAGTGTATGTTTACACCAGTTACAAAAGCGGTCTAGTTAAAAGAAAATTGAAATAAACAATTTTAACACAGCAGTATGTTTAGCATCAACTGCAGGAAAACAGTCTAGTTCACTACAGGTTGGAAGAAACCGAATGGTTGGGGCATACATATTTGGCATATCACCATGCAACACAAGTTCAAAATCTTAGAACCTTGAATAATACACATGGTGTTTTTTTATTGAAAAACCACATAATAATTTTTTCGCCATTCAGTGACTCATATTGCAACTTAACGAGCAATGTTTTACACAATAAACAACCATAAGTACGTCTCAGAAAAACAAAGAAATTATGAATGGGCAGGAGGGGGGAATTCAGGCAAGGAAAAGTGAAGATGGAAAGTGGGGTTGTCCTTTGAATATATAAATCAATTAGAAACATCATTGCTAAAAACAATGATCAGCAACGCATCGAAAGAACCGGACAAAAGCTTTCGAATGCAGTCATTTTCAATGCTCTACGGGCACTATTAAAGGAGTTAGAAGCATTTGAAATTTCTACACGAGACGTCTAGTTAGATTCATTTACATTAGCGGGCATGCACACCTGTTTTTTCTCCAAAATGCAACATCAGTTTAAAGGGAGCACGCCACATAAGCGAAAGATTTATCATACAGCAAAAAATTCAACAACTATGCAACACCTTTGAAAAGTTAATTAGTAATTTTCAGAAACCACATTTCAGATTTGAGAAACCACATTTCAGTTTTGAGAAACCATATTTCAGTTTTGAGAAACCACATTTCAGTTGGGGGGGGGGGGCGATTGGTAAAGTTTTCTTTTTCAACATTATCACAACCCACTTTTTTTAACACAGTCAAATGTAACTGACACAATGTCAAGGACAGATCAAAGCCGTATACTACAAGGCCCAGCGAATACACGCTTATAAAGTAACACGCCGCAGCCAACGGTAATCCAGCACACTAGTACTGCATATTGTGTATCAAAGAGGGGGAAATGTCAAGCAGTAGATAGAAAACGAGAGTTCCAACCCACTTTGTGACGTCATACTGCCTGGACCGGAAGTGACGTCATAGGCGTAGTCATGGTAACGAAGTGCGGTAGTCATGGTAACGAAGCGTAGCCATGGTAACGATAGGCGTAGTCATGGTAACGAAGTGACGTCATAGGCGTAAGCCTGGTTATATAGTGAGGACCTCGCCCCCCCCCCCTAGGCGGCAGTCGGGACAGACCCTATGGTAACAAAGTGATGACCCCCCCTAGACGAACAACATTCTGTCAAGTCAGCATAAGTTACACACCACAATTTGATTACTCAGCATAAGTTACACACGATAATTTGATTACATCAGAGTGGTATGTAAGGGATGAGCTCACCCCACTCCCCAACAACAGTGACAGCCATATCGGTAAGTGGTTATTTGCATAATTGAAACTTTGTAAACAAAAGTAAAAAAAAAAACTTGTTATAACTTTCGTTATGCTTGGTCGATTTGCAAGAAAATTCCACTGTTTGATTCAGTGTTATGTAAAGTTTTGTTATAAAGTAGTCATGGGCTAGTTGTGCATGTAATGTATGCATATTTGTCACAAGCCGCCATTTTAACTTTGTAAAAATTTGTGATAACTTTCGTTATAGTTAACTGATTTACATGAAAAATTCATCATTTGGTTCAGTTTACAGTGGTTCTGTGTTATTTCGCGTTGTACAGCTTCACCGCTAGATGTCTCTGCTGTGCAGCTGTACAACTCTACAACTGTAAGTGAAATGTGACATTCATATCAAGCAGTGACAAATTCTGCTGAGTAAACAATTTTAAACAAGTTTTAGGCAAGTTACACACCATATTTTGATGACATTGAAGTAGCATAAAATCATGAGCAAGACAAGCATTTCATCCATGTCAAACTGTGATAAACTGTGAGTCAGCAATTTTAACAAGTTTGAACAAGTTACACACCATATACCAGTGGTATAAAAGGAAGAGTGAAACGTGTTTTTCGCCTCATTTCAGTTCTAGCAACAACAACGATGGCAACAGTCTACTGTCATGATTGTGATGTAACATTTCCATCTCTGGAATTGTTCGTGACACATACATGCAAACCAGCTAGGATGAAACGTGCTCGTGAAGAGCTTGTTGAGCAGATTGAAGCCAAGAGACAAAAGACGTTGCAAGATGATGTTGGCAGACCTGATCCGGTCCTCTGCTGTGAATGTGCAAAGATATTTGCATCTTTGGATGCGTTTGAAGCACATGCATGCATGATGGAAAATGTGTCTCATGAAGAATATGTTTCAAAGAAAGAAAAGACAGAAAAAGTAGGCAGAGGCAGAAGAGTGAGTCATGGTGGAAACGCATAGGAAATACGGTCTGAGCCTGAGGATGGATCAGATTTACTGCTTGAAATGCGACAACAAGAGAACCGGATTAAGGCACATTTGTTGGAAGCGTTAAACCATGGCATGAAATGGTATATTGTGGTGCATGCACGCTTCAAGAAACTGACGGCAAATGCAGAAGGCGTTATGGCAGAACAAGTGGATAATGCCTTTATCAGCAGTCCAACATATACAGCACACAATCCAGCGGATATTGAGAAGGACTTGCCAGAAGCCTATGAAGAATTGTTTACCAAGTTTGATGAACATGAGCGACAAGGTTCTGGCTGGGTGTTGGATAACATATTGTACATTGAAGTACATACAGCTACGTCAGCGCCACTGGAAGCAAGTATTTTTATCCCACTACCCAAGAAAGTGAAGAATACATCCAGAATGATGATAACAAGTGCTGCTTATGATTCGTATTGGCTCACCTTCATCCTTCAACAAACAAACCATACCATGTGCATCAATACAAGACATTTGAGAACGAATTAAAGGTGGAAGGCATGACATTTCCAACACCCATTTTTTTTTACAGACATTCCAAAGTTTGAAGAGGAGAATGATGTATCTATCAATGTGTTTGGATATGAACATGTAGTTGTTCCAATACAACTGAGTCAAAACACCAGAGCCAGAGAAATCAACTTACTTTTGATTAGCAATGACAAGAAAAGGCATTACTGTCTTATCAAGAATTTCAACAGGCTTATCGATTAAAGCATAATGTTTCAACTGTCTTCACGGGTTTATGCGACAAGATCTTTTAGACAAGCATCGCGAAGTGTGTGGCAAGCATGGAGCACAACGTTTATCATTCCCCAATTTCATCAAATTCAAGAATGTAGCCAAACAATAGCGAGCACCTTTTGTGATTGATGCCGACTTTGAATGTTTCACGAAAAAGCATGAAGGAGACAAGTATCAACATCATCGTCCAAACAGCTTTGCCTATGTGGTTGTCAGCCAGTACGACATATGTGCACCAGTCGTGTATCGAGGAGATAATGCGGTGAAAGTCTTTTTAGACCATATGGTGAATGAACGTGATCGTATTGTACATGGTTTACAACAGCCAAAGAAAATGGTGATGACTCGTGAAGACAAAGAGGATTTCAAGAACGCCACAGATTCTTAAATTTGTCATGAGCCTCTAGGAGCAAATCGTGTGAGATCATGACCATATCAATGGCAAATACCGCGGAGCTGCACATAGTGAATGCAATTTACAATTCCGAAATTCCGACTTCGAAAGGATAAGCAGGACGATAAAGATTCTTTTATCATTCCTGTGTTTTTTTCACAATTTACGAGGCTATGACAGCCATTTGATCATGGAAGAAATTGGAAAGTTTAAAAATGAAACCATTACAGTCACTCCCAACTCCGTTGAGAAATATTTTGCATTCACCATGAGCAATCTGAAATTTACAGACAGTTATCAGTTCATGAGTACTTCTCTACAGAAGTTGGTATCCAACCTGGCGACAGAAAGGAAAGATAACTTTTATAACATGATGTCACACATTCATGATAGTGACCAACAAGATTTACTGTTGAGAAAGGGA
This sequence comes from Protula sp. h YS-2021, assembly GCA_949752745.1. NCBI lineage: Eukaryota > Metazoa > Annelida > Polychaeta > Sabellida > Serpulidae > Protula > Protula sp. h YS-2021. The sequence continues at coordinate 210,854 of OX457027.1, forward strand.
GTGTACCCCTATGATTATATGGATGAGCCATCCAAGTTTGCTGAAACACAACTGCCGTCCAAGGATAAGTTTTACAGTCTGCTCAGTGAGGAAGACATTAGTGATGAGAATTATGCGCATGCGCAGAAGATGTGGGAGACATTCAACTGTACTACATTTGGTGAATACCATGACTTATACCTGAAATCAGATGTGTTGCTGCTGGCTGATGTGTTTGAAAACTTTCGTCACGTATGTCTCAACACGTATGAATTGGATCCTGCTCACTACTATACAGCGCCAGGACTGTCGTCGGATGCCATGTTAAAAGTAACAAAGGTGAAATTGGAATTGATCAACGACATTGGCATGTACCAAATGGTTGAACAAGGTTTACGTGGAGAATATCTGTCATCACACACAAGTATGCGAAAGAAAATAGCCCCTACGTAGCAGATTACGATCCCATGAAACCAACCAACTTCTTGGTGCACATGGATGCAAAGAACTTATATGGTTGGGCCATGTCGCAAAGCATGCCAGAAAGTGGATTTATGTGGGTGAGCGAGCCAGAATCTATTAAATTCATGGAAGTGGATGAAGATGACGAGATTGGATACATTTTAGAAGTGGATTTAGAATACCCATATTCAATACATGACCGTCATAATCACTACCCAGTGGCTCCAGAACGGAAAAGTGGGAGAATTGTCAGAACATAGTCAGAAGCTACGGAAAGATCTGAACATGAAAGGTAAACCTAGTGAAAAGCTCATTCCCAACTTGTGTGAGAAGAAGAAATATGTGCTGCATTATAGAAATTTACAGCAATATGTCCCACTGGGATTGAAAGTCACTAAGGTGCACCGTGCCATCATGTTTGCTCAGAGCAAATGGTAGACAAAATACATCTCCTTGAACACGGAAAAGATAAAATTGGCCAAGAACCCGTTTGAGAAAGACTTTTTCAAATTGATGAACAACTCTGTGTTTGGCAAAACCATGGAAAATGTGAGAAAGCCTATGAATGTTGAATTTGTTCACAAAGAAAAGCTGTTCAAGAAACTTGTAGCCAAAACTTCATTCCACAAATTTAGAATTTTCAACGAAAATTTGACCGCGGTAGTTCTGGATAAACCCATCCAAGTCGGCTTCACCATTCTCGACCACAGCAAAGTGCTCATGTTCCACTTTCAGTACAACTACATCATGACCAAATATCCCGACGCCAAGCTCTTGTTCAGCGACACCGATAGTCTATGTTACGACATAGAAAAGGACGATATCTACAAAGATATGCAGGAAGATGCTGACTTGTTCGACACAAGTGACTATCCCCCAGATCATTTCCTGCATTCCAACGTGAACAAGAAAGTGCTTGGGAAAAGGAAGGATGAGACGGCGGGCATTCCCATTGAAGAGTTTGTTGGACTTCGGCCGAAAATGTATAGCATGATGTATGGTGGGAAAGAAAAACGTACGGCCAACGGAATCACTCGCGCGTGTCAAAGACGTATAAAACATAAGCAGTTTAAAGACAGTTTGTTCAACCAAACGCAAACGATGGTTATAGGGCACATCATTCGAAGTCATGACTACTAGATTTTCTCGGAGAAGTTGAGGAAAGTGGCTCTCTCCCCCTATGATGACAAGCCATATGTAATGAGTGATGGCTATTCCACTTTGGCGCATGGGCATTACAGGATATAAGGGGGAGACACTTCAACTTTAGAGTTAGTTGCGGTGTGAACACTGAAGCTTGAACATGAATCGGAAAAGAGCTTCAACTGATATGGATACTCTTGCTGATACAGTGAAAGACTTGAACGTAGAAAATCCCACCACCACCACCACCATTAAGAAATTAAAAGTGGAGACGACACCTACACCACAGTCGTGGGAGGCAATGCTTTCTCTAGGCAATGGAAAGTATATCAAGATTATGAAACAAAGCAATGAAGGAGTGGTGAACATTCGCAAATACCTCAGAGATGAGGGGACTGGAAGAAACCGTCCTACGAAAAAGGGAATTTTGCTGACAATACCTGAATAGAAAATGCTGAAGAAGCAGGTGAAAGAAGTGGATAAAAGGCTTCGCAGACAAGAAGACGGCTCATAACAAGGTAAACATGAATGCACTCATGCTTAACGGTGGTGCTTACCTTACTGTAAATGAGAGGAATGAAGTGATGATAGGTTCTCGGATAAGTTCTGATTATCGGTTTAAACCTGAAGTGTGGAAAGACTTTAAAAACATACCGCTTGCACCTGGGTTCAAGCGTAGACTTGGAAATAAAGTTGAAGTGTTTGTGGCTGAACATGATTCTAACATACGCGTGACATTCTGGAGAAATCTTTTACAGGATTATCCAGAGTCCAGAGTTGTGCCAGATACTCCATATTCAGATTTGATCCACTTAAATATCAAGAATTGGCGCGCAGTCTTACGATTCCTAGAAGCTGTCCAGTCTTGTGAACATAAAAACGCTAGCAAGGAGAACTGTTGAAAGAGATGGAAGACTATTTGTTGGATTATGAACCCATTACACATGGATTCTCATATATGAGAAACTTATGTGATGACATTGTGCTACGACATTTTGGAAAGTTTATCATACTATCGCCTGACGAACAATCCGTGTTGAAGGATCATCTAGACAAGTTGAGAATACCTGACTTTCTCCTTATACTCTCAAATGATATAGAAGTGCGTGTCATTAAGAACTGTCTAGAAGTGTTTGTGCAATTTCGCCAACATGACGAGATTACAGAACACTACGACATCATCACCCTCAGCACGGTGGAATGGAACGCGCTGTTACAAGCATTGGATTGGGAAGAACCTGATGTTTGAATTCAAAGAGCAAGGAATACAAATTATGCGGGGTACCAAATCCATTAAGCTGACACAGCCTATGCGGGTGATTGACATAGACTTAGAAGAAGAAGGATATGAACTGAAACTGTCTGAACATGAAGCTGTTAAAGTGATAAAGTTTGGTGATGTGAGATATGTTAGCTTTCATAGTATTTACAAATGTGGATGTAATGTCTATGATACATATATTAATTTAGATTCTGATGAATGGCATTTGTTTATCAATGTATTGAATGCATTTAGTGACATGTATTGAATATGCTTTGTAAATAGAGTTTGTAAATAAAAGTTTGTAAATAAGTGTTTGTAAATAGAGTTTGTAAATAAAAGTTTGTAAATAGACTTTGTAAATACGTGTTTGTAAATAGAGTTTGTATTTAAGTGTTTGCAAATAGAGTTTGTAAAGTTCGTCAATAAAAGTTCGTAAATAGAGTTTGTAAATAAAAGTTTGTAAATAGACTTTGTAAATAAAAGTTTGTAAATAGACTTTGTTAATTAAGTGTTTGTAAACTTTGTAAATAGATATAACACAATAAACAAGACAGTTTTATCTTAGGTTGTTTTATTTAACAAACTTGAACAATTAACAACAACTTAACTACAACTTAACTACTATAACTTAACTAATACAACATTAATAAAACAATGGTTTATAATGTCTATATACAAAAGCTTTTACAATAAAATCACCATCTTTTCTTTTTAATACAGCAATGATTTCAAAAGGACTATATCCTTGAGCTCAATAAAAACCACATGACGATGATATTGGTGTTTGCAATGATATGGAATTATACATATAGTCATTTCTTAAAAACGTTTCTAAACGATCATCGAGAGGTAACAGTCTATAAGAGTCAAAATATTCTTTGTCATAATACACTGCCACCCAATGTTCTCCTGGTTCATCATGATCGTCTGTGTTGATGACATAGGCATCACGTTGTAAAGATGGTAACTGATCCATGGCAAACACACCTTGAAACAAGTCTTTAGTCATGACATCATGGCTCAATATGGCATTGATCTGCTTCGTGTTCATGACTGGTAGTGGAATTGGATGCTGCGATTTGCACTTATTACAATCAAAAATTCCCAAGCTTGATCAGAGGAAAATGATCATCACCATCATAATCAGGTGTTAAGTCAAACGAAAATAAAGCATAACCTCTAGGCCAATCTTCCCGATTTATAATGGGACGTTTCTCACCATTCAATCTACCAAACGATTTGTAAAGCGTTTCAGAAGCGTCTAGGTATTTGTTCTGTGTAATTTCAAGCTTGAGAGGTTTGGATAGAACTGGTTCACCATTCGTGTACAGTTGCATGTAGTCCAGATCAAAATGTTTGAAATCATATGGATTCCTCAATACTGTTCCACCAAAGGCTTCAATATGAACCAGACCAATGACAATGCGTTTTGGTATTTGATCCAAAAAGATGTTGTCTTTCACAAAAGACTGAAATCCTGCTGGAATGGCCGACACTTTACATTCTTTTCTACTGATGAGAAACTTGGCAGGACTTTTCATTAATGCATCTGTATGTCCTAACTGAATACCTGGACTAACCCTCACTTTGCGAATGGTTAAAAATGCCTCTTTCACTCCTACCTTATCGGCATTTTTTGCAGCCATCAAGACATATTCATCTTTTTTTCTATGGAAACGTAATTTCAAACTGATGCCATTAGGAAGATAACGATCCTGCTCAAACAAATCTATTCCTAAACCACCTGTGAGCATAAACTCACGGCTGAAACGTGTATACAAATAACGATTATGTAAACCATTATTTCTTGTTTCAGCTAGACCGCCACCCTCAACATTGACATGAAATCGTGATACATATTGTTCATGATTGGGTCTTTTCACCTCAAAACCATTCATTGACCGAGCAGTATCCTTGTACATGAGACGCACAGAGCGCTCAGAATGGAGACTTTCTTCCGAATCATGGATGAGATGAGAGATAATGCTGGTATAACCGTGGGTATTGTTACTATGAGATACCAATCGATAATTCAGAAACAATTCAATATTAGACCATAACCCATTAAACACATCATTGATGCATGATACATTATCATCTACGCCACAAGCTGTTTCATCAGCCTTTACAATGCGACATATAATATGAAGTTTGCTGTTCTTTAAATCCAGATATTCTTCTGTACTCGCAGGAACATAAAATTCTATTGGAGCGCCTTCTCTAATGGTAGTGAGTGGTTGGTAGTCGACATTATAACTTTTTTCTACAGCAGTTTGCGTCGGTAGTATATGAAACCATTCCAATGGAGAAAGACGACATTCACACGAATGATTATGAATGAGAGCCATGATTAAAAAATATCTTTTTCGAATATGTTTTGATGTTATCCGTCTGGCTGTTTTTCGTCTTTTGGCACGTTTCGTCGGTTGCACGCGCTTTTGTTCGCCAAACATACGTTGTGCTACTCGGCCCGTAACATTTTTCGCGACATCTTTTGCAGCCTTTTTAAGATGTGGCGCAACGATCTTAGCCCCAGCCTTAAGTAATGGAATAGCTTTACGAGCCAATGATCCCAGTATTGAAGCAATTCCATCGCCATATTGGATTCGCGCTCCTTTGAATCCTGGTAATTCCCCGCCAACTTCACGAAGAAAATCGTTGCGATATGCAGACGTATCGTGTGTGTAGGCTTTCATAATGCTTGTGGTCGAAAATGAAGTTTACATATCACCTTTCCAGTTTGAAATGGAACATTATAGGCTGTGTCGTCCTTAATATTCATTTCTATCACGTCAAATTTGGACGTGTTTACAGGAACATAATGCGGTTCGCCGTAAGTTTTCATGACAATGTCTCCATCATGGCCTTGTATTCCAAAAGAACGTAGTAAGGGAACATAATAACCGCCAACAACTTGTGGTTCACAAATGCTACAATACACATAAAGTGTATAAAATCCCTGTTTCACATCGGCTTTATGTTCAGCTGTACATGTTTCAGTATACCATTGATCTGGGATAAATCCTAAAATCTCAGCTAATCCAGCGGAGAATGACACTTCAAATTTATAATTTAGAAATAGAAAAACGCGTCGTCTAATTTTATCATACTTTATCCGAATAGCTTCTTTAAGGTCATCTTTCATAGAATTAGCCGCTTCTTCATTCACTGCATGACATATTTCTTGTATGGATCTATAGTAACCATAAGGAATATTGATAGTGTCAAGTGTATCTGTCAGTGGTTGTTGTCGATACTGAATAGAATAGTCCATTCCATGTCTCATGGTTGTCCATGTATGTGGATATTGAATTTCAGCTAAAGCCACTTCATATTTTCCATTCAGATAAATGGTTCGAGGCATACGAATTTGATAATTCGAAGCTTTGTTGTTTGGAATAGTATATACTAGCATTGTTAGTCAAAGTAATGTAAAAACTTGTTGTCTCCATGATGACTAAATGGTATATGTTCGTTGACGTTGTCTATATACATCACGATAGCGCGCGCCATTCGCACATGTATGCAAATGGTGTTTCTCATCATGATCTATTACTTCTCCTTCACAACAAGCACTTGCACGTCTTATTTTGACAGGAATAGTTGTTTTCGCTTCATTTTCTTGACAACAACATAGCTCTTTAAGCCATTTTAAAAATTTTCCCATCCTTCAGGAAACTTTGTGACGTTGTTTCATTTCTGTTGCAATGTCTTCATTAGTGGTCTTTTTACTAAACATTGTTTTTGGAATATTAGCATCTACAATTTCTTGAAAAAAACGGATGCCAACCATGTGGTATTGCTCGTTCTTTTCTTCTTGTAGCCACCAATGCTTCTTCATCAACTCAACAATGTTAGGATTTGTTATAATATCGTCGTTTTCAACACAAGTTCATGTTTCTTCAGTTCCGCTAAAAGTTGTATTACTTTTCCATGATAGATAGGCTGAAAATGACTTAGAAATAACTTTTCTGGTTTCTCAGGTGACGCAACAGGCTTTTGCCTAGACTGACTTGTTCTTAAATGACGATCAAGAAGTTGAGACATTTCCATAGCCTTTTCACGCGTTCGTTTCCCACATAAAAGTTTATTTACTTTTGTTTTAATGTCATTTTTCTTTTCTAATAACAGTCTGTATTCATATTCAGGAATGAGGACCATTTTCATAGTATGTTTCATTTTAACAGCAGTTGGGTTAACAAGGGCAATGCAAATTTAGCAATAGCTCCAATAAACTCTCCTTTCTGATTAATCAACTTCTTTTTTCTTCGAAGTGATATCTTCTTATCTGCTAGAGTACGTAGAGTATGACGTTCACGTTTGAATTCCTTAAACCGTTTTGAGCTTAAGAGTAAATGTCCTCGCAATATATTTAAACAAATTTCAAACAAGCTTGTTAATTCCTCTTTTGTAGCTTGCCATAGCAAGGATTTACTAAACAGAATGATATAATGTGTATTCAAACTAATATTGCGAATCTCTTTACCATGATGAAATAAATTATGCACAATAAAGATAATGCTTAGATTTCGATGACTGCTGCCAATACTAAAGAGACGTGTCATACGCTCATCACTATGACATTTCGTCATTAAGTCATCAATGATAAGTAAGTTTGGTTTTTCGGGTTAAAACGCTCGTCAATGTCATCTGAAATGCTTTGGTAAAATTCCACGCCTTTCATTCCCTTGTACAAAGGCTGATCTGCTGCATAAAGACATAAAATGCTTTTTGGAGAGGGTTTAATCAAGTTTTGTTCTAGAATTTTCTTCACCAGAGACGTCTTGCAACTGCCAGTGGGTCCAGAGACCAAACATGTAAATGGATGCTTCATTTTTGCATGTCTGTTTCTTTCACCCAACTGTTAAACTTGTTTGGCCAACCTAACCACTTGACAAATAATTCTTTCACACGTCGTCTTTTACGTGTTTTCAAGACTTTTTCAATTCTATAAATAGATTCAATATCTTTGGTCACTTTCTGCAGTTCTTCCTCATTGAAATGTCCATCAATATCTTCGTCTAAAAAGTCTTTCACACGATACAAATGTATTCCTTGCTTCTTACAACGATGTGTGACAATGAAGACTTCTTGCGTCCACTTTATATGATAATCCCGTTGAAACCCATATTTGATGTGGGAAATACGAACATGATCACCAATTTTAAATTTAAAATTCTTCTTCTTCTTCGTTTCAATTTCAGTTTGTCGACATACATATCATTCCACACTTTCGATTCGTTGTCTTTACGAATCTCTGCAGGAGCATACTTATCAGGAAGAGAACCATGAGGTCTATGGTTGTAATTGTACACCAAGTCTGGAAAGTTGTCTACATAACGGTAAGTTTGATTATGTAGAAAATACCGATACATCATTCTTTTTAGAGTACGAATGACTCTCTCAGCAAAGTTGGCTTTGGTTTCATTCTTTGTGGTATAAGCATGAATTCCCTCCTTCTTCAAAAATGCTTTTACCCATCTGTTTTTAAATTCCATTCCCTTATCAGATCTTAGAGTTCGTAGTCTTCGTTGTGTATCATGAAAAATCTTTTGAAAGGCTTGTATGACGCTGGTATGTGATTTATTAGGCATGGCTGTACCCATAAATATTTGGAAAACACATCAATGACAATGAGTAAAAAGCGCGTGTCATCATTATTGGGAGCTATGTTTCCCACATCAGCCAAATCAATATCCCACATGTCATCAATGCCACGTGTAATCACACGTTGTCTTTTGAACCTGTATTTGACAGGTTGTAGTAAACTGAAGGCATCTTGATCCTGTAGCCATTTCTTCACTTGTAAATGTGTAACTGGTTGATCATGTTTTCTTAAGATGTGATAAAGTTTGTAAGGACCAGCAAATGCCCTAGACTGTCCAGGTTTGAAGTCAATATTCGTTAAGTAGTCTTTCCACGTCGACATGATGAATGAAAAACCACTTCTCAACAGAACACTTTTATTTTATCACTCAACCATCATAGTAACATAGTCTTAACTAACATGACTTAACTAACATGACAACAACATATCTTACAAATCAAGTATTGATACAATGGTGTGAATAACTGGAGACCATTGGTCTTCAATGAACACTAACCAACTACTGAGTTCATCTAATGTAATAGTATCTACACCGTATTTCTCACAACGTTGATTTGCATTCTCTAACACTTTATCTAAATGTATGTAATATTTAGCTTCATTCCAATATGCATAGACACATGCAAAATGACAAGTATGTTCTTGACACTCTTCATGTTGACATGCAGAACATACTAAACATGCAAACTTTTTTACAGCTAATAACATTTCTTCACAATAGGCTTTTTGCACAATATATTGTCTCAATGTAATGTCTAACAACTTTCCCATAATATTCTGACCAGGATATGAAGGAGATGACAATTGTTTTACACCAGCTCCCCACCAATGATCATACGTTGCTTCAACTAAAGTTTTGTTTTTACATTCTTTTAACTTTTTCCAAAACAATGCACACTGATTCAATTTAACATGTAAAACATCTTGCATTTTACTTCTCTTCACTGTATGTCATAAAGGACATGGCTTTATCACTTTAGCTATACGTTTTGCTTCATATCCATTTCTACATGAAGCAATAGCTGAAGCAATATCTTGACGGTGATGAAAAACTGCTTTCTCATATTGATACAAAGCTTCACTTGAGCTGAACACATGTCCATACTTTTCAAGTCGTGTTGGAAACATGTTTGGAAGAACGTCCTTGTGACTGCTGAATAGTAAAAGATTCTCCATGTTAACTTTGTTTCTGTTGTTTATTCTGACATGTCGGTTTCTTCCTGTAATAAAATATCTTTTTAGATGACTGCTGCCTCTTCTCTCATATTCTTTCTCTGTTTACGTTGAAACCACTCAAACAAAATTAAATTTGCTAGTAAGAAAAACATTGTTATGTTATCAACTCGCTATGTTATCACAAATATGTTAAAAGGTTAATGTTAAAGTTGTTCTCTTACCTGACAAAGCTGCTCTGTTTCCTCTTCTAGTCTACAACAATCTCTCAAATAATCAACTACGGTGAAATATACTTCTACATCAGTGCGAGCAGAATAAAGCGCAGAATCAAAGTCAAAGTCAGAATCTTCTTCTATTCCACTTTTATGACATTCTCCAAGAAATCTTGAATGAAGTTCAATCACAGCAAGACTATGATGTACAACATCATAAAAAGCGTCTAAATGATATAGTTGATAGTCTGGAGTGCCACAGCAAGCAAGTTTAGCAATCATCAAGTCAACATAAGCCTTTTTAAAACATGCGTCCATCTTGTTTCAGTGTCTTGTAGCTTCTACTTTGCTTCACAGACTTTAAGTATTCCACACTTGCCTCAGAAGTTGTTTGGTTCACACATCTTGCAATTATACTTGTGGCAGTGGCAATGATAATCCTCCACATATGCATAAGCACCACAATAGTCACAGGTAAGTCCAAGTTGATTTTGCACCCTCATGTTCTCCAATTGAACTTCAGCCAGTCTTTTCTTGGACAGTTTTGACACCTTCATCAGACCATCCTTTTGAAGTTTGATGATAGTTTTTTCACCATGACATTCCACATATGGTAGTAAGGCCGAATTAATGTTATCCATTTCCTGAAGCAGTGTCTCCCATTCACCATCATTCATGTTGATGTAATGCGTGTATTCTTTCCCTTGAAACCGTGATGTGCGCACAAAACTCACATAACGCATATCCAAGTATACAATCTTCCACAAAGATGGTGAATAAGCGCACCATCTCTCTCCACTTGTGATGCTTAGAAATGGTCCATATTCTCCATGCTCCACAGTAATGGTTAAGTTGGCACTAATTTTAAAGCTGCTTGTCTTGTTCTCCATGACTACACAATGAAATGGTAACTGTGAATCCCTTTTATACCCAACTGTCTGCTTAGGTAGATTAAGGACTTCACTCCTCCAACTATCTGCTAAGTCAGTTCTGAAATGATGACTTCACTCCCTTTTATATCCAACTATCTGCTGAATCAGCAAACATCTTGCAAAGTTTTGAATTCACTTCAACTCGACCATGGTTGAATCGGACAAGCTCTGATACATTCGTCGTCAATGGAACATCATCATCATAACGTAAAATGATTCTTGCAGCTACATCTAACATGAGCTCAACTGCCTAAATTGTATTCGCGTTGATAAATGCTGAATCAATGCTGTAAGTTAATGGCAAATGCAGTTCTTCACATTCACGTAAAAACGAGTGGATGAAACGATCTCTTGGAATAGCCTTTCCAACAGCTTCCCAATGCTGATGTAAATTCTTCACTTGCAACATCCAATTCGATTCAAAAGCAGGAAGCTTTGAAAACAAATAGTCAGCATAATTCACTCTGAAGACGTCATCCATGGTCTCTACACATCGATGAAGAAGTAATGTTGACATTATGAATGATGACATTGTAAATGACATGTTACATGCTACATGTAGGTTTTCATGAGATGTTTGCAAAATCGTGGAGTCATCTCATTGAAACCATCAAGAAAGGCTGTTGGTAAACCGTTTGTTAGAGATTGTGTCATGACAATCACTAAAAAGACTCTTCTTTCATAACTACTTACTATCCCTTTGAAGACTATTGGCATGGTGAAATGTCCTTTTCATAGAGGTAAGCCATCATATCATACACTTGAATACGTTCTTCAAGGTATTTGAAGCTTTGTAGTATGACTTTTGCACATTTAACACCGCGATCCTCATCAACACACCTTAGCATCGGTAGACATAAAGTCTTAAAATGTTCCTCATGAAGACTTTTAATAGGTTGAACGAAACGGCCAGTCATGGCTTCGGAGAATTTTGGCTCTGACAACGAAACATGCTCTATGTTTCCTTCCAACATGTAGATGAGCTGAATGACGGTATTCACTTCTTCCGTTAGGTACATGTACGTATGTTGGTTGAAAAAGCCTTCTTCTTATAAACACCATAAAATGTTGCAATCGATGAGAGGAAGCACTGCTTGAACACACCGAGTACTGGGGAAGCAAAAAAAATCAAGTATACGGATCAAAAGCGCACAGATACAGGCTTCAGTTGTGTATTTCAAACATTTCACATGTATTAATTTAAATGCGTTTTAAATACTCCACCTTACTGTAGCCTCATTTAAATCTTAGGATTTTTACAACAGTAGTCGCTTGTTTTGATTATAAATCAATAAAAAGGTCTATTTTTTTCCAAAATTTTTCCAACGAAAAGCGAGTTATTACATGAACTAAACAGACTGGTTATAAGAGAGATTTGGTGGGGGGGGGGATTCTGTAACTGTCATTGAAAGTTCGAAAATTCGACTTATTACTTAATTTCAACCAAAATAAACACACGCGCCATCCAGAGGTTGCTAGCACTTGGATGGAATTTTGTTTTTCTTTCAAGGCATAGATTTTGGGTTCAGAGGTTACTAGCACATAAACCCGATAAAACCAAATGCTCACTAGGCACGATCTGGTCATTTCGACTGTAATCTTCGAAAGTTCAGGTTCTATTGAATTTTACTAACCGTGACTGATGGCTGAATGTCCATGTTTTTTCTCGGAAACTGGCGACGGAATGTCCATTTTTGCGTGGAAAGATTGCCGACAAAATTCGTCATGGTGAAAACTTGATGGACGACGAGAGTTCCCGACAGAAACTATTGTCTGACGACGAGTTTCTGTCGGGAACTCTCGTCGGAAACTGATGACAACGAGCGCGTGATTCATGGCGATATAGGTGTCCGGGACTGCCTGCTGTATGTCGGTTGGTTTGCCCCGATCGGTGAATTCAGCCCATCATAGTATGGCGGTGTCTTGCCCTCACACCGGGTCTGTCCTGGTTCCTTAGCTGTTGGCTGTGACGGCAATGACGATGACGAGGTGGTTGTGTTTACGCTTTTATTTCCGTAAGGACGAAAAGGTCAACTGAATAACAACAGCAGAAAAAACAACATATTAAAGTTAACCTGTTAATTCGAAACGAAATACACGTTTTGCTTCTCAAAAATCTATTTGTTAGAACGCGTATTACCGACAAACACGTGCTAAAATCATTAAAATACAACTACCGACCACTTAAACCGACAATAACTGATATTTTAATAATATACATCAAAATACTGTAAATACTGGCGCTCTACACAAAATATGAGAAATAGAGAACACAATAAAAAAACAATGCTTGGCAGCTATTACTCGCCTCAAATCCCACACACCACATGCTGAATTCATCCACAAAATATCCAACCAGTAAAGCACTGTATTACTGTTATTCTAGAATGCAAACGAGGCGCAATCGGCTTTTATATGACATGGAATTCACATAGCGGGCAAACATAGGCGTTCACATGTGTACAACCATATCGGGCAAACAGAATGGTAAAATCTGATTGGTCAAAAATTAATTAGACAAAAATAAAGGCGAGGGAAGGGTATTCAAGAAATACTAGTTATGGCCATAAGCAGCATCTGCATTCGCCACAGTTACTCTTGCTAAAGTGTGTGTTATGAACGATTTCCCGTCGCTTGTGCTAAGTGTGGTTTGCAAAGATGACATTAGTCAATTTAGTCATTTGAATGACTTACCGATATGCAGTTCTCGCAGTGAAGGTGTGTCGTTGTTGATTGGACAAGACAATCCAGATGGTTTAGTTCCACTTGAGGTACGTCGTGGTCAGCCCGGCAAACCGTACGCAGTAAGAACACCACTAGGTTGGACGGTTAACGGACCTGTACGAAGGTAAGAGGAATCCTCGGGTGCGTGTTGTCATGTTGACTGTTGTGCAAATGTCGATCGCGAGTTGAACAACCATGTCGAGAAATTCTGGAAAGTTGATAGTTTTGGAACAGCATATGAATGCAGTGAGGTGTCTTTGGACGATGAAGCTGTGGAATACCTCAGTATCCATCGATAATACTCACTATCAACTTGACATACCATTCAAGCATGACAAATCGAAATTACCCGATAATCGAATCCTCGCAGAAAAGCGCCTTGGATATCTAGGCCGGCGCTTGAGGAAAGACGATGTGATGTATTCTAAGTACACTGCAGGCATCCACAATTTGCTGTAGAAGGGGTATGTGAAAAGGTGGAGGAAGATGAGTCGACAACTCCAGGTCCTTGGTATATACCGCATCATCCCGTATTCAACCCTAAAAAGCCAGAGAAGCTAAGAATTGTGTTTGACTGTGCAGCGTCATTTCAAAACACTTCCCTCAATAAAGAAGTGATGCAAGGCCCGGATCTGACGAACACCTTAATCGATGTATTGCTGAGGTTCCACGAAAGCATTATTCTTTTCGGTTTACCTTCTGCACCCAGTTGTTGTTGCAGCTTTGTGGAGCAGAATATGCGGTTACTTCCGGTGTCCAGCAACGCAAACGTACAGGAACAATAGGAAGAGACACCTTTGCCTTCTATGGTGCATTCGTGCTGCATTGTTCGGAGAAGTTGAGGAAAGTAGCCCTCTCCCCATATGATGACAAGCGATATGTGTTTAATGATGGCTCTTCCACTTTGGCGCATGGGCATTACAAGACGACATTATAAAAGAGGGAGATTCTCCAACTTCATAGCTATTTGAGGTGTGAACACTGAAGCGTTAACATGGATCCTAATCATTAGAGATCTGCAACTGAAATGGATACTCTTGCTGATACAGTCAAAGATTTAATGGTAAAAGAACCTGCCAATATAACCACCACCAAGAAATAGAAAGTGGAGACGACCCCGCGAACACCACAGTTGTGGGAGGGAATGCTTTCTCTAGGAAATTTAAAGCATGTCAAAATTATGAAACAAAGCAATGAAGGAGTTATAAACATTCGCAAATACCTCAGAGATGAGGGGTCTGGAAGAAACCGTCCTAAGAAATAGGGTGTTTTGCTGACAATACCTGAATGGAAAATGTTGAAGAAGCAGGTGCTGTCAAAAAAGGTGCTGTCATCATGAATGCATTAGTGTTTAACGGTGTTGCTAACCTCGCTGTAAATGACATGAATAAAGTGATGATAAATTCTGCTTATCGGTTTTAACTTGAAATGTAGAAAGACTTTAAAAACATACCACTTAAACCTGGGTTTAAACGTAAACTTGAAAATAAAGTTGAAGTGTTAGTGGTTGGACATGACTCTAACATATGTGTTAGATTCTGGAAATATCCTTTACAGGATTGTCCAGAGGATTATGATGGAGTTGTGCCAGATACTCCATATTCATCATTAATTCACTTTGATATGAAGAATTGGTGCGCAGTCTTACGATTCCTAGAGGCTATCCAACATCCGAGCATAAATACTGACTGTTGAACGAGATGGAGGACTTTTTACAGATTATAAATTCATTACAGATGGATTCTCATATATGAGAAACGCATGTAATGACATTGTGCTAAGACATTTTGGTAAGCATATCATGCTATCGCCTGAAGAACAATCCGTGTTGAAGTACCATCTAGAGAAGTTGAGGTGACCTGGCTTTCTTCTTGTACTCTGAAATGATTTAGAAGTGCGTGTGACTAAGAACTGTCTGGACGTGTTTGTACAATTTCGTCAACATGACGAGCTTACAGAACACTGCGACTTCATCCCCATCAGCACAGTGGAATGGAATGCGCTGTTACAATCATTGGATTGAAAAGAACCTGACACTTGAATTCAAAGAGGAACGAGTACAAATCATGTGGGGAACCAAGTCTATTGAGCCGACATATATTATGTGGGTTATGGTGATGGACATAGGCATAAATGAAGACGGATATGAACTGAAACTGTCTGAACTTAAAACTGTTAAAGTTATAAAGTTTGGTGATGTGAGTTATGTGAGTTTTCATAGCACTTACAAGTGTGGGTATAATGTCTATGATACATATACTAATTTATATTGTAATGAATGGCATTCATTCATCAATGAGTTGAATGCAACAAAGTTTGTAAAATGATTGACATGTATTTAATGTGTTTGCAAATAAAGTTTGTGAGATAATTGTTTAACATGTAAATAGATTTGAATCACAATAAAAAAAAAGAAAGTTGTATGAAACTTTTTTTATTTATCATATTTATAATAAATGAAATTAACAATTACCAACAACTTAACTAATACAACTTAACTCATATAACTCCATATACAGCATTAATAAAACAATGGTTTGTAATGTCTATATATAAAATCCTTTACAATAAAATCACCATCACTCCTTCTTAATATACTTACAATATCAAACATACTCTGATCTCTAGCTCTATGCTATATATGATATGCACAATAGAAAGCATGTAGATGGTATTGGAGTTTGTAATAGTCATTATTTAAAAATTTTCTAGAGGTAAAAGTCCGTAAGAGTCAAAATATTCTACAGGGACTTTGTCAAAATAGACTGCCACCCAATGCTCTCCTGGTTCATCATTATTTTCTGTGATGACGACATAGGCACCGCATTAATCTGCTTCGTGTTCATGACTAGTAGTCGAATTGAATGCTGCTATTTGCACTTATTTCAATAATGTTATCAAATTCAGCATAGACTATGACATTGACTGTATTTTGCATTCCTCGGCCAAATTCATCCCCATCCGTGTCTGATACGGGGATAATGATCATCACCATCATAATCAGATGCTAAGTCGAAAGAAAATAAAGCATAACCTCTACGCCAATCTTCCCGTTTTGTGATGGAACTTTCTTCACCATTTAATTTATAAAAAGATTTGTAAACAGTTTCAAAAGCGTCCAGATATTTGTTTCGCGTAATGTCAAGCTTGAGAGGTTTGGACAGGACTGGTTCACCATCCTCGTACAGTTACATGTAGTCAAGATCAAAACGTTCGAAATTCTATAGATTTCTCAATGCTGTTCCACCAAAGGATTAATTATGAACCAGTCCAATGACAATACGTTTTGGTAATTGACCTAAAAAGATGTTAGCTTTCACAAAGGATTTAAATCCTGTTGGAATAGCCAAAATTTTACATTCTAAGAAACTTGGCAGGACTTTTCATCAATGCATCTATATGTCCTAACTGAATACCTGGACTAACCCTCACTTTGCGAATGGTTAAAAATGCCTCTTTTACTTCCACAATATAGGTATTATTTGCAGCCATTAATACATATTCACCTTTCTGTCTATGTAAACGCAATTTTACACTGCTCAAACAAATCTACCCTTAAAACACCTGTCAGCATAAAATCATGGCTGAGAAGTGTATGCAAATAACGATTATATAAACCATTGATTCCTTGCTCAGCTAGGTCATTACCGTCGGGATTTACAGGAAACCCTCATACATATCTTTTATGATTAGCTCCTTTTACCTCATGATTATTCATTGACCCGGCAGTATCCTTGTGCATGAGACGCATAGAGCGCTCAGAATGGAGGCTTTCTTCCGAGTCATGAATGAGGTGAGAAATAGTGCTGGTATAACCATGCGTATTGTTACTATGCGATCCTAATCGATCATTTAGAAATAATTCAATATTAGACCTTAACCCTTTAAGCAAATCATTGATGCATGATACATAATCATGTGCACCTTTACAATGCGGCATACAATATGAAGTTTGCTGTTCTTTAAATCTAGATATTCTTCTGTACTAGCAGGAATGTAAAATTCTATTGGAGCGCCCTCTCTAATGGTAGTCAGTGGTTGATAGTTTACATCATAACTTTTTTCTCCAGCAGTTTGCGTTGGTGCTATGTCAAACCATTCCAATAGAGAGAGACTGCATTCACAAGAATGATTATGAATTAAAGACATTTTCAAAGATATCTTTTGTCATGTTTTGTTGATGTTATCCGTCTGGCTGCTTTTCGTACGTTGCACCCTATTTTGTCCTCCCCAATGACACGCTGCGCAACTCGGCCCGTAATATCTTTCGCGACATCTTTTGCAGCCTTTTAAAAATGTGGCGCAACGATCTTAGCCCCTGCCTCAAGTAGAGGAATAGTTTTGCGAGCCAATGATGCCAGTACTGAAACAATACCATCGCCATATTGGATACGCGCTCGTTTGAATCCTAGTAATTCCCCGCCCACTTGACGAAGAAAATGACTGCAGTATGCAGACGGATCGTGTGTGTAGGCTTTAATGCTTTTGGTCTAAAATCAAGTTTACATATCACCTCTCCAGTTTGAAAAGTGACATTATGGCCTGTGTCATCATTCATTTCTATCATGTCAAATTTGGATGTGTTTACGGGAACATAATGAGGTTCTTCATAAGTTTTCATAATAATATCACCATCAACACCGGTAATGGGAACAAAACTTAGCAATGGAACATAATAATCTCCAACAACTTGTGGATCACAAATACTACAATACACATAAAGTGTATAAAATCCCTGTTTCACATCTGCTTTATGTTCAGCAGGGTCAGATTGTCCATACCATTGATCGGGAATAAATCCTAAAATCTCAGCTAATCCTGTGGAGAATGACATTTCAAGGTTATAATTTATAAAAAGAAAAACTCGTCGTCTAATTTTATCATACTTTAACTGAATAGCTTCTTTAAATTCCTCTTTCATGGAATTAGCCGCTTCTTCATTGACTGCAGTTCAAATTTCTAGTATGGATCTGTAGTAACCATATGGAATAGTGACTGTGCCAAGAACAGAATCTGCAAGTGGTTGTTGTCGATACTGAATTGAATAGTCCATTCCATGTCTCCTGGTTGTCCATGTACGTAGATATTGAATTTCAGCTAAGGCCACTTCACATTTTCCTTTCAGATAGATGGTTCGAGGCATACGAATTTGATCAGCAGAAGCCTTGTTGTTGGTATAATAGTTCATACTAGCATTGCTGGGCAAAGTAATGTAAAAACTTGTTGACTCCATGATGATATATACACTTTGACGGAATGGATGCCTATATACATGACTTTGTGCATTCTCACAACTACGTGCATGATGTTTCACATAATGTTTTACATGATGTTTAACATGGTCTGCAGTGTTGCTGTCTATTACTTCTCCTTTACAAAAAGCACTGCACATCTTATTTTTACAGGAATTTGATTTATAGTTTTCGTTTCATTTTATTGAGAACAACGTAACTCTTTAGACCATGTAAAAAATTTCCCCATCTTTCAGGAAACTGTCTTTGTTGACCCTGTTTCATTTCTGTTGTAATGTATTCACGAGTGGTCTTTTTACTAAACATAGTTTTTGGAATATTAGCATCTACAATTTCCTGGATAAACTGATGCCAACCATATGGTGGTACTCCTCGTTCTTTTCTTCTTGTAGCAATCAATGTTTCTTTCATCAAATCAAAATTGTTGGAATTTGTGATGAAATCGCCCGTTTTCAACATAAGTTCATTTTTATCTGTCTATTTTACACCATGTTTCTTAAGTTCGGCTAAAAGTTGTATCATTTTTCCATGATAGATAGGTTAAAATGGTTCACAAATAACTTTTCTTGTTTTTCAGATGATGATGGAGCAGACGTGTGTTGTTGTTATTGAGACTGACTTGTTCGTAGATGACGAGCAAGAAGTTGCCTTTTCACGAGTTCTGTTCCCACGTAAAAGTTTATTTACTTTTGTGTTAATCCCACCATCTTTCTTTTCTAATAATAAAAACATTCTATATTCATATTCATGAATGAGTACCATTTTCAAAGTATGTTTCATTTTGTGAAGAATTGGTGAAGTTGTGAACAATCAGTCCTGTGCTAATTGATTTCGTAATTGATTGATTGATGCGAGCACGCAACGTCGATCGTGACGTTGCGTGGCCGTTTCGTCACGCGTATGCGTGCAATGACGTTTTGATGATTGTTGTTGGAATAAAGAGAACTGATTTGCTATTGAAACTGAACGGACGTCTTTTATTGTGCTCCGGACTTAAAAGTTGGCCCGATCAGTTTTTGTCCGTCCGTCGGTACAGTCAGCTCTACTAATTGACACATACTATATTGTCACATTGGTGGCAGCGAAAAAGAGTCAACTTTTGCTGCAAATTTGGCAATTTTTCGCTTAAAAAAAGACTTAGATTTTTTCGCTTAAAAAAAAAAAATAAAAAAAATCGAAGGGGATAAAGATGGAATTAAGGAGCAAAAGAAAAAGTCGTCCAACAAATCCTCCTGGCCTTTTTGAGGAAAACATGCGTTCTTTGAACGATAAAACCAACACAAACACAAACATGTCACAATTTTTGACAGATTTTCAATCAGCTGATCGTTCGAAATTTGCCGAAGGGGCCGAACGATTCGGTAATTTCCGGAGGATGACTCAATCATCACAGGATAAAGAACTTCTTGAGCAAAATTTTTCCCAAGAAAATTCCAATAGAAGTCTAAATTCACAGGAAATTCACCAGGATGATTTAAAAGTGGTTTCAGAATATTCAACTTATCCTGCAGACCAAAACAAATATTCCAAGGCACCTGTTAATCCGGTGTTGCAAGAATTTGAGGGTCCTGTGAAATATGATCCACAACTCAATTATTGCGGGATAGAGGGTAGAAATAGACCGAATAACAACCAAGGAAGATTACTTTTCGAGCAAAATGGGTGTCCTATGACAGAAAATGAAGGCAAATCTTTTCACAAATCAAAAGTTCCGATTGATACTGCAGAAGCAGGGGTGGATCAACACACTTCAACAAAGCAAAGAGGGGTGGGAGGAGTCTTCTACGATAATGGTCGTAGTTTTGAGACTCATTACAGGGATAACATGCCTATCAGGCGTATTCCAAGTAGTACTGTCTGCGGTTTGGAAACTCAGTATGTGGATCCCATGTCTTCCAGGCATACTCTAGATAGAAATTGGATATCAAAAGAATGTAGCTTGGAGAACAGAAACACAGATCTCCGAGAGAACTTGGGCACCTCACCCAATTTGAGAGGAAATCCATGTGATAAATTGCTTCAATCGCAGTATCTGCGAGATGACCATATCAGTAGTTGTGCAGATCCTATGTATGGGAGCAAAGAAGTTTCACGATCATTGTTCAATGACTCGTACAATTCACGAGAACATCCAGGACAAAGTTCTGGTACTTGGAGAGAGAATTTTCATTCATGTCGTGATGTTCCCTACTCGTCACCTCCAAGACAATATGCTGAGACACAATATAACAACTCTCAGACAAATCGAAATGGTCCGTACATGGATGGCATGTGCCGTTGGCGCAACGACTCGCAAATGCTACAAGAAGTCAGACCCCCAGAAACTGTCCTAACTGGGAGAAATTACTTGTACGGTAAGCGAGATCATGTTCAATCAGAAGATGATTCTTTTGAGGATCATAATGGCTATCGGAACCCAAGGGAAAAAACGCCCTTTGAAAATCACTTCGGTAGTCATCGTGGTCATAGACCGCAATACAATCGCGAACAAAACTTAAAAATCAAACCACCATCTTTCAATGGCAGATACAACGAGTGGATATACTTTACTTATTCTTGGAGGCCGCTAGTCTCAACAATTGGAGTGAACCAGAAAGAAAGTACTATCTTCTGGCAAACCTGCATGACGAAGCACGTACATTCATAATTTCCATGGAGGGACAATTTGCTAATACAACGTGTGAACAGCTATTTCAAGCCATGGAACAGCGCTTTGGAGTAGGGGATAGAAGTCATCACTTCCAGGCTCTTCTGGAGAACCATATGTGGAAGTACGGAGAAAATCTTCGAACTTATCTGGATGAAGTGAGAAGACTAGTGTCTCTCGCATACCCAGAAGTGCCAGAATCGAGACAACAGGAATCACTTGTGAAGAAACACTTCATAAACGGCATACAAGATTACGCACTAAAACAGAAACTGTTGGTTGATCCTCCAGTATCTGCAGAAGCCGCAATGCAATACGCAGAGAGATACATCGCCGCTAAGTCTGCACTGCAAAAACAGAAGAATTTTGTCACCAAAGATCGGATCAGAATGGTTCGACCAGCAGAAGATGATTTTTTCGATGAGGAGGACCTAGATAATGATGAGGTTAACTTCAGCAAGAAGACGTTCAACGCCAGGGATGAAAAGAAGAAATCAATCGGAAAGTACGATGTTCAACAAATAAAATGCTTCAATTGTGGAGGTGTTGGTCATTTTAGGAAGAACTGTCCAAGCCCGGCTAATTTAAACTTTACAAGGTCTCCTTCTGTGGGCAAGAGAGAGACTTTGGAAACAGGATCGAAAGAAACTGCCCAATAGATTCTCGTAGTTTTCCTGATCTGCTGTATTCGGACTGCGATTCAAAAGAGGAAGAAGAGGAAGAAGATAATGAAAAAGAGGAAGAAGGGGAAGAAATAGGCGAAAGGGGAGAACAAAAGGTGATATCACGATCTTTGATGGTATCTGACGTAATCTTTTCCGAAAATAAACCGTTGATACAAAGTAAAGTATTGAACAAGTGCAGAAAAATGATTTTGGCGACGTTATCCACAAGAAATTAGAAGATCTGGACCTTAGGTTTGCTAAGGATTCTACAGAAAGCTTGTTGAATGAACAAGAACATTTAGAGGGTGTCCGACAGATTTCTGAGGAAGGCTCAGAAGAAAGTGTGTCAAACTCTTGGATAACCAGAGAAAACCTTTCGATGCACTCTGAGAAAAACTTAGAAAATTCCGCCCATGAAATCTCTTTCAGATCAAATGAAGAAACTTTCAAGGAGACAAATCACAGTCCTCCAACATTCTCTTTCGACGCCAAAATGACGTCGAAATTACTATCAGTGAAGATGTTCAAAATCCTCAGAAGTCTGATTGTCTGTTAGTATGTGAGAAAGACTCTATCCTGCAAGCTGTCCAAGTCGATCCAAACGTGGTAGATAAGGCTGAAAAAGGAATTTTCCTTGTTGGTGCTATTGGCAATTCATCAATCCCTATGATGATACATACAGGTGCCAATTGTTGTGTGATGTCCAAGAAAATCTACGACACTATTCCAAGTGAAAATCGCCCTTCTCTATTTAATCGCGGTTGTGGTATCGAGACAGTTACTGGAGAGACGAAGAAGTGTTACGGTGTCATCCAATACCCACTTCAGCTGGGAGAAGCGAAGCTGCCAGTTGAGTTCCATGTGGCAGATGTGTGTGATAAGGTCATTCTAGGCATGTCTTTTCTCACAAATTTCGGGGTCGGCGTTGGACACAAGGAAAGGTATTTTGAAGATATCGAATCAGACCATTCCTTGTCTAGTGTTGGATGGAAGACCCAAAACCCGAAGAGTTTACCTGATAGGGGAATACATCATTCCCTCTGGGAGAGAGATGATATTACCAGGAAAATCTCGATTAGAAAAGGAAGATGGAGGCAAGAATTCTCCGGTTCCTATGCTCTTTGAACCAAAGCCGTCTTTCTTTAGAGACCATGGTCTTATTGCATGTGCCTCCACGGTAATGAACAACAAAAACGTAGTGCCAATTCGGGTTTTTAACCCTACGGATGAACCTATCGTCTTACAAGCAACTGGTGAGGGTATTCGATGTGGATATCTGACGCCGACAAGAGTGCAGAGCGAGGTTTTCAGCAGAGCCGATCTGATTGCTCAGGTAGAAGGAGACTTAGGTAGAACTTGGGGTTACGAACTACCTGAACACCTACACGAACTCTTCCGTGAATCTTGTAAGGATCTGTAGTCAGAAGAGATGGATTTGGTGAAGCAAAAACTGATTCAATACCAGGATGTATTCTCTTCTGGAGATAATGACATGGGAGGAACACACTTGGTTGAACATCACATCAGAACGAAGACGGAAACACCAATCAAACAACGTCCCAGACCACTCCCTCCAAAACAGAATGAAGAGGTGGAAAGGCAAATCCAGCTTCTTTTGGAGGCAGGGATGATATCAGTATCTGACAGCGCATGGTCTCGCCCTATCGTCTGTGTCAAGAAGAAAGATGGGAGTCTGCGAATGTGCTGCGACTATCGCAAACTCAACGATGTGACCATCAAGGATGCCCATCCTATTCCGCCAATTAATCAGTCCATTGACGCTTTATCTGGAGCCAGATATTTCTGCTCATTAGATTTGATTTCAGGATACTACCAGGTTCCAATGAGCGAGACCTCAAAACTTAAGACAGCTTTCTGTACAAGAAGTGGCCTTTATCACTGGAACGTGATGAGTTTTGGACTCACAAATGCACCAGCTACTTTTCAGCGACTCATGGAACGAGTTTTGCAAGGACTGTATTGGCAGGTTTGCTTGGTATATCTGGACGATATTTTGATCTATGGAGCAACTGTACAGGAGGTACTCGATCGCCTAGAGAAGGTATTTCTGCGGCTGAGGGTTGCAGGCCTCAAACTTAAGCCCAAGAAGTGCCACCTGTTTCAAAGGGAGATACTCTACCTTGGATATACCATCAGTCGAAATGGGGTCCACACTGATCCTGCCAAAATAGAGGCTGTCAAAACGTTTCCAAGGCCGCTGGATGTCTCAGGAGTGGGAGCTTTCTTGGGTCTCACTAACTACTACCGAAAATTCATCCAAGATTACGCAAAGATAGCTTTCCCGTTGAATCGTTTGCTTGATAAGGGTGGTAAAAGGAAACAAGAGTTTGTGTGGTCTTCAAAATGCGAAGAGGCCTTTTGTCTCTTGAAAGAAAAGCTTACCTCAGCACCTGTACTACCTCTACCACAAGAAGAAGGAATGTACATAGTAGATACAGATAGCAGTGCTGAAGGACTCGGAGGAGTACTTAGTCAAATGCAGGAGGGCCAGCCAGCCGTCATAGCTTATTTTTCAAAGGCTCTTAGCAAGGCTGAACGAAATTACTGTGTGAGCAGGCAGGAGTTACTGTCAATTGTCTACCATGTACTAAAATGGAGATGCTACTTATGGGGGAATCACTTCGTCGTCAGAACAGACCACGCTTCTTTGCGATATCTACTATCTTTCAAGGACCCAACTGGGCAGCTAGCGAGGTGTATTGACGCCCTCTCTGAATACGACTTCGAGATCCAAGCAAGGCCCGGTCGAAAGAATGGCAACGCAGACGCTATGAGTAGAATTCGAAGTTCTTCATTCTTCAAACGCGCTAGAAGTACCAGAAGAAGAAAGTGCAGAGATTCCATCGGAAAACGAAAGCAAATACCCATTTCCCTGGTCCAAAGAGTCTATGGCCCAAGCTCAAAAAGAAGATCCAGCTCTTTGCGAAGTTCTCAAATGGCTAAAACTTGGGACAAAACCTAGATGGCAAGATATTTGTCATATAAGTAAAGAATTCAAGAGCTATGTGGCTTCGTGGAAGAATATTCTGTTAGAAGATGGACTTCTATTTCGACGGAATAGCGATCAGCGACGGGGAAATTGTGTTCAGCTGCTGATACCAGAAGTGTACCAATCCAAACTTCTATACTATTATCACGATTCGATCACAGCAGGTCACCTTGGAGTGGCAAAGACTTACTCCAAGTTACAAACAAAATACTTTTGGCCCGAAATGAAAAATGCCGTGGAGGTTTGGGTGCGCACTTGCACTTCTTGTCAGAAGAAGAAATCTCCACCAAAGTCTTATTGCGCTCCTTTAAAGAAGTATGTCATGGGTGTGCCCTTCGAGAGAATATCGTGTGACATTATGGGACCCTTGGTTGAAACAAGCAAAGGCAACATATACATTTTGGTGGTTACTGATATGTTTTCTCGTTGGGTGAGGCTTATGGCTTGCCAGACCAGACTGCTGAAACTGTTGCTGATGTGCTTGTCAAAGAGTGGATATGCCGTTTGGGATGTCCTTTAGAGATTCATTCCGATAAAGGAACTCAGTTTGAGTCCAACGTCTTTCGTGCGGTGTATAAACTGTTGGGAATTGAAAAATCCTCAACTTGTCCTAGAAGACCGGAAAGTGATGGAATGACAGAGCGATTCAATCACACGTTGCAACAGATGCTGTCTACCGTTATTCAACAGAATGTATGGGAATGGGATGAACGTCTCCCTTTCTTGACAATGGCGTTCAGGAGTTGTAAATCGAGCGCTACAGGGTATACTCCAAATTTCCTTATTTTTGGAAGGGAGAATGTATTACCTGTAGAAGCCTTTGCACCAAGAACTATCGACCAAGAAGACTTCAATGTACCGGAGTACGTTAGGCATATTCAAAATATGCTCATAAAATCTCATGCCGCCGCCATGCAATATTTACGTAAAGCAGTGGACCATCAGCAGAAGAGCTACTTAAACAGACTGAGGCCCCACCAGTATCAGTTAAAAGACGCAGTATAGTACTGGAGACCAGTGTTTAAGAAAGGCCAGTGTCCAAAGTTATTAAGTTTTTGGACAGGCCCTTTCTACATCGTAGAGATCATATCTGATGTGGTGTACAGAATTCAACAATCGCCCAAATCAAACACATTAGTAGTACATCACAATCACTTGAAACCAGCTTATTTCAGGGAGGAACCAAACAAAGACTGGCTAGACAGAAGTATTGAGAGGTTCGGCAGGAAGTCTGTAATTCAAATCGATGAGAAGGACTTGACTCCAGAACCAAGAAATCGTCTGGAGAGACCTCAGAGAGAACGAAAGAGACCAGATTTTTACGGAAACAGAGTCTCAGAAGATGATTTAATGTTATAGAAATAACATACGTTAGGGTAGCGTATAAGCTTTCTTTGTTCAGGCTTATCAGGGATTAGCGACCCTGCCCACGTAGCTACAGTGACCGATTTTTCCGTTCCAAATTATTTAATAAAAATTGTTAGCTTCAATCATGCCTATAAACAATAAGAAAACACAGTATTTTCTAATTAAAATTATTTAAATTCGGGATATCAACGTCTGGCGTGTGATGGTGGATGTTGTTTCACAGGAACACAGAGCAAATGCAACACCAGCAGGTGCTTGTAAATATCGTCTGCTTGTTCTTTGATTTTAACCGGGAGAATTTATGATTGGCTACCAGTTTGGTTCGAATGTTTCCGCGACGCCATCGTCAAGCCACGCGCGCTTCGTACTTACAATTCTTCTCGATTATGGCAGAATCACAGGCCGAAAGTGACCCCCGGGAACAGCCCGGGGTAGTTAATTATAAATGTCTGTTGTGTGCAACTAGACTATTCTCTCTCGACGAAATGGAGCTACATCAGGTGGAGGATCCACTGCGATGGGATTTTGGCGGGCAAAGAACAAGGAGCCTTACAAAGCCCAGATTATGTTCCATGTTGGGACTAGGGCGCCTTTTACACAACCTAGTCAGGAGCCAGGGGAGGCGCCCCTGGAGGGCGAGTTGAACACAATGGTGTTCAAGCCTCGGGAAGCCAGGCCCCGAGTTCAATCACCGCGAGTGGATCCGCTGATGGTGCCGGTTCGGCCGGACGTAGTACGAGTGGTGCCAAGAGTTGCAGGCAGAGGGTTTCTTTCCTTACGAAGACCGGTACCACCCATGGAAAGGCTGCCCGGTCATCGGGAATTTGTCAACCGGGACAAGGTGAGTAGATCTAGATCCCGTTCTCCCCTGAGAAAACCATCCCGTAATTTATGTGGGGAATGTGGGAGAAATTTCCCTCCTACAAAAGAAGGTGATTTACAGAAAGCAAGACATTTTTCTGGGGTTCACACTACGAAAAATATTTGTCTTGTGTGCACTCTGTGTAGCTCTCACTTTATTGGGGCTAGGGAATTCCAGGGTCACCTTACGGTTAAACATTCCCTAGAAATTGGCCAAAAGAAAGTTCCCGATAAGGATGTGTGCGCTCTGCTCTTTTGAAAGCAGAGTTGATAACATATACGTGGATACCGTTCTGTCGTGTCTGTTTTATTCGAATTTCAAATTGTTTAGCCACTGGCTAGGTTGTTGGTGCCCGAATCATATTCCTACCCCAGGGGTACCGGCAGATTATGAGGGGATATTTTATTGGAGCCCACCAACTATTCGGGAGGTGAAATATGATTATGTGGGCCCAATCCCGAAGGCTTTCATTTGCAAGGGGCTCGGTCGAGTGTTTATTCCTGGGAGTTCCAAGATTAAAGAAGTTAAGAGGGACGAAAAACCGGAGGACAAGACAGTTCCATTAACTCCGGATGTCGACCTATCGTTTTTGTTATCGGAAGATCCATTACCTCCGCATCTGTCCGGAAAAGTAGGATCCAAAGCAAATCAAGACGAAACATCATGTGAAAATATGCTGGGTCTTTCTTTCACTCCCCCAAATCCTTTGATAACGTTGGAGCCCTACATTAGCCCATTAGGGGTTGCTAGTACAAAGAAAACAGACCCTATTAGAAATAGCACACCCAAGGTAGGGAAGAAAAAGAAAAGAAAGCACAAGAAACAAAAGTCTAAAAATTAGTGCTCGTTTTTTTTTTTTTTTTTTTTTTTTTTTTTTTTTTGTTGTTGTCAGTCGGTCAGTACTCCAGGATTGGAATTGGAGGGGGAGGACTCCGATGGGGACGACTGCGTGGTTCCGGAGGAGTTGGCCTCCGGTGGGGCATGTGGCGGTTCTGCAACCGCGGAGAGGAGCAGAACCAAGGAGTTCCGGAGGAATCTGCCTCCGGTGGGAGAAATTTAATTTCTCCAACATTGTTGGCGGGGCTGAGCATCGGCACCAGGAGGAGAGGTCCTCCATCCGGCTTCCAGCAGCGCGAAAGCCAAGAAACAGAGGGTGTCCGCTGGGTTCCCAGCATTGTGGCGGAACAGGTGCGGGAAACCGTATACAGAGAGGGGACGGTAATAGTGAGGGAAGTGTCCTGCACACACGTTACCCATGTTCCCCACCAGCTAAATTAAGCTTCTTTCCCCGCCTTTCCCCCTCCCCCCCCCCCGATTTGGGAGCGTGACTTTCTCTGAGTTTTTTCTCAGAGCTATGAATTGATATTAACCCGATTATGACTTCATTCTCTGTGGTTTAGTGTTGTTTCGGCCTGTTTTTGAGAGAAAGTGGCAAGTAGCCCAATCTCGCCTTAACAAAATGTTATTTTATTTATTTTTTTAATAGCCGGTTCAGCTGGCTGCTGTGTCCCTTGACATGGGATTCTCCCTTGTGCAACCCCTCCACTCCCGTAGTATTAGCCAATCAGGCAACCTGTGGCTTACTCTATGGGATTGCTTTAGCAATGTTATTTAGCTCTGACCATGCATTTTAAAAAGTGCAACTATATTAGCAAATCAGATCCGTTTCTTGCCGTCACGTGATCCACTCTATGGGATTGCTTTAATCTAGTTGTTCTTGCCTTTGTCTAAGCAAGGGTGCACCGATGTCCCCCCTTTCCCTGGTTTTGGTTGCGTTCGCATCCGCCATGTTGGACAGGCCTCGTTTTCGATTTAATGCATTGTATTGCTTTAGCAGTATTAGTAACTCCACCCATCTAACTATATTAGCCAATCAAAATCGTGGTTTTCTGTCACGTGGCTTACTCTATTGGATTGCTTCGATGGCAAAAATAGACCTAAATTTAAAAAAAAACTATTATCATGCATTCTGCGTGTTGTCTGGCGTTGGTGTTTGCTTTTCTTTTCCAGTGGTTCGACTGCGAGTGCTTCTATCGAAAGACTGATAAAGAGCCCAGACTCTTTGCATTTAAAAAAAAATGCAAATATGTGTATCGAATGTTAAACTAGAGTGATGAACTGTATTTTTGGCACCTATGGATGGGATGTGTTCTCGATAGGCCCAGTGAATGTGGGGGTAGGGCCGCTTGGCGTGCGGAGAGGCCCCTCGTACCAGAATGTGAATTCTGGTATTGGAAGCTACTTGAACGACGCTAGCGTTATGATCAGTTAGTGTACGAGGAACAGTTTGTTGGAATCTATGGACGGGATGCGTTCTCGATAGAACCAGTAAATGCGGGAGTAGGGCCACTTGGGTTGTGGAGAGGCTCCTCGTACCGGAATGTGTGATTTCTGGTACTGGATGTTTTTACTTGATCTTAGCGTTAAATGGGAAAAGTGACTTTTGAACCGTATATTTGGCAGCTATGGCAGAGTTGTGTTCTCGATAGTCCCAGTAAATGTGGGAGTAGGGCCACCATGAGTGTGGAGGGGCTCCTCGTACCGGAAGTAGCGTATTAGTCACAAACTCAGTGTGTTTCGAACTGAAATCCATTTATTTGGTTATATGATTCTATGACTACTAAATTCATGTCGTTTGCAACGAGTCTATCGCTCAGAACTAGTCTACCGGATGCACTGCAAGCCTAAAGTGCCTAAAGTGCCTTTGTGTGACATTGCTGCTGATCTGCTGATCCGATCTGCAGCCAGATACCCTTTTACAGTACCAGATCTGCATTTACATAGACTAATGGAACATTTCTGTTATCTGAGTACAGAGACTCTAATTTTAGTTAGGGCTTAATGGTTAAATTGGTGTGAGTGAATCATATATTTCATACTGATTATGTATTTTAATTCCATTTCATTAAGTTAAATTTATTTTTTTATGGACAATTTCATTTAAAAAAACAGAGAGAAAAGGGAAGAAGGGATGAAGTGAGTTTAAAAAAATCGTTTTAAAAGTATTAGTGAGTTTTAAAAAAAAATCGAATTTTTCACACTCAATTTTTAAATGTTTAGGTGACATTTTCATTGCTTGTACAGTAGCATTTCAAAATTTTGGATAGGCGTTGTCTTCACATGCTGGTATTATAGTACTGATCCACCAAATCGGCCTTATTTTTAAGATAGAGCTACTGTATGACATCAATTTTCATGATTCGTTGACTATTAGTGTGTCTGTGTGAGGGATGTTAGGTCAAATGCTGTAGAGGGGTACACAGGATCTACAGGATTTGCGGTAACTTACACCAGATAGGGTCTGTTTGTTTTTCTTTATTTAAAAAAAAAATAATTAAATTTAAAAAAAAATGTTTAGTAGTATTTCAAGTAGTGGCCTTGGACCTCTAGAGCGCCTCAATTACTTAGAGTTTTACTTTGGTGTGATCTACCATCAGCGGTAGAGAGTACCCCCCCCCCAGCTTATTTGAATAACAAATGGTCAGTGTTCGAATTTAAAAAAAATGTTTAGTAGTATTTCAAGTCGTGGCTTTGGGCGTTTAGAGTGCCTCAGTTACTTAGAGTTTTGTTTTGGTGTGATCTACCATCGGCTGTAGAGAGTACCACCCCCAGCTCATTTGAATAACAAATGGTCGGTGTTCGAAATTATTTTGTTTATATGATTATGTTGCATAAGATAACTGACCGTGAATTTTAGCGATTGGTGTTCCTGGGAGTTCCAACCCCAGGTTGGGGAAGTGGCAAGGAATTCTACCTTGCTTGACAAGTAGAAAGTTCTACATACTGACGTAGAATGTTTGCCCCCCCCTCCCCCACTTTCTTGCTCTGTAGTACTGTTTAGTATTATGGAACAAGTTTTTCGTTTCTTTCCTGCTCTGTAGTGCTGTTTATTATTATGGAACAAGTTTTTCGTTTCTTTCTTGCTCTATAGTGCTGTTTAGTATTATGGAACAAGTTTTTCGTTTCTTTCTTGCTCTCTAATGTTGTTTAGTATTATGGAACAAGTGCCCCCTCCCCCCCCCCCCCGTTATTTCTGAAAATGTATATAAAAATATCTGCA
This sequence comes from Protula sp. h YS-2021, assembly GCA_949752745.1. Lineage (NCBI taxonomy): Eukaryota > Metazoa > Annelida > Polychaeta > Sabellida > Serpulidae > Protula > Protula sp. h YS-2021. The sequence continues at coordinate 242,218 of OX457027.1, forward strand.
TATTGTTATTCTCAGCTAGATATATTTTAGTAACATGCATTTAATGTATATCTCAGGATAAGTAGCATGCATTTCTAGTTATGTTGATTAAAGTGATTTTACTTTTATATCTCAGTATTAATTAGAGATTGGGTTGCCACGATAGTCTTGGCAGTTATTTAGTATTGTTGCGTTGGTAACCAGTATCAGTCTCAGTGTGGCTCCGTGCTGAATGGAGAAAATAAAGTTGCTGTGTTATATTTAGTTTGGTTTGAATTAAAAAAAACAGCGTTGCCAGTATCAGTGAATTTCGAATGCAGATATCAGGTTAAAACTACAGATATTTGGGAGATATCGAGATATTTTAGCGATCAGTAGAATTGGGCCGGTACTCGATCTCAGCTTCACCTTTAAAAAAGTTTCGAAATAGTAACCGTAACTGCATTCCCAATTCATTTGCCAAACACCAGGAAATAAGCAAAGAATACATATTTCTACGTTTATTCGTGCATATCACAAACAAAAGCGTGCATATATACATAAAAAGTGTGCATTTGAGGCAGAGAGAACGTAAAGCCACACCAGATACATGTAAGAGTAAATTACATAAAGATATAAATTAACGTAAATTAATTGTTAAAGAATAGAGGGATTTACGGTGCACCGAGTATATCCAATCTAGTTTAAATTTTCTCAAAGTCGTTCATCTTTGAGATGTGCATATATTTAGTTTTCTTTACTTTTCTATTTTTTTTTGGTAGGGATTTCTTGGGCACTTAGTGAACCGTTCTAGTTATATACACCACACATAAAGCAGTACAGTTAATTACAGGCTTTAAAGAAAAAGGTTAAAGCCACACCACATTTATTGACAAGATTTAGCTCAGTCTGTGGTCCAACAGTTCATAAGAGTTCATTTCAACTGTAAAACTGTAGTAAGCCTTGATTTGATCTTGTTGAACTGTTGTACTGCAGTACTGATCCTGAAAACAGAAGCAAAATTGTGCATTATTATTATTAAAAAAAAAAAGTTGTTAGCCAAAATTTTAGCAATAAAAGTTCCAGGGAACGCTTCCGATGTTTATTTTTTTTACTGTCTTGACGATCGTGCTACGCCTCAGAGAATTTTGGTAAAATATTTGTATGAATTTAATTGTTGTCAGTTTAATTAATTGTTGTGTAACTTATTCTATTTGTTAATATATAAACACTACGCGTTAGCTATTCATTAACCCCTGATGTTGTGCGCCTTCACCAATTCTTTCCCCAACCGTTGTCTCAAATGCTGAATTTGAGGTCAAATTCTGGGAAATTATGGGGTAATGTGAAGAATTGGTGAAGTTGTGAGCAATCAGTCCTGTGCTAATTGATTTCGTAATTGATTGATTGATGCGAGCACGCAACGTCGATCGTGACGTTGCGTGGCCGTTTCGTCACGCGTATGCGTGCAATGACGTTTTGATGATTGTTGTTGGAATAAAGAGAACTGATTTGGTATTGAAACTGAACGGACGTCTTTTATTGTGCTCCTGACTTAAAAGTTTGCCCGATCACTTTTTGTCTGTCCGTCGGTACAGTCAGCTCTACTTATTGACACATACTATATCGTCACAATTTTAACAGTAGTTGGGCTAACAAGAACAATGCAAATTTAGCAATAGCTCCAGTGAATCCTCCTTTCTGATTAATCAACTTCATTTTTTCTTCGAAGTGATATCATCTGATCGGCTGGAGTTCGTAGAGTGTGACGCACAGGCTTGAATTATTTATAACTTTTTGACCTTAAGGGTAAATGTATTTAAGTAAAAAATTCAAACAAGCTAGTTAATTCCTCCGTAGTAGCTTGCTGTAGCAAGGATTTGCGTCGTTTAGGCCCACTACATGCGAGCAAGTGAAGAAAAGGTTGATTCGCTTGAATACGATTAGACATCTTGACTGCGAATGGTTAAATGTCTAGGTTCTTGTTCATACACTGCTTTATCAATATATTCATAATGTGTGTCTTTTAGTAAAATACGTAGTTTATCGTTAGTCTTCGGTTTAAAATCAATGAATAAATAGCCATGTGGTTTGCTGGTAGCTTCTTGATAGGCTTATATAAGAAATTGTGATCTTCCGAGATACATTTGCACTGATTTGTTGACTGTCTGTAGGATTTTTGAACAGAATGATATAATGTGTATTCAAACTAATATTTCGCATTTCTTTACCATGATGAAATAAATAATGAACAATAAAAATGATGCTTAGATTTTGATGACTGCTGCCAACACTAAAGAGACGTATTATAAGCTCATCACTATGACATCTAGTCATTAAGTCATCAATGATGAGTAACTTTGTTTGTTTTTTTTTTCGGGTTAAAGCACTCTTCACTGTCATCTGAAATGCCTTGGGAAAATTTCACACCTTTCATTCCCTTATACAAAGGCTGATCTGCTGCATAGAGCCATAAAATGGTTTTTAGAGAGGTTTAATCAAATTTTGTTCTAGAAATTCCTTCATCAGTGAAATTTTACCACTGTCTGTAGGTCCAGAGACCAAACATTTAAGTGGATGCTTCATTTTTTGAATGTCTATTTCTTTCACATAACTGTAAACTTTTTTGGCCAATCTAACCACTTGACAAATAATTCTTTAACACCTCATCTTTTACATGTGTTCACGACTTTTTTCAATTCTGTAGATGGATTCAATATCTGTGGTCACTTTCTGCAGTTCTTCCTCATAATTATGTTAATAAATTTCTTCATCCAAAATGTCTTTCACACGATACAAATGCATTCCTTGCTTCTTACAACGATGTGTGACTATAAAGACTTCTTGCATCCATTTTATGTTATAATCCCGTTGAAACACATATTTTATGTAGGAAATGCGAACCTGATCACCAATTTTGAGTTTGTAGGATTTCTTCTTTTTCGGTTTCAATTTCAATATGTCTACATGCATATACTTCTTCACTTTAGATTCGTTGTCTTTACGAATATCTGCAGAAGCATACTTATTAGGGAGAGAACCATGAATTCTATGGTTGTAATTGTCTGGAAGGATGTCTAAATAACGGTAAGTTTGATTATGTAGAAAATACTGATCCGTCATCCGTTTAGAGTTTGAATGACTCTCCTGACCCTCTCACCAAAGTTACTTTGGTTTCATTCTTTGTGGTATGAATTCCCTCCTTCTTCAAAAATGCTTTTACCCATATATTTTTAAATTCAGTTCCTTTATCTGACGTTAAAGTTCGTGGTCTTTGTTGTGTTTCATGAAAAATCTTCTTGAAGGCTTGTATAACGCTGTTATGTGATTTAGTAGGTATTGGCAAATATTTGTAAAACACATTAGTGGCAATCAGTAAAAAGCGGATGTCATCATTATAGGGAGCTATGTTTCCCATATCAGCCAAATCAATATCCCACATGTCATCAATACCACGGGTAATAACACGTTGTATTTTGAACCTGTATTTTACAGGTTGTAGCAAACTGAATGCATCTTCATCTTGTAGCCATTCCTCCACTTGGGAATGAGTGACCGGTTGATCATGTTTTCTTAAGATGTGATAAAGTTTGTAAGGACTAGCAAATGCCCCGGGCTGTCCAGGTTTGAAGTAAATATTGGTTAAGTAGTCTTTCGACGTCGACATGTTAACACTAAATGATAAGCACTTCTTAACATATCATTTTTATTTTATAATTCAACCAACATATCTTACATGTCATAACTTAACCAACATATCTTACAGGGATACAAATCAAGTTTAGAACAATGGTGTGAATAATTGAAGACCATTGATCTTCAATAAACACTAACCAACTACTCAATTCATCAAATGTGATAGCATCTACACCATATTCCTCACACTGTTTATTTGCAATATCTAAACACCTTATCTAAATGAATATAATATTTATCTTCATTCCAATATGCATAGACACATGCAGCATGATACGTATGTTCTTGACACTCTTCATGTTGACAAGCAGGGCATATTAAACATGTAAATTGATAACATTTCTTCGCAATATGCTTTTTGTACAATATGTTGTCTCAATGTAGCGTCTGTAATTATACTGTAATATAGATTAACCACTTTCTCACTTCATCAAACAGTCTTGGATCAAATCGAGCAAAGCGATATACTGCTTCCACATCAAACTCAGCTCCGCCAATGTCTGAAAGCACACACTCTTCGATGAAATCCTCACGTAAGTTTGACAAGTTAAGCATGGAATGAGCAAGTTCCCAATGGATGTTTATGTGTTCCAGTTGGTGTTCAACAATTCCAAAACGTGCCAGTTCACTTATCATGTAGTCCACGTACTTGTTCTTGAAACATGTTTCAACATCCATTCTTACTTCATATTTTAATATATTCCCACACGTCTGCACACTATGACGTGCTAATGAAAAGTTTTCAACCACACTTGTTGCAGCAGTATCTAACACCACTTTTTATACCCTCTAACACAAAATTTCTAGCAACTTTTTCATAATATTCTTACCAGGATATAATGGAGATGACAATAGTTTAACACCACCTCCCAACCAATGATCATAAGCTGTTTCAACTAAAGCCTGATCCTTACATTCTTTTAATTTTTTGCGAAGCAATACACACTGATTCAATTTTATATGCAAAACATCATGCATTTTGCTTCTCTTCACTGTAAGCCACAAAGGACATGGCTTTATCACTTTGGTAATACCTTTCGCTTCATATTCATTTCTACATGAAACAATACCTGAAGCAATCTCTTGACGATGATGAAAAACTGCTTTCTCATATTGATACACAGCTCCACTTGAGTTTTTGCTATATCTTTAAAGTTGTTTAAAGGCTTACCTGATCTGTGTAGAGCTGTTCAGTTTCTTCTTGTTTCTCTCTTAAATAATCAATCATTCGAAAGTACACGCCTACATCAGTGTGGGCAGAATAGAGCACAGAATCAAAGTCAAAGTCAACATCTTCTATTCCAAGCTTATGGCATTCATCAATAAATCTTGAATGTAGTTCAATCACATCAAGTCTGTGATGTATAACAACCCAAAAAAGCGTCTAAATGATAAAGCTGATAGTTTTGAGTTCCAAAGCAAGTAAGTCCAGCAATCATAAAGTCAACATAAGCCTTTTTAAAACACACGTCTATCTTGTTTCTCCACGTATTGAAAATGTGGCTTCGACTTTAAGTACTCCACACTTGCTGCAGAAGTTGTTTGGTTCACACATCTTGCAATTGTACTTGTGACAATAGCATTGATAATCCTCAACATATCCACAGCCACCACATTAGTCTCAAGTAAGTCCAAGCTGATTTTGCATGTTCATATTCTCCAATTGAACTTCAGCCAGTCTTTTCTTGGATAGTTTTGTCGCCTTCATCCGATCATCCTTTTGCAGTTTGATAGGAATTTTCTTGCAATGACATTCCGTACATGGTTCAGTCGCTAAGTTGATGTTATCCATCTCCTGAAGCAATGTCTCCCATTCACCATCATTCATGTTGATGTGATACGTGTATTCTTTCCCTTCAAACAGTGATGGGCGCACAAAACTCACATAGCGCATGTCTAAGTATGAAATGACTTCAAACCAATTCGTTTGCGTTAAGTACAGGTTTGAAGCCAATGTTGCATAACTTTTTCAAGCTCTGACACACAATCTTCCACATAGATAAAGCAAGCCATTTCTCTCCACGTTTGATTCGAAGAAATGGTCCAAATGCTCAATGCTCTGCAGTAATGTTTAAGTTTGCACTAATTTAAAGCTGCTTGCCTTCTCCATGACTGCACATTGAATGATGACCTCACTTCACCCCTTACTTCAGAGTCAGCACCCTTTTCACTGTTCTTCAAAAATTTTACAAAGTTCTATATTCACATCAACTCATCCATTGTTGAATTCAACAAGTTCTGATACATTCGTTGTCAATGAAGCATTATCATCATCATGCAAAATAATTCTAGCAGCCACAACTAGCATGAGGTTAACTGCCCAAATTGTTTTCGCGTTGATAAATACTGAATCAATGTCGTAAGTTAATAGTAAATGCAGTTCTTAGCATTCACGTAGAAATGAGTGGATAAAACGAATTGCCATTCCAACAGATTCCCTGTGTTTATGCAAATTCTTCACCTGAAAAATCCAATCCGATTCAAAAGCAGGAAGCACATAATCAATATAGTTCACTGAAGACATCATCAATGGACTCTGCACATCGATGAAGAAAGCTATTTTCAACAAAAAGCGCTATTCAAAATCCAAAGCAGCCGAATGCAGGAAGAATTCAATGACCGAAATGCGCCAGCTTGCGAATCTCTTCCTGGAATACAAGTAAGTACCTGGAGCTCCTCAAAATACTTCCATTGAAGACATGTTCCGCAAAGGTAGAGAAAACATGAACATTCTGTATGAAGCCATAAAAAGAAGGGGACAAAGTTCTTCCTCAACTAAAAAGAAGCACGGGCTTTTGAAGAACATCAATGCAGTGTTCAGGAGATGGGCGAAACATCTCAAGATCCAAAAATGACAAAGTATTAGATGTGCAAGGGTTCAGATTGCAATTCCATTTTCGAGATCCCGAAGTATTCGCTGAAGCGGAATGCCTCGCAACCGAGCGCACTTTAGAAAGGCGAAGGCCTAATGAGTTACCAAGTGACAAAATGGTCCAATGCTTGCATACGCTTGTGAATGATCGAGTGAGTGCCATTGTGGACGACTTTGGTGTCGAAAAATATGCCTTGCTCAGGAATCTCGTCGTTTGTCGACTCATTCTGTACAACGCGTTTCGCGGTGAGGAAGGTGCGAGGATGCTGATCACGGAATGGGAGGTTGCCAAAAATAAAGTCTGGGTTAGTGATGAGGCCATAGATTCGGTTGTAGACCCAGCAGAAAAATTCTTGGCAAATCAGTATCTATTGGCCTACTTGCATGGTAAAGGGAAAAAATTCGTTCCTATACTGATACCCAAAAATGTCGTTGGCGCATTGGACATCTTGGTCAAGTATCGCAAAGCGTACGGAATCAAAGAAAATCACAGTTTCGAGTTCGCTTCAAGAGGCTCATACAATCACTGTTCTGGGTGGCATGCAAATGAATCAAGTTACAAAGATGATTCCAATCACGCTAAGCGCGACTTTGAATCGTCATAGGATTTCGACGATATATTATTCTTTGCATATGTCTCCCGCCGATTCCAAAATATACTTTAATCACTTGAGCCACTCCGATATGACGGCCAGTGAGAACTACAGATGTCCGCCAGGTTTAAAAGAGACCTTGCAAATGGGCCGATTTTTGCAGAGTGTTGACGAAGATAAACACTTTCGTTTTATCTTATTATTTATTGTCGAAATAGGGATTTCAAAATGTCTTAAATAAGTGCAATGTTCCATTAAAAAATTAAAATCATTAATATCATATATAACAGCGATTTTTCCAATGGTCTAAAACAATATCCAATGGCTGTAGAATCTGGATTTTTCTACTTAACTAACTTCTCCAATGCAAGTTGATTGTGGAGTTTATTTTAACGACGACCGTGAAAAGGATAACATTGTATCTTGTGGAGTCATATCGCGTTTGAAAGTTGCGTTAAAAATTCACCGATTAGACAGATTTCTAAATTTACTGTAACTCTGTAATGTTGTTAAAAGGTAAAAGTAGGCCCGATATACACGGCAGCGTTGCCACTTGTAGCGCTTCAGCTGCTGCTACTGCTTCAACCGGTGCTAAACCAAAGAAACCTAGGTGCAGTCTCTTAGGTTTGTGTGTGTTTTTAATATAAATCGCAGTGATGAAACCTAACTTTTTACCGGTGCTATAGGGGCACTAGGCAGTAAACAACTTGGCACTTGAGCAAATTAAAAAGCTTAGTGCACAAACTAAATTACAATTAGGCTAAAATAATTCCCATGAACAGATACAAGAACCCTGGAAAATCCGTGTGCAGCAACAGCCCAAAAACAACCTCGACGTACTTGTGAGGTGTAAAGAACCAGGAATTCATCTGATAGTGACGATGATAGGGTGTGAGAGAGCCCATAGCGACTCTGATTCAGGCTCAGATTCGAGTGAATCGCGAGTTTCAGACGCACCTAAGAAAGATTTCTGAGGGAAGTCACACCGAAAACGGACACCGATAGTATGAAAAATCGGCAATATCCTGGAATGCTCCCGTTTATCTCTATAAAAACGCATTAAAACGTCGTATTAAACTTTATTATGTATATTGTATTTCACAAAAATAGGAGGAACGTTCGAGGACATATCCGTTTAAGCTTACAGACGTTTGATTTACATAAGCAATAAAGCCTGCAGTTTTATCAAATGACAACTATGAATATGTTCACCATAGAGCCGAGCAGCTGTAAAAACCATATGCTCTTGGGTAAAATCAAATAAAAGCATATAATTCTGCAAAAATAATAGCAAATGCACCTGTTCTTGTAAGCGGTCCTTCTGCTTGATGATAATGAAATTGGGATAGGGGCCATTCATGTAGTGCGTACGCAGGGAGGGGGTCGCAGCCAAAACATACGCACTGCGCACAGGTGGGAAGGGGGGTCAAGCCACCAGCGTGCCTACACAATTTTCAATATACATATGAATATTGCATTTTACTAAGCGTATGTGGGTACAGGGTGAGGGGGTATGGTCCAAAGCGTACGCACTGCGTACAAGGGGTATGATTGGCTAGACTGGCTAAAAAGATGACATTATCACTATGATATATAATAAATCTGAATTAATTTAGGCGAATATGAGCCAATGCTGGAAGAGGAAGAAGAGAGTTCTATTGTTAGAAAGCGCGTTGAGAAAACAAATTATCGAAACATTGATTTATTCATTTGAAGCTTCAGTTGAAAAACATTTGTAAGGATTTTCGCCAGCTAAAAGAGAAATTGGTGCCACAATATGATCCCCAGTGTCTGGGCAAACCTTACAATAAACAACCCCGACATGCTAGATAAGCGGTTTCTTAATTTGTTTATGTCTTTTAACATACAGAAAACTGTTAGAATTTCTTCTTGAAGCAGTAAATTGTGCAAATATTTTCAGATGTCGAGTTTAGTTGGGCCAATTGGTACAATTTTGGCTTCGACGTTATAATTAAGTCACTGTTTGAAGTCGTTCAAGAATACTTTTAAAGCAGTTTAGGGTTTTGAAAATCAACAACTTTTTCTAGTATGTTGTTTTATTTTTATGCAGTCAGGCATTTTGTTTGTTGTTTCCCTTTTAGGTACTGGATCTGCTGTCAAGTGGACTGCAGAAGACACTCTTGCAGTTAAAATACACTTTTCTGCTTTTTTGCAGAAACCAAAAGGGCCTTTTCCTAGTATGTATCTCACTCCTGTCATTGAACCAAATAAAATTATAGATATTAAAAATTATAAATAGTTTCAGTGGGTTTTCAGGACGATCTGTTCTTAGGAATAATTATAGCTTGTAATTTATAAGGTAAAGGAAAGTTGACCTGGGCGGTTTGGTTATTCTAAAACATTGAGATATACATTTCTCCATTACGGTGTCAATTGGTTGAATTTTAAGTGTCTATTTCTTTCCTTTAAGGCAAGGCAGAGATTATTAAATTCCTCGGCATGAAATCCATAAAGAGTATAGAACACTTATGACATAAGTTCCAATGGGCTGATTCAGTCAAAGCTGGTATATGGCTTCTATACAATATGTTCTAGAGCTGAGTCCAAGGTCACACTGATACTTTGAAATTTAATAATTTCACTTACATCTTATTAAAAAAGCGTGACACTTAAAACGTTGGTCGGATTATCTATGTTCTAACGGACACATTTCTAGTATATATATTATATGTTAACGCCCATGGGGGCCCTAAAGTTTATGACTGGCACATATATCGTCGCTATGCAAATTAGTAGGCAGCAGCATGTCATTTAATGGCAGTGTAACCCCTTTTAGGCAACCTGCCAATGACCACATAATTTCTTTGTCACTTATTAAATGCCTGTCTTTGAATAAGGTATTGAATCTAAAAAACAACCAAATCGAACAGAAATTTTGGAATTCGGTTTTTTTGTTCTCACCCAACAGAGAAAGTTTGCTCGGATTTCGCTGAAACCGGCACACCCCTACTGTTCTCATATATGAATTTTGAGTATATTATCGACTGTGATAGCGTACTTTAGCCTTTCATTTATTTGTAAACCCCTAATGCCAGACTTAAGTAGACCATGCTCGAGAAAAGAAAATAGGGAGACCTCATGTATATTCTCTAGATAAAAACATTTCTTGGCATACTCAACGGTTTGCTTGTGAACGAGTGTGACATTGTTTCTTCCTAATGTAGAGCCCCATAAGTAATTATAAAAACTGTAAAATAAAAGATAATATGTAAGTTCTCCTGATGTACCATAAATGAGTATTCCATATCTCAGTCACATCAACAGTGTATAAATTTCATAGTATTCATGCATTTCTATTTTATCTGTGTTTACTTTTGTGTGTTATTTAAGTAAGGGGCTATCCATATATTACGTACGTGAAGAGAGGAGGTCTAGCCATGTGCGTACGCTAATGTTAATCTCCATATTGACGTCACATTTTTAGCCCTCAGCCATTATGGCTGAAGGCTATTGTTATCGGTCTGTCCGTCCACTTTTTTGTCGGACGATATCTCGAAAACTATTCATCAGATCTTCACCAAACCCCACAGGAAGAAAGTATATAGGGTCTATATGTGCAACGAGTGGTTCGATTTGTCACGTGACCGTTGCACTTTAAATTTTTTCATGTCCGGGCGATATCTCGAAAAGGTAACTCGCCCACAGTGATGTAACTGCTATTGGTTGAGGGCTCTGTATATGAGATGCCTATGTTTTTACGTACGGGGGTAGAGGTGTCAAAAGTTGGCAAATATAAGAGGCCTTCCATTTAGTACGTAAGCAAAAATTTACCCGTTTTTATCCCCCTTCCCTCCCAGCATCAATTGTGACGTCATTTTGAAGTTTAATATTAGCGTACGCACACTATAAGACTTCCTTCCCCCTCTTTGCTTACATACTAAATGGATTTCTCCTGCCTAGAGCGCTTCCAAACATTCTAGTTGTTAAAGAGTGTTAGGTGAACGAGGGATTGTGCTTTTCTCACTACCTGACACCAGTTGCTTTTTACATTATTTTGACCTGCTGTCTGGTGACTGAGCAAACATCCAAAACATTCTGTTGGCATAGCCAGGTCATGAGAATTGCTTTATTAGCCCTCTGCCACGTAGTACGGGGCAAGTTACTACAGCTGTATTGGATTTGGGTTCGTCCGTCTCTCAACATTATGGAATGGGGAGTCGTTTCTTCTACTAATCACGAGAACTACAAGGGGATTCCATTCCAACTTTGCATAAGGATAGAATATATGTTGTGGTTGTGCACCTGGGTATCTTCCGCTAAATGAATGCCTTTTTGGGCAAGCGTAAAAAATCATACTTTTTGCATAAGTGTATTACAATCTTGGGATTGGACTCCCGCGGGAGACTCACAGGGATGCACAAGGAGTTTTTGTCCATCAACAGTACCTTCGAGGGCTTTTGTTACGAGATACCGGCTGAAGAGCTGCGAAAACATAGCTCCGACTTTTCATTTATTTAGCCAAAACTAAGGTCGAAACTTAGCCATTTTATTTGAAAGTAATGCATGCATACAAACTGGACTTATTAACTATGTCACAATGTGTTTATGCTATAAAACGTGCGAAGAGCGAGAGGATTTGCAGAGTTCGGATGCTTTTGTTGTTTTTAATATTTATTGCTTATGTGCCTGTATTAGGGTTAGGGTTAAAGATAAATAGCAACTAATGTGTCAGTGCTTCATTGTTGAAAACTATCTGTGTGAAACACAAATAAAAACAGGATATAATATTTCACTTCATGTGCAATTAACACTCCCAAACACAGGCATCGTAGATAGGATATAATATTTCACTTCATGTGTAATTAACACTCCCAAACACAGGCATCGTAGATGCAGAGCTATTAGCCAATAGCCTTTACATCGCTGTGATATATTTACTCTTTCGAAATACTGCCCGGACAAAAACAATATACAAAGTGCAACTTTTGGAGCGACGGACCTTGCACATCTACACTATATGTACTTTCTTCCTGTAAGTATGGTTAAGATCCGATGAATAGTTGAGATAACCCCCGGACAAGAAAAGTATCAAGTGTGACTTGCGAACAGATGAATGAACGTGGGACAAATTGAATCCTCCGTCGCACATCTGCACTATATATACTCAGCGTTCGCGCTGGCCTTTCAGAAAACCGCGTCACACATAATTGTGTGACGCGGTGGGATCTAAAAAATCGCGTCACAGGCTCTCCACCAAGCATATTTCAATACAAAGTACTGGAACCTTTTGAAACACCTACCCCCCTCCTCCACCTCCTCCATGCAAAAATAAGTTGTAGTAACATTTATTTTGGCCTTATTAACGGCTTTTCTGAATAGCAAATACAAGACAACAAACGAGTTTCGATTAACATACAAAATGCAACGTAATTCATGACTAGGTCGATTAAAAATTCAAGTCTGTTTACTCAAAACAATCCTGTGTACAGTTCTAAGCAAATAAAAAAAAAACAGTCTTCTGGTCAGTTCTAAACAAAGTAACAAAATATTGAAACAGATGACATTATGACTTTTTTTTTTTTTTTTTTTTTTTTTTTGAGATCATAAGAGGGCAGATAAATCGAGGGTAACAAGAAATATACGTAGAAAAAAGCTATTAACAGAATTTCAAAAGTGATGGAACATGATCAATCAAAATTGTCTTAAAACTCCATAACACGAAGTTTACTGCATGAAGTTTTTGAACTTCAAGCTCAAAAACTTGAAGTTTATTTTTCGTGATTTCGGATTTCACGAAAATTTCTACGTGCATCTTTAAAGTCGAAAGTTGCCAAGCTGGCCCGTTCACAGAAATCCGTAAAATGTGATCAAGTTTTATATCACCTAGACGGTTCTTATTCTTGGTTTTAATAATATTTTGCGCGCTAAAACCTCGCTCGCAAGAAGAAGAGTTCATTAGAACGAGCAGAAAATATTCCATAAGGTTAGCAAATTTCGGGTAGTCCGTACGATATGTGGTCAGGAGCTCCCGTGCAAATTCTGTCAGATATTGCTGTGGTGCTGTGCGCGCATAAAACTTTAAATTCCATAAAGTCCTTTATACACTCCGCCCTCCAAAAAAAAAGACAAAGGGCTAATTTTATTGAAAATATTTCAAATATTTTTTTTCTATAGTGTGACGCGGTGATCTCCAAAAATCCGCGTCTCTGTGACGCAGTGGGTTTTTGAAAAGCCGCCGCGTCACAAGCCCCAAAAAGTGCTAAAATGCGCATAAAACGCCGTCATCGTGAACGCTGTTATACTTCCTGTCGGAACTTCACAAAACCTTCACAAAACCTGTTATAGATTTTGTGAAGCTCCGATAAAAAGTTTGAGATATCGACCGGACAAAAAAGTTTACGGACAGACAGACAGATGGACAGACGGACGGACAGACCGATAGCAATGTTCAGCCAATATTGGCTGAGAGCTAAAAATGGTAGTGGCTTGATCAGTTCGACATCAGGGGTTAGCACCCAGTACATTACAATAAATATATGGCGTCTGGCATCCAGTCAACAATTTTACTTCACTGTATTATCACTGTTACTTAATACCAACCACACACTGATGTCATTGCATGATGTCACTGAGCCAAATTGTCATAATGTATCACTGGGTAGAGAAACACAAGGTCCCAGCACTGATAACTCCTGATGGTCGTCATTTCATCCCGTACTCATGACATGTCTTCGGCACCCTCATGGTGCGATGAAGTAACTTGACGTTGTTCTTTGTCAGGCATTGCCGTTGTCTCTGGGCCGGGTCGTTTAACCTCAAAATTAGACCTACAAAATGGAAATAAACAGCCTGCAACCCCAGGAAGGTAAAAGGCCTTCCAGAGGCTGCAGTGAGTAAATGCAAGGTCGCACGCAGCAGCTGTTTAACACCTTCCAACTTGTACTCGTCTCTGCCTTACTCGAAACTCTACCACAAAGCTGCTTCAAGCAAGAACAACTGGTCCACACCAAGACCTTCGTCCGATGACTTCTAACTCTCGGTGCCTCTAAGGATTTTGATTGATTGATTGATTGATTGATTTGTTTGTTTAACGACACCGGCAACCCGTTAGGTTCATATTGTGTCGGTTCTGTTACTATAGGAAGACTCAGTTGAAACTAAAATCAATTAAAATAGACATTTGTTGTGGTGGAGGCGTCCCCTTCGTGGAAATGCAGAAAAGCGCCCGTTGGTGCAGTAGTTTCCTTTCAGGTGTTAAGAAGTGGTGAATAGTCGAGTGAACTTATTGGGAAACTGTTGATGTGTCGCATTGGGTATACTGCGTGACAGGTCCGTGCCGATCGGTTTAGACTTTGGAGAGATCGTGGTGTAGTGAACACGTTGATTTTAAAATTTACTTATATATCAAATATATCGGGTATCTTCGGAAGTCGACGACGAAATTTTAAGCTTCACAGAGAGTTACGTAAAGCGCGTCAAGATTGTGCATATGGCAATGTATATGTGTTTGGAACTTTTCATTTTGTAGGCTTTTCAGACGAGGGAAATTTTTGTGCTACTATCACAAACTTTTCATGTAGTTTTCAAGTATTTAAAAATTCCGCAGATTAGAACCGATAGTGCCACTTTGTAAAGGACTTCGTGATCGTTTTGAAAACATCACTTTATGGTCACTACGTTACTTGTAAGGTATGTTTTTGAGCAGCTATTTTTCATTGGTTCGTGGTTTAGGCGGAAAGCTCTTGATTGGCTGCATCTTTAATTAGCGGCGGCTGTTCTGCCAGCAACTATATAAGGAACGTGCTGCTGCGCCACCAGCAGTCGATTTTACGAGGGCATAGAGGCCACACGTTAGGTGTTATACCTAATGGTGCACGGGGTGTTGTGCTTGTGGTGCTGGTGCACGGAGAGTTGTTGTTACGGATAAAATGTAAATAAGGAAAATAGAAACGGATATTCAAGAGAGATATTAGTTTACTGGGATATAAAGGAAAGAAACGGAATTTCAGAAAGTATAATATAGTGTAATCAGTCTTGTGTCCGTTCATTGTGATACGCCTTCGTGAAAGTCAATGACACACAACGCTTGGGCCCGAAGGTACACGCGGCTAACAGTAAAATTCTTTTTAACAGATTGATTTATATGTAAAACCATACGTATTATGTTACTGTGATATTAATTTGTTTATATGTCCCATTAATCGACAAATGGAATGAGCGATTGTTTATCTGATTGACTGGTTCGTTGATTAATCTATTGATTGCAGATGGATGACTACTGCGAGGTGCTGCTTTATGATGGACAGAAAGTTGGCCGTTGCCTCAATGAGGTGCTGATTGAAAAGGGAATCTTATTGAGCGTGGAAGCCCAAGGAAGAGCAAGCTACTTGAATCCAGGATGCCCACACAGATGGAGCTAAACAACGATCGCTCACAAATTTATAGACGCCATCAAGACGAATCTTGACCCAGAAGCCTTATCTGTCATTTACAGAACGTGGAAAGAAACAAGATTTGGTCGATTCGGCCCAAAACCAGTTCGGCCTAAATTGAAAAATGTATGCGACAACGCCAGAGTAACTTATTTATTGTTATTTACAGAAAGTGGAAAGTTGCAACGGCACGGACGTCGCGTTCTTGCACAGGTGGAACTGAACAACGATAGGTCCCAGATTCATAGACGCCATCAAGAGGAATCTCAATTTCAAATACAAACAAACTTATCAAATTTTATATATAGATATTTATATAGATATAACGTGTAGGGTATATATAAGACATAATGTGGCTACATTTTATAACAAGCAGTTCGTGTGATTGACTCGTCTGGTGGACACGTCAAAGGAAGCGGAAAGCCAGTTCTCCGTGTAAAGCTTGCTAAGAAACCAGAGCCTTTTGCAGCGGGTTCCTAGCAACTCGGACAAATAAGCGACCTCTATGGACCATAAAAACTGCATGGAACTACAGGCGAAATTAATTTAGGTCAATGGCCATTTATAGAAACACTCTTTCTCGTATCTGTTATTTTCAAAATCAGTTCATGGGGGACCGTGCGACCGGCTCTCATCCAGCAGCATTGACGCAAAGCGAACTAAACAACCCTTTATATAAGTAATAATTTCAAATATATAGGATCCAGACTTTCCGTCCATTGTGTACTGCCGTTCTCTGTCGCGATATTGGCGACTATTGAGGTATTCGCCACGGTATTGCAAAGGAAAATGTCCATTAAGGAATTTCTTCGTTGCAAAAACACCTTTTCCTGACATAAATACATCGCAATTTAGAATGTCTTACATTTTTTTATCGTACAAAGCAACACGCTTACTATAACTAGTTTCTCAATTTACTCTCATTGACAATTCCCATGCCCTTTAAAAACGTTTATTATACTTCACAAAATCCAACTTTTCTTTCTATTTTCTTCCTTATATATAAATTTAGTATCATTCCACTTTTCCGATTTAAGAGAGATTTATCTCCGGTTTTTGAAAAACAATTCACATTATGTGTAAGTGAAGTGTCCATTAACCGGTAAAATTCTTTATTACAGATTGATTTATAAAATTTATTACAGATTGATTTGTAAAATCACACGTATTAGGTGCGTTATAAATAACGTTTATAATAATAATAAAAGAGGTAGTTGCAAGGCCATGGATATATACCCACTACGTAGATCAAACGACCTCGCACGCGCGACCGGCTCGCATCCAGCAGCATTGACCAAAAGCGAACTAAGCAACGATGAATTACAGAAAGGGAAAAACTCACAAGCCCAAGGAAAAGCAAACTACTTGACTCCATTATGTCCACACAAGTGGAGCTGAACAACTTCTCCCCACTTCTCTGCCAGGCTATTGCATGTGGGTTTCGGTGGTTCCCTGTCCTGGTCGATGGCATCGAGCTGGGGCTTGTTTACTAGTTGTTTAGCTCGGGAGTTCGGAAGTCTGTATTTTATTCTTAGTATTTGATAGATTAACTCTCACGTGTGACGTTCGTGGTCCGTGTAACTTAGGGTTTAATTTGGAACGCTAATTATAAAATATTATTCGTTCTTATGGAAAAATAAATAAATTAGATAACAGTTATCTTCTTCGTTTATGCCGTAAGGCGACTAGTTGGATTCGCAGTCCACATTTACTGCATTCTCACAATTTCCAATAACCTTCGGTTGGCGATAAAGTAATGATCAACCGCAAGGTTACAACCTTATGTAATTAACGGATACTTAAGAGGCAAAAAAGGTACAGATATAGCCCAACATTTTCCCTATGTATTTTAGATCATACTGTTATAAAATATTTTAGGGTTCGAATCGAGGATTTGTCACAATGAAGGTTTATAAACAGAGTACCGATTCACACCTTGTTCGTTCAAATGGAGCTCAACAATGATAGCTCTCAGATTCATTGACGCTGTAACTGGTGAGCCCTTATAAAGTGATTAACATTATCCAATGAAACTGCGATCCGGAAAATCCGGGTACTTAGTTCGGCAGCCATATTGAATCTTATGGATACGATGAAGGAAAAATCGGATATGTTATGTAATTAACGGATACTTAAGAGCCGAAAAAGGTACAGATATAGCCCAACGTTTTCCCTCTGTTATAAAATATGTTAGGGTTCGAATCGAGGATTTGTCACAATGAAAGTTTATAAATAGAGTACCGATTCACACCTTCCTCGTTCAAATGGAGCTGAACAACGATAGATCACAGATACCCTGACGCCACCAAGAAGAATCTTGACCCAGAAGCCTCATCTGTTATTTACAGAAAGTGGAAAGAAACATGTGTGCGATGACGCCAGAGCAAGTTGCAAGGACATGGACGTTGTCCTCCTGCACAGATGGAACTGAACAATGATAGATCGCAGGTTCATTGACGCCACCAAGAAGAATCTGGACCCCGAAGCCTTATCTGTTATTTACAGAAAGTGGAAAGAAACATGTGTGCGACGACGCCAGAGTAAGTTGCAAGGACATGGACGCTGAAATACTCTACAGATGGAACTAAAAAACAACTGAGACATACCGACGCCATCACAAAGCCGCCCTTCAAGCTCAGGGGCTACACCCAACCCTGCAGCGGTATTAAAAACTGTACTCACCTTAAGAGCTGTGTACTGCCGCGCTGCTACGGCTGTCACTGCCTACTTCACCTGCACCAGCCAGCACACCCACTCACATCTCTATCTGAAATGTGACGTGAAACGTATGATATATAATATATAATATCCTAAAAACATTTATACAACACTATCTTGAATCTTCATTGGCTCTGTGTTTTTATCCTCATTCCGTAAAATATATATACCACTCTTGCTTGTGTAAATACTTACATAAATGATGAATACGACTGCGCCGTTTTCGACATCGCGACCGATACCAACGTCTGTGTCGGCAACCTCTCTATAATCAGTAACATAATGATGGTGGTATATTTAGGTGGTAGAAATATGATACCAGAAAAAAATCATGGTGGTGAAATTTTGCCACCAGAAAACCTGAGGAAAACATAGTTCACAAATTTAAGCAATTTTCTTTTTATAAATAACATTATTTACTGGCAAATAGGCGATCTTTCAAGTTGTTAGATTAACACTGTACCAGTTTATTGATAATAAAAAATGGGGCGCTTATTTGACTTGTTGTTTTCATGTTATTGCCAGTTGGACACTTTCTCCATGGGTCACCTCAATTTCGCCACCAGAACAAAACGTTGGCGGCGACTATCGCCACCATGTCAAAAGACCGAAGTTCGAACCCTGGACTTCTGATCCAAATAACCAGCTACACGCGGAAGATGTTCAATGGTTTGTGCAGGGTAAAAACAAAGATTTCTGGTAACAGTATTAGTGACGCGTGGGTAAAAACAAACATTCGAAAAAAACAAAGTGCAATTTAGCTCATTGGTGTTTCCAGCTTTACCCGATTGCCAAAAAGCGGCGAAATGGGTGTGTCAAAATCCTGCATTTTCATCGACAAACTTCGAGAAAATATACAAAAATCCCCAAATTTAAGGGGACCGCCACCTTGAGTCGCACGCCTTGCTGGAACAAATCGGGACCTCCGATTTTGTTATATTTTATACGTTATTTTTGAATGCAAAGCGCAAAATGAATTGAAATATCTTTTCTTCAAATATAAATTTACGATTGTACCATAAATTGTGGAAAAATGTTAACGTTGATAATTGGGTGTAGGTGCGGTGTACTACAAAGTCACAGAGAGACATACGATGTTATAAACTCAGAGCTGACTCTGAGCTATCATGCCGTCACTAATCATAATCCCAAAGCTCATACACAGTCTTAATTCCCTTATCCCAAAAAAATTGACAATTGTGCCTCGAGATAAAATATAAGCATTGACATCAAAACAAATGAAAAAAGTTACCGACAAGAGCTAAACAATTAAACTTATGAAATATTACACCTTAAAAAAATCAATGGCAAAATGCTACGGGGGAGGCGGCAAAGTAGCTAGTGGCAAATAAGCCAATTCGCACTTTCGGATCTTTCTCATGGATGGGTTGTTTCGATTGAAAGTGGTAAAGTGACCGGTTGCCCTTTGATGCAAGAGAAATTTGATATTTAGGCGAAATCTCTCTATCATTTCTTTAATTTTTACCCAGTTATTTTAAACCGGGTCTTGGGCTTGGTTATTTTTAACCGGATCCACTTGGTCTCCATAAATGGGTCTTTATAGCATAGTAGAACAAGAATGCTTAAAGCAGCTATCTTTTTTAAAGAAAAAACATACCTATTATCTGTGATTTTTCAATAACGACGAGCCGTCTACTCTTCCAAGTGAGCTATCACGGCTTGTCTGTTGAACGATCTGATAATGACATACATACGTTAGACTAATTATGTTCACATAGAAATTACATATTCATATAACTATATGATGTTACAGAGTCACATAGTGTCACATGATGTCACACGATGTTACATAGTGTTACATTATGTTACACAGTGTTATGTCCTGGTCCGGGGGCGGTCCGATACATGTCATGTCTTGGTCCGGGGGGGGGGTTCGATACATGTCATGTCTTGGTCCTGGGGGGTTCGATACATGTCATTTCTTGGTGCGGGGGGCCGATACATGTCATGTCCTGGTCCGGGGGGGTCTTCTAAGATTGAGGACGGGGAAGGGGGGTCTTCTAAGATTGAGGACCCGGGGGGAGTGTTCTAAGATTGAGGACCCAGGATATGAAAATGATGCCCGAGGGCGGATTCGATCCACCGACCTTCAGATCATGGGTCCGCTTATGGGTCCTCTGCTCTACCAACTGAGCCATTCAGGCCAGAAGGTTAATGAGCAGGAAAGTATTCCTCATATGCGGTTGGAATCACATCACACATGATTGACAGGTCATGTGACCAATGATGATTGACAGATCACGTGACTAATGACGTCATAATGATTGACAGGCGACTTAGGGTTATGCTGCTTAGGACTGTCTTAATATGCCATAACATCATGATGACGTCATGATAACGTCATGATGACGTTACTATAACGTCATGATGATGACGTCATTATAACGTCATGATGACGTCATTGACACGGGCGCGCGCTCTTTCGATTACCTGTTTCACAACACCCATGCGGATTCGAAAACAACGACGTCAATGTTTTCGGAGCCCCATGGGGCTCCGAAAACACCTCGTGACGTCATCATGACGTCACTTCCTGTTTTCGGAGCCCCACTTTTATCCTACTTAATTATAATCAAGCTCTTGCCAATTGTGGTGGACTTTAAACTTCAGGCTAAACCCATCTGCCCAGTATGACTGACTTTTACAGACTGACCAAACACGTGAAGAAATAGCAACGAATTTGAGACGACATGGTCCGTTGATCAGAACACGTGTCATAGACCAATCACAGGGGATCACCTGACTTTAACACATGTTTCAAATTTAGGGACCATATAAAGGTTAAGTGTACCATCTCAAAATAATTAACACCAAGTCCGCTACGCACAGCGACCAGTGAGATTGTACTTACACCTGCTGCCGGACTCGGCTGGTACTGCTGCCATCTGTCAGCCGGTCCTCTTCAATCAAGAAGTAAGGATCGGCAGGAGGCTCAGAAATATTGACGAGGGAGGATTTCACGAAGAAAGTGCTGGGGGAAGCAGTCCCATCTCCTCTGGAAGAGGAAGAGTATCCGACCTGGGCCGGCTACTTTATACGACACGACATAAACCTGTGTGGCGGGTGTGGCTGTCTGATATGAGGCGACAATGTTATTGCGGCTATTTGTGGTCATCAAACGTGTCTGTTTTGTGCAGCGGCGCGCACCTATCAGGCAGCCTTACGGCACGAGTATACGGACTCAGAATGGACCATTTTTTTAATGGTCAACAAATGTTGACCAGCACGTGATGACCTTCCGGCAGTAGACAGCGGCAGCAGCAACAGCTGTCTTGGTATGATTGTGTGTGTGTGCATGTCTGAGAGAAATAAATAAAACAAAATAAAAAACAGTTCTAAAACATCTTATCACGTGACTCATGACCTCATTATCACGTGACCCATGATGTCATAGGATGATCTAGAACTGTCATTATCACACTGCTAGAGGCTATTGCAATAATCCAGCCGGCTTATAACTAGTGCGTGCACCAGCGACTTTGCAACGTTAAAGTACATGAATCGTCGAATACTTTTAATCCATCCACCGAGAAGTAGCATTTTTACAAACATTTGGTTGTCCATATCAAGGGTAGAATCTATTGCTGCACCTAGCCTTTTCAGCTCTTTCGACTACGTCACGGCATATTTTGATAAAGTCTATCTTAGAAATGCTTTGATTTTCCTTGCTGGAGACTATTAGGAATTACGTTTTTATCGCAGTTAATTTTCAATTTATGTCTTTCATCCACCCTGCGATACGTTCAATTCCTGTTGTCAGTTGTTGTCAGGTAAGTCACTGGACAGGTTTTAGCAACTGAGTGTCATCGGCATACATATGATAAAGGAGAAGAAGCAGGAACATTAGTCGACCCATCAGCTGCATATAGCCACTGTAAAAACGGGATTGAGATGGTTACCTTGTCTCTGGACATCTACGTAAATGTCTCTGGATATAAAAATACGTAAAATGGCCTACCTTCTCCTAAGCGATGATTTAAACAGGAATAAAACAGAATAACAGTTTAATTTCTGCCTTTTGCTTCATATTTGTGCACTCTTTATAATTTTAAATTTATTTTAAATGTTATTATCAAATAAACAGTTAACAATGGTGCAGAAAAGTGACTAAAATCCTGAATATGCTTTGCATATAACGAATAACGAATAACGAATGAAAAAGATAAATATGCATCCAGCTTCACAAAAATGTTAATGGGGGGCATTTTACTTCCTTTAAACACTCGGTGTATTGGTACAAATTGAGGTAAGACTGTTATGTTGCTTAGTTACTAGTTTATAAAATCTTAAATATGACGAAGTTGGCAGTGGCTTATGTATGATCATATGAGTAATAAGAGAACATAGATTCGGAAGCACCAAAGAAACTAATATTAACAATAGGACATCACAAATAACAGTTTATCAAAGAAAGCAGCCCCCAGCTAAACACACTCACCACCTCTGTGGCAAAGTATTTCCACTGAGCATGTTTCGTGTTTACTTCAGGATGAATGCCTTCTTGTTATTTTTTTATAGTAATAATCTATATTTTTAAGCATGGGATCGGTTGGAAAACCGAAAATGCAGGCTTTCCACTCGAGTCCCCTGTCTACTCCACCCATTTTAGATTATGTATAACTGCCTACCATCCTTAAGGCAAACAACCTGTGTCTGTTGTAACCATTTTGAAAAAAAACAAGTGGAAAGAATAAATCGGGAGAGGGGCGGAAGCGATAACAGTTTTAGGAAGTAAATCGAGAAGCGTAAAGAATATTGATAATTAGAGGGGCGGAGGCGATAACAGATTGATCTAATGAAATGAATCGACAGAAGGGTAATGAACACTTGTGCAATATTGATTCGCAGAAGTGGTTTATGGTTTGCTGCTTTTATCACCCAAAAAGTCAATATTTGAAAACTGCTCAAAAATACATAGAATTAACTTAAAATAAATTAATATCTACTCAATATCCATAAAATTAACACTTTTACTGAATATCTCTAATAACTTATTGATATTAATTGTGAATAATATTTATAATTAAATTATTGGGATATGTTAAAATAGCCGGGACTGCCTGCACGCGGTAACAGAAGGACAAAGAGCTCACTTCAATGAGCAACGTTAAAATGACTGAGAGCAAAATTGCTTATTATCACCCTATGAATCTGAACGCAATAGAAACAAAGTAAGCTTCAAGATCTTTAAAATAAATTAATATAACAACTGAGTGATATATATAATTCTGCAGTTTGGCTACTGGGGTTGACAAAAAGAGGAGAATGAAACTCAAGTACTGCCCGCATAGTTACTTCCGATATAAAAGCAAAAGCAATACTGGAAAAATTATAACCTGACCTGAATGGTTTTAGCAGTGTTTTGAATTCAGAATGGACATGTACTATGAAACATGAAACTTAATGAGTACAAATCAAAATAAATCGACATCTACTTTACTTCATGAGGTCAGAGGGATCATGCAGTTTTCACTGCAGGACTTGGTCTCATGAGATGCATAATAAAAGTTGAGACATGACTCAGTAAGGGTAGAGACTTGATCGTAAGTCATATATCAGTAAGGGTAGAGACATGACTGCATGTCAGATATCAGCAAGGATAGAGACATTACTTCATGCAATATATCACTTTGGGTAGAAACATGACCTCATGTCATGTATCAGTAAGTTTGGAGACATGACCTCATGTCATATATCAGTAAGGGTAGAGATATGACCCCAAGTCATATATCAGTAAGGGTAGAGACATGACCGCATGCTATATATCAGTAAGGGTAAAGACATGACCACATGCCATATATCAGTGAGGATAAAGACATGACTGCATGTCATATATTAGTAAGTTTGGAGACATGACCTCGTGTCAGATATCAGTAAGGATAGAGATATGACCTCATGTCATATTTCAGTAAATGTAGAGACATGACCTCATGTCATATATCAGTAAATAAAAAAACATGACCGTGTGTAATATATCAGTAAGGTTAGAGACATGACCACGTGTATATATCAGAATGGTTAGAGACATGACCTCGTGTAATATATCAGTAATGATAGAGACATGACCTCATGTCATATATCAGTAAATGTAAAAGCATGACCTCGTGTAATATATCATTAAGGGTAGAGACATGACCGCATATCATATATCAGTAAGGGTAGAGATATGACAGCATGTCATATATCAGTAAGGGTAGAGACATGACCGCATGTCATATATCAATAAGGGTAGAGACATGACAGCATGTCATGAATCAGTAAGGGTAGAAAAATCCGTTCTCTTTTCCCATAAATCGATATTATTTTATTTTTAATGCTTGTTACTATTCATGAAGTCATTTGTTTGGGCAAAATATCGCAAACCATTAACATACATTTCATTTAGTTTTAACATTTACGTCACACAGATCAATAGGAAACCCCGAATATAATTATTTCCAGCAAAACCTACATTTTGACTCAACTTACTACTGGATGTTACATTTCAATTTAGCCCAGCTAGCTTCTAGTAGAGAAAGCTTAAATAACCCAATAAATAAAGGACCAGTTTTTATAATATCACTAGGAAGCCCATAACGAATCAAGTTTTAGAGTTTTGAGATAATTGAGATAATTGTCATGATTTTTTTCGATGAATTTATGCTAAGTCGTTCTATGATGTGTAACTTGGTATATGCTTTCCACATGTACATATAGATATTTTTCTGTTTTTTTCTGTAGACAATATGGAAGATAAAGCAGAGATGGAGAGAGAGAGAGAGAGAGAGAGAGAGAGAGAGAGAGAGAGAGAGAGAGAGAGAGAGAGAGAGAGAGAGAGAGAGAGAGAGAGAGGAGAAGGATATATTTTGATTCAAATGACAAGTAACACTGACGATGATTTTGAAACGTTTGATACAGATGTTAGGAATGTCATAAATGACATCAATATGCCAGACTGGACCGTCCATAATGTCAAGTGGCATGGTTCTGGAGCGTGTAGTCTTCTTCCATTGGGGTTTTCATCGATTAAGTTCCTGTCGCCAGATTCAAACAACAATTAAATAGCAATTAAGTAGCAAAGAAAAATCTAACAAGGTCAAAGATTCCATCAAAACTATGGATAATCATATCGACAAGTTAAAGTATCACCTGGGGCGTAATAGCAAACCAGAGACTGACTCGGCATTTATAGAGCATCAGCTGCTAAAGAGTCTCGACGAAAGCGTAAAAGCTGGATACAGAGTTGCTGAAAGTTTAATTCTATCTCAGATTGTTTATTCAAGTCTCGCGTTTGATGTTAAGAAACAGGATGAATATATTTTACGTGAAAGACAAAGCGCACATATTTATGGCAATGACACTGTCATTAGAAGCCACGTTCTGCAGATCTTTATTATTGAATTACTGTTAAACGGTCAACTAGGAGTAGGGCATAGTAAATTATCCGGTCCTTATCTAACCGTTTGTCTTTTGGATATGCTATT
Source organism: Protula sp. h YS-2021 (assembly GCA_949752745.1). Lineage (NCBI taxonomy): Eukaryota > Metazoa > Annelida > Polychaeta > Sabellida > Serpulidae > Protula > Protula sp. h YS-2021. The sequence goes on from OX457027.1 coordinate 267,932, forward strand.
TGCTATCCTACATCCACGCGATGACAGACAGCCACAGAAGATCATTGCACAAAACGACGTACTACCTGATTCGTCTGAATTATTTAAACCCGCGTCAACGTCCAATAATGTTAATGCTGTTAAATTCATGCTAGGCCAGGTTGTTTTAAGTGTGTTCAACCACGCACAGTTGTCGACATATTATGTGTTTATGTATGGACATATTAACTCATAGCTTCCTGGGGATAATGTTGCAAATTAATACGCTATTTTGGTTTAAACCGAAAAAAGCGGCAAGCATAACTGCCGGAAAGAAAAGTGTGACCCGGCATCAAGGGGTACCACCCTTCTCCTTTCAACTCGTGAAAAAGAAACATACAGTTTTGTGTCACAAGTTTTGGAGATGTTCCATTTCACACTACAATATCTGGAGCAAAAGCTGTCAGAATATTGTACGCAAATAGAGCATTCACAAGAACAAAATGATATCTACCAATTCATATGTCTAAAGTCTGCAGCCGATGGATGGTATCATGGATGACTGTACCAAGGTAATAACGGATGGCATAGTGACGTCACCACTTTTAGTGCATATGACGTTCTGAGACTATTTCTCTCCCTTCATCCAAAACACACTTCTTAGTTTCAATGATAACTGCCATGCCGCTCTTTAAATAATTGAAAACTATGTAATTGGTAAAACTCGAAGAGATTGTCCATATGTGAAAGTAATTGACCGAATTTGTTCTACTTTTATCGAGAGCAATTTAGACAAACATCCCATCCATCGCTACATAGTCGAGGAATTGCTTGATTTGTACAAATGCAAATGGAATGATTATTTGCATTATGAAATATGCGACCATGCTGTGGAACTTGAGGACGAAATTCTCAAGGGAATGACCTGGATGTAGAACATTTTCGACAAATAGTCCAAGCTATTTATGACTCTTATGTGTCACGTGTAAAACTGACAATCGAAAATCTAACAATCGTTAGAAAAACACTGAAAGAGTATGCCAAGAAACAGCAACATGAAAACTTATTTGATAAAGAAGTATTAGATGAATACAATATAGACAGCTACTTGGAAACTGAATTATGCAAGGTGTATACTAACATTTGAAATGACATTGCCTTAGAACGACAAATTAAACAATGTGCTTGCCAACTTGAAAAAGAATTTAAAAAGCAGAGGAAGTGAACGCTCAAAACATTCTGAGAATAACACAAGTTCTTCAGCAGGCATATCACACTCATAGAGACAAAATGATTAATGGTGTTGTAATAGCAAAGACTATGTCAGAGATAAAAGAACTTAGCTCTATGGAAACGGCAGTGATTGAAAAACCCACCAGTTTGTTAAACGATATGATTAAGATAAACAAACTCTATATGGTTTTATTTATCAAAAGTTGATTGACAAAATGTGAAAACAAGTTGAAGGACGAAATTGGAACATTTGTTTCTAAGTTTGAGAAGGACGTTATGAAAGGAAAGGATATGTTTGTTGAATACATTCTCATATCCTTCCAGCTTCTCACGGCACGGTCTCTAAGGACGTTCTAAGTTGATGTGATGAAGCAGCCAAATCAGTTTTAAACATGTATAAATTATATTGTGAAAATGCAAAAACGACATATGAAATCCTATCCTTAGTGCTTACAATCAAGTTAGAAGATGACAACATTTATGATTGTATTGCAGAAGAACTTAAAAGGCGATTCCAATATATGTGGAGTGACTTCCGCTTAAAAAAGGCAATTCGTCACTTCTCTCAGGAGCTGAAGCAGAAATACTGAAGGCCAGACAAATTTAATGTGAAACTATCTGCAAAAACATTTGAAACTCTCAAAGCGCTATACATCATTCATATGCAAAAAGTCACGGTCGGACTCCAAGCATTAGAGACATCCCTTGAAAGATTTAAAACAGAAACCTCAGACATCAGTAATGAAGATAACAGGACAGAAGATCATCTCCTTTCTCTATTTCGTGGAATAGATTTGAGGAAATGTACTGTTGGGGACTATATGTTTTCAGAACTCGCAAAAAGATATAAATACAAGTGGCATGATGAGCGCTTAGAAGAGGAACTCGACTTGTGCGCTGAAACATTTGAGTCACATGTTATTAAAGCACATAAATTCAATGTAAAGTTTGGTGTTAAACGACTTCAGTCAGTGAAGAGATATTACTTGTACCATGTACAAAAACTCAATAACTGCATCACGCAAGCAAAGACTGTCCTTGAAACATATATATTACATACAAAACCCATTGAACCACCCCATCGAGCCCTGATGCTCAACTATAATCCATAGTATGCGCATGATCGCAGTACGTTTTGTGAACATATATACACTTTATTAGGGCAAATGTAAACACAAATCAATAGTGTCTGTTAATTCACGATAGATCCTAGCTGTTAATCTTTAACTTAATGGGCTTTTAAACTGGCTTAACCAACAGTACAGTATGTTTATCTACAGAATTATAAGTAGGTAGGAAACGACAGAATCAGCTCACTTTGTGACGTCATACTGTCTGGACCGGAAGTGACGTCAATCTGTCTGCCTGTTTTTGACGTCATTCTATCTGCTTCAGTTTTTGGATGGAGCGCGCGCGTGTTGGGATGACGTCATGATGAAGGGTAAACGTCACAGAGTGTGCGTAAACGAAACGTCATTTTGTTTTCGTAATTTGATTTGAAATAACGGACTTCCGTTTAAGTGTAGAACTTTTTTTTGAAAGAAAGGAAGAAAATGTTTATTGGAGGCTTGTGAGGGTGTTTTTTTTGGGAAAAAAAAGCTTACATGAGTTCAAGGCGACGACACTATAAAATGCCTATTGGAAGGTAAGGTTCTCTTTCTCCATACGCATACACGCACATAACAACAACATGACAAAAATTTGATACAACAACAATGGCAGCCATTTCAGTAAGTAGTTTTGCTGTATGCATATTTGTAACATGTCGCCATTTTAACTGTGTAAAAAGTGAAAAAGTGGGATAACTTTCATTATAGTTGACCGATTTGCATGAACATTTTACCGTTTGATTCAGTTTCATGTAAAGTTTTGTTATAAAGTAGTCATAGGCTATTTGCACCGGTGGTTGTATGCATAATGTGACATGCCGCCATTTTAAGTGTGTGAAAAGTGAAAAAAGGGAAATAACTTTCGCTATGGTTAGTCGATTTGCATGAAAATTCCATTGTTTGATTCAGTTTCATGTAACGTTTTGCTATAAAGTAGTCACAGGCTATTTTCACCGGTGGCTGTATGCATAATGTGACATGCCGCCATTTTAACTGTGTAAAAAGTGAAAAAGTGGGGCTAACTTAAGCTATAGTTGATCGATTTGCATGAAAATTTTAACCGTTTGATTCGGTTTTATATCTAGTTTTAACATTAAGTAGTCATAGGCTATTTTCACCGGTGGCTGTATGCATAATGGTAACATACCACCATTTTAACTTAAAAATTAGATAACTTTCGTAATTGTTGACCGATTTGCATGAAAATTTCACCGTCTGATTCAGTTTTTATAAAGTTTTGCTATAAAGTGATCATAGGCTATTTGCGCATGTGGCTGTATGGATAATTGTAACATACCACCATTTTAACTTAAAAATGAGATAACTTCCGCTACAGTTGACGGATTTGCATGAAAATCTCACCATTGGATTCAGTGTGATGTCTTAGTTTACAGTAGTTTGCATAGGTGGTTGTTGGAATGGCGCGCGCCCCACCATTCAAACATGTGTTTGAATTATTTTTACGTCAAACTATTGTTCAACAAGTTGTTTAGCAATTGTACAACAATTGTTTAACAAGCTGTTGATCAACATGTTGAACATGTTGTTGAACATGTTCAACATGTTCAACAACATGTTCAACAAGTTGAACATGTTCAACATGTTCAACATGTTGTTGCACAAGTTGAACATGTTGAACATGTTCAACTTGTTCAACAACATGCTGTTTAACAAGTTGTTGTTCGACAAGTTGTAGTTCAAGCAAAGAGAAAACAAGACATATGTTGAATAGGTTAATAAATACACTTAAATACACTTAAATACATACAGCTTAAATCTATAACAATATTACAATATTTGTTGATTTACAAAGTCTTTATTATAAAATTTAGTCAAATAAGTCTATTTTTCTTCATCTGCTTCACTCTGTTTACTGTCATCCATATCACTTTCTTCGTCGCTGCGTTCATCTTTCCCCTCCTCATCTAGAAGCTCTTCAAAGAATGCGTCGTTTCTTCTGATAGCCGCCTTTAATGCCTTTGAATACTCGTAATGTTTTTCATCAACAAAGTAATTAAAGTCTTCTAAAATGGTTTGATAATGTTCGTTTTGTTCTAGACGTTGGGTATATTTGAATAGTCTCATAAACAGTTGTTTAAGTCGACGCTTATAAATGCATCGAAAGTCATCACTTGCTATTTCACGTGCATCTTCAAGCCCTTGTTCTTCATATTCTGAAACCTTTTCTTGAAATTTAGAATCATATTCATCGTAGACTTCTTGAACCACATCATACCAAACAGAGTCTGTTTCTGACTCACTTTCAGAGTCTGTTTCTGACTCACTTTCAGAGCTGCTGTCATCATCACCCTCACCACAATATTCCATATGTTTGTACAAAGCTTCTTGACTGTTGTATAACGCACCACATTCTGTACAAGCATGTGCATTCTTTTCAGTCATGTTGACGCTTTGACTTTCCATAGAAGACTCATCTAAAGTTTCAGTGATAGGTGGTTTTACAGGGTTTTCCATATCTATGTGCAATTCTTCTTCCTCTGAAGGGTGAGCATCCTTTAAGTGCCTTTTCAGACTTTGTGGCCAATTGTAAGATTTCAAACAAATGTTGCATTTATACATCCTTTCGGTTCAACATACACTTTTCAAATGATGAAAAAGGCTTTAAACATAGCCTTATATACAACTTGTTGAACAACATGTTGAACATGTTCAATTTTTTTAACAACATGTTGAAGAACATATTGAACAACATGTTCAACAAGTTCAACATGTTGTTGAACATGTTGTCTACGCCTAGGGTTAGGGTTATGCTGCTTATGGAAGTCTATGTATACTGCCTTTATGCCTTTATGACGTCATCATGACGTCATTCGAACAGGCGCGCGCTTTACCAAAAAAACTGACTCAGCAGAATTCATTGCTGTTTGATATGCATGAAATGCATGTCTCACTCTTCCTTTTATGTTACTTCGATGTATTCAAATTATGGTGTGTAACTTGCTAAAAATGCTAAAATTGCTGACTCAGCAATTTTAACAAGTTTGACATTTTTGAGCAAGTTAAACACCATATTTTGATTACATCGAAGTAACATAAAAGCTGTGTGTATTTAAGTGTATTAATAAAACTATTCAACATATGTCTTGTTTTTTACTTATGCTTGAAACTACAACATGTTGAACAACAACTTGCTAAACAGCATGTTGAACAACATGTTAAACAACATGTTGAATATATTGAACATGTTGACCATGTTCAACAACATGTTGAACATGATGAACATGCTCAACTTGTTCGACAACATGTTGAACATGTTGAACAGGTTGAACAACAGGTTGAACAACATGTTGAACATATTCAGCTTGTTTGACAACATGTTGAACATGTTGAACAACAGCTTGTTGAACAATTGTTGTACAATAGTTAAACAACTTGTTGAACAATAGATTGACGTAATATGTTCCTAAAAAAATAATTCAAACACATGTTTAAATGGTGGAGCGCGCCATTCCAACAACCACCTTTGCAAACTACTGTAAACTAAGACATCACACTGAATCCAACGGTGAAATTTTTATGCAAATCCGTCAACTATAGCGGAAGTTATCTCATTTTTAAGTTTAAATGGTAGTATGTTACAATTATGCATACAGCCACATGTGCAAATAGCCTATGATCACTTTATAGCAAAACTTTATACAAAACTGAATCAAACGGTGAAATTTTCAGGCAAGTCGATCAACCATAACGAAAGTTATCTTATTTTTAAATTAAAATGGTGGTATGTTACAATTATGCATACAGCCACCGGTGTAAATAGCCTATGACTACTTAATGTTAAAACTAGATATAAAACCGAGTCAAACGGTTAAAATTTTTATGCAAATCGATCAACTATAGCGAAAGTTATCCCCACTTTTTCACTTTTTACACAGTCAAAATGGCGGCATGTCATATTATGCATACAGCCACCGGTGCAAATAGTCTGTGACTACCTTATAACAAAATGTTACATGAAACTGAACCATACAATGAAATTTTCATGCAAATCGACCAACCATAGCGAAAGTTATTTCACTTTTTCACTTTCCACACAGTTAAAATGGCGACATGTCACATTATGCATACAGCTACCGGTGCAAATAGTCCGTGACCACTTTATAACAAAATGTTACATGAAACTGAATCACACAATGAAATTTTCCTGCAAATCCGTCAACTATAGCGAAAGTTATTTCATTGTTTCACTTTTTGCAAAGTTGAAATGGCGGCATGTCACATAATGCATACAGCCACCGGTGCAAATAGTCCATGACCACTTCATAACAAAATGTTACATGAAACTGAATCACACAATGAAATTTTCATGCAAATCCGTCAACTATAGCGAAAGTTATTTCATTGTTTCACTTTTTGCAAAGTTAAAATGGCGGCATGTCACATTATGCATACAGCCATAGGTGCAAATAGTCTTTGACTACTTTATAACAAAATGTTACATGAAACTGAATCAGACAATGAAATTTTCATGCAAATCCGTCAACTATAGCGAAAGTTATTTCATTCTTTCACTTATTGCAGAGTTAAAATGGCGGCATGTCACATTATGCATACAGCCACAGGTGCAAATAGCCTGTGACTACTTTATAACAAAACATTACATGAAACTGAATCACACAATGAAATTTTCCGGCAAATCCGTCAACTATAGCGAAAGTTATTTCATTGTTTCACTTTTTGCAAAGTTAAAATGGCTGCATGTCACATTATGCATACAGCCACCGGTGCAAATAGTCCGTAACAACTTCATAACAAAATGTTACATGAAACTGAATCACACAATGAAATTTTCCTGCAAATCCGTCAACTATAGCGAAAGTTATTTCATTGTTTCACTTTTTGCAAAGTTAAAATAGCGGCATGTCACATTATGCATACAGCCACAGGTGCAAATAGTCTTTGAGTACTTTATAACAAAATTTTACATGAATCCGAATCAAACAGTAAAATTTTCATGCAAATCCGTCAACTATAGCTAAAGTTATTTCATTTTTTCATTTTTGGCAAAGTTAAAATGGCGGCATGTCACATTATGCATACAGCCACCGGTGCAAATAGCTTATGACTACTTTATAACAAAATTTGACATGAAACTGAATCAAACAGTAAAATTTTCATGCAAATCCGTCAACTATAACGAAAGTTATCCCACTTTTTCACTTTTTACACAGTTAAAATGGCGACATGTTACAAATATGCAACAGCAAAACCACTTACTGAAATGGCTGCCATTGTTGTTGTATCAGTCGTTAACTTTTTTGTCATGTTGTTGTTATGTGCGTGTATACGTATGGAGACAGAGAAAAAATTGCCCTCCATCTGGCGTGGAGTTAACATACCTATGAAGAGGACTTATGAAATGAAACGCTCTGCCCTGGTGTAGGTATATGTGCGCGGGGAGAGAGAGAGTGTGGGAAATGCTTATCAAAAAAAGAACCTTACCTTCCAATAGGCACTTTATAGTGTCGTCGCCTTGAACTCATGTAAGCTTTCTTTTCCCAAAAAAAAAACACCCTCGCAAGCCTCCAATAAACATTTTCTTCCTTCCTTTCCAAAAAAAAAAAAAGTTCCACACTTCAACGGAAGTCCGTTATTTCAAATCAAATTACGAAAACACAATGACGTTTCGTTTACGCACACTCTGTGACGTTTACCCTTCATCATGACGTCATCCCAACACGCGCGCGCTCCATCCAAAAACTGAAGCAGATAGAATGACGTCAAAAACAGACAGACAGAATGATGTCACTTCCGGTCCAGACAGTATGACGTCACAAAGTGAGCTGATTCTGTCGTTTCCTACCTACTATTATATTTATTCCGTTATCAGATTTTCAAGAACTCCTTCATGGCAACTTGGAAAAATTAAGGAGCGCACAAAACAAATTTACAAGTCTATCATATCTTTTAATGTTAAAAGACTAAAACAATTTTGTCATCTATATTCAGTATTAATATTAATCAATTATGTTACCCACAATTAATTAAATTGCAAAACATAACTATGTCATATAAAGCACAAAACAGTCTGTTTATAAATAAGTCATAAAATTAACAAATTGCACGTTTCCATGCTTACATTAGTTACAAATTTAAATATATGGCCGAATGGGTAGATTTTTATATCGTGTTATTTAATTGCCCTGGCTATCGATACTGCACTAACCTCGTCGTCCCAGACCTTTTGCTCCCTGCAAAGTTCTTGCAATAACTGTTTCCCTAGAAGTGTGAAAGAAGCTGCAAATCGCAATGGGTCGTATATGGAACTGACTGTTTACAAGATACCACGTCTGGTGGTTGGTTTGTCTTGTGTCATGACATGATACTGAAAGGTGTCACTCTTCAAGCACCAATGATTTTCCAGCGCGCGTTCAGCTGGCAAATTTTTCTGTAGCAAATCTAATTTGTCAGTACCTTTGGCTCGATATTCGATCGGAATTTGGTTCATTACTGCAGCGGAATTCGACAGAAACTTGCATAGCTTTAGACCTCCTTCTTTGCACATGTCTATGCTACTGAGAATCAATTCGATAGCCGATTTCTCGTCCGCAACTGATTTCAATCCGTCATCGACATAGAAGTCTGATGTAATAAAATCCGTCGTCGGTTGACCGTATCTTTCTGAAAACTCAGATGCTATATATATGAGGCCAAAATTTGAACAACTTGGGGAGCTTACAGCTCTGAAGAGATGCACAGTCATTCTGTACTCCACTATTTCTCCATTACCATCACCACTTTTGAACCACAGAAAATGTAAGTAAATGCGATGCTCTGGATTGACCTGGAACATATAAAACATTTTCTCCACATCGCACATGAAGCATATGAGTTCCAGTCTGAATCGGCACAACACTCCGATCAGAGAATTCGTCAAGTCCCTGCAAGAGAACATCGTTAATACAGACACCATCAAATTTTGCACTACAATCGAATACAGCTCTGATCTTTGGTTTGTTGGGGTTGTATATTCCGTGGTGGGGTATGCAATTTGCTGATTCGGATCCAGTCTGTGACTCGGGTACTGGTTCTGCAAAACCCCTAGAAAGCAATTCATCCATGAAGTCATTGTAATCTGATCTAAGCTTGCCATCTCTAATCAAGCGCTTTCTTAGACGAAACAATCAGTTCAGCGATAGCTGTCTGTTGTTTGGTACAACTGTCCTGAAAGGCAAAGGCATTTCACAGTGATTTCCTGTGCGGTGAATCCCCTGCTGAAAAATTGACAAGAACCCTTTGTCTTCCCGTTACTGCTTCACCTGTTTTGAGACATAGTGATCAAAATCAAGCTCCAGCATCTTTGTAACATCCCTAGGTGTGATAACTTCAGACACCTTCACATTTTGATGAAAAAGTGAACTTGGTCATTAGTATCGGGAATCAATAATTCTTTAGGGACTAGCTGAATCAGGATTCTGTGACTGAGTCCAATTTCATCTTCCTCAACTTGAGAGTCAACAATTCTGATTATGCCCCAGCCTAGTCTCTTGATCATAGGGACCTACATTCGCTGGTGCAATAACATCGACGGGCAACAAAGCTTTGACGCAATTGTTTCCTATCAACAAAGCGATGTCACAGGTTTGCAAAAGAGGAATTTTATCGGCTAGCGGCCTTAAATAAGGCCATTTTTAGCCATTTCTCTTGTTGGGATGTGGCGTCGGTTTGCTGGCATAATGTTTCTCGTGAACATTACAGGTAAAGCTGGTCCATGTTTCTCAAGCTGTGATAGAAACGTGGAGACTTTATTATGATACATGGGTGGTAAATGGTCCATGTTTTCATCCTTGCTTAAAGGTCTAGGTTGTTGTTCAGACTTTGTGGTCCGTAAGTAGCAACAGGACATTTGTGTCATTTCCTTTGCAGCCTTACGATCTCTTTTTCCACTCAAGATTTTTTTCACTTTATCTTTCATCAATACTTCAGGTTTGAGTCGTCTATATTCCGATTCAGGAATCATCCCATACTTCATCTAAGCAATATTTGAGCTAAATATGGTAATGCAAGTCCAGCAATAATCTTCCTTTTTGATTCACCAACTTCTTTTTAGGATTCAGAGATGTATTCTTATCAGCAAGAGTTCTTAAGGTATGTTGTTCTTTCTTCAATTTCTAATGCATATGTGGACTCAAAGGTAAGTTGACACGCAGTATATTCAAACAAATTTCAAGCAAAGTGGCTAATTCCTCCTTCGTTGCCTGTTTCCAAACTGATTCACGACGTTCAGCACTAATGCGTGCTAACAAATAAAGGAATGGCTGATTTGTTCGAAGACGTTTGGACATCTGGACGTCTAGTATCAGACTGATGCATTTTTTCTTCGTACACGATTTCATTTACGTACACCTAATGTGTATCTTCTGGTGCCTGTACGAATACGAAGCTGATCATTTGTGTTTGGCTTTAAGCCGATGAATAGATAACCAAGAGGCTTTTTTATGGTATCTTCATACGCTTCAGAAAGTAAGATTTTCCTGGATACATCTGTCCTGCAAATGTAGAAATCTTTTGATTATCTCTTTGATTTTTAAACAGAATAATGTAATGCGTATTCAAGCTGATATTGCGCATTTCCTTTCCCTTGTTAAAGAGATTGAAGATAATGCTTAGATTATTGTGACTGCTTTCAACGCTGAATAATGTCATGCGTTCATCACTGTGACATTCCGTCATAAGATCATCGATAATGAGTAGGCTGTGAATTTTCGGATTAAAACGGTGTTCAATGTATTCTGGAATGCCTTAATAAAATTCAATTCCTTTAATCCCTTCGTAAAAGAGTTAATCAGCAGCATAGAGTAATAAAATCTTTTTTGGAGCTGGTTAAATGACTTTTTGATGAATGTAGCTTTGTCTTTCCACAAAGCCGTTGGTCATCACACCAGTCATGCCAATGGATGCTTCATGCTGCTGGAATATCACTTTCCTTGATCCACCTGTTGAACTTTTTTGGCCAACCTTACCACTTAACGAATGCTTCTTTCACACCTTGTGTTTTTTTTATTCTTTAAGACTTTTTCGATTTTGTAAACAGATTGAATGTCTTTTGTCACTACTTGCATCTCTTCGTAGAAATGACCATCAATGTCTTCATCCAAAAAGTCTTTGACACGGTAAAAGTGTGTTCCTTGCTTCTTACCACGATGTGTGACGATAAAGACTTCTTGCGTCCATTTTATATGATAGTCCCGCTGAAAGACATACTTCAGGTGGGAAATGCCAACATGTTGACCAATTTTAAATTTGAAGCCTTTTTCCTCGGATAATTTCATTTTATCAATGTACATCTATTTGAAAAGTTTGGCTTCAACGTCTCTAGTGAATATCCAGATAAAAATCCATAAGGTCTATGATTATAATTGTAGACCAAGTCTTGCAACATATCTGTGTAGCGATACGTTTGTCGATGAAGGAAATACCCGTACATCATGCCTTTCAATGTACGAATGACTCTTTCAGCAAAACTGGCTTTCATTTCGTTCTTTGTGGTTAATGAATGAATAGCACCTTTCTTCAAGAAATGTTTCACTCTTCTTTTCTCGACTTCTGTTCTGTTGCCACTTCGTAACGTTCTTGGTCGTCTCATAGTTTGTTGAAATATCTTTCGAAAGGCTTGAATCACACTCCCATGGCTTTTATTGAGTATAGGTTGTACGCATAAGTATTTGGAACAGACATCAATCACAATGAGTAAGAATCAATGCCTATCAAAGCAAGAAATAGCAAACGATTTTAACAACTTTTTTGTGGATAAAATATAAACTATAAGAGAAAATCTGGATAAAACCAACTGTGACTATGTCTCGATTCAGGAACCAAAATATGAAACAAAATTTTATTATTTCAGCACATACTCAGAGGAAGACATCTCCAAAATTATATTCAAAACCAGCAATGCGTCATGCGAATTGGATCCCATCCCAACCTCTCTGCTGAAGAAATGCCTACCTGCTCTGCTGCCAACTATTACCGGCATAGTAAATTTGTCACTGCAACATGGCCATTTTCCGCCTGTTTTGAAACACGCACTGGTCAGACCACTGATTAAAAAAAGCAACTTTAAATCCAGAACAACTGAAGAACTGTCGTCCTGTATCAAACATTCCATACATCTCGAAGATAATTGAGAAGGCTGTAGTCAAATGTTTCGAAACCGACATGTCCAATCAAAATCTACACGAAAAATTTTGGACATAGTACAGAAACAGCTTTAGTCCGCACTTTCGACGACATTCACCGATCCCTGGACAACAGACACGGGACTATTTTATTTTGCTCGATCTTACTGCAGCATTTGATACGATCGGTCATGCTGTTCTGGTGCAGAGGATTTCCGAGCGTCTAGGTGTCGAGCACGCTCCTCTCAAATGGTTCAGAGAGTAGCATTCTGGAAGAACGCAATCAGTTGCTATCGGTGAAGCATTATCAGATCGTGTTTGCCTTCTTTGTGGAGCACCTCAGGGGTCACCTATGGGCCCGGAGGATTACAAGATTTACACACTTCCTGTTGCTGACATTACTAAACGACATACCGTGAACAACCATATCTATACCGATGACACATAGAACTATGTATCTTTTCGTATGGATGATCACTGTGGCTTCGAACAAGCAGTGAACAACTGGTTACCTGCGTCCAAGAAATAAAACATTGGATGACTGAGAACAAGTTAAAATTGAATGACTTGGAAATGCTATATTGTACGGCTTTCTACAATGTCATCTCAATAAACCACAAAGAATACAGAACATCGCTTCTCGCGACAAAGAATACAGAACATCGCGCAGACCGAGACTTCACAAATTCTGCACCTCGTCTGCGGAATAAACTACCAATGAACCAACGTGTGATAGAAACCGATACTAATTTTAAAAAGAAACTGAAAACTTTTTCATTTGCTTATGTGTGATTTTTTCCTAGTCATATCAGTTTTTTGTCTTATTTTATACCTTTTAAATTATATTCTATTCGTGTACCGTGTCTTTGAATATCTATAAGATTAAGGCACGTTAAATCTCTTTTACATTTACATTTACAAATATGTCCGTTATCCCAAAAGGCAACTTGAGCTGGTATAATGTCACCTTCACGCTACTTCAATTCGCTGTAATTCGCTGACGCTGTCATGAGATTCTCAGCCCATTCCGTTTGTGCCTTGATAAAGGCACTGTCCAGGTAATACTCCTCGAAAGGTAAGAGCATCCAAGAATGGATGCAAAGGCAAATCATGCACTTGTCGTTGATCCACTGGCTCGATACGAGGTAATTTCGAAAAAAAAACATAATCCCTACACTGGTCTTTAAACACCTTATCCATGTTGATATGTTGTATTGCGTCAATCAAGGCTTTACTAGCTTCCTTAGCAATTGAAGGTTGTAGAAACTAATGGTGGGGCAGTTGTATCGATGAAAGCATGATGACGAATGGAGGCCGATGTTGAATGCACAGCTTTATATATACTCAACAACAAAAGAAACGCCGAATAATTTTCGTGTGGTTTTTTTGCGTTTTTGGCGATTTCTGGGAAACTTGTGTGCGAACTTTTTTCTGTAATATTTTTCTTTCTTTATCCTTTATGTGGTCTGTTGGTGGCGCCTTAATTACCCTAACACCTTGGTCAATTCAATGAAGTGGTCGTTTTGACACCTTTTTCCTTATTAGGCAACATGTATTACAATGACCCGTACAAACTGAAATGCATAGTAAAGACAAGCTTAAAAAGGGATAAAAAACGTTAAAATATTGAAACAAACTCAACGGAAAAACCATGCCATGGCTCTTACAAATTGATAGGGAACGCGCCGTGGGTATGCTGGACAGCGGAAGGAGCCGCGCTGACGTCGCGCACCACTTTGGTGTTAATGAAAGTACAGTTCGACGCCTACGAAGTCGTCTTAGGGACACTGGATCTACTCGCGACAGACCTCGGTCAGGTAGACCACGTGTTACTACTCCCCAGGAGGACCGCTATATTCGGGTCTCACACCTACGCCAGAGATTTATTCCAGCGACAACCACCGCCGGAGCACTTCCAGGACGTCAGGGCAATCGCATCAGTGCCCAAACAGTGAGGAGACGGCTTCAGGAACACGGTATTCGAAGCCGGCGCGCGTATCGCGGAATGCCCTTAACCGGTGCTAGGCGCCAAGCGAGGCGTCAATGGGCCATGAATCATGTGCGCCTCTACGTTACCACAGCTACGCCAAGCCCTCATCGAGGAGTGGCATCGCATACCCAGAGTCGTAATCCAGCGCTTGGTGACCTCTATGAGGCGCCGGTGTACGGAGGTGATTAACGCGAACGGAGGCCACACTCGTTATTAGGCACTTTAACTCGTCATTTTGTGAGGCACTTTTGTTGTGTTAAATGAACCGTGACTTCTGTAAAGTAAAGTGACTAAAACTGTCTAGAAGTATGCTATAACAACTGCCTTTTTGATATATGTAACATAGATTCCAGTTGCAAATTTAGGAAGATAGATGTGGAATTTCTAAGAATCGGCGTTTCTTTTGTTGTTGGGTATATTTCCCAACTGGCTGTTGATTGAGTTCATTTTCTCCAAGAGCATGGACCATTCATCATAGTTGAAGTTAATGTAGTAGTGTACGTTGAATTCTGGTAAGACTTTTGTGTGCGAAACTGATATAACGTCTGTTCATGTAGTTGATCACTTCAAATTGCTTCTTCGTGGAGCACTTGATCCCAGTTTGTCTAGATTGCGATTGATGATATTCCATAATAAAACAGCCAGATATAACCACTTTTTCCCTCGTTTGATTTTAATATGGCGTCCATATTCTCCATCTTCCACCAAAACCGACAAATTGGAGGTGATTTGATGTATTCGCTCCATTGTCGCAGAAGCAATTTATGCTGTATTTCAATCCGTAACTACATATGCAGTTTACCCATCATATTTTGTTCAGGCTAGTCTTCAGGGTTGTGCCAAGGAATTCTTTGCCTAGTCCACATGACCAAAAGGATTCACCAAACACTACTTCGACTATGATGTCCGATTTCAGTAAGTCTCTTCGGTATTCAAAGACTTGATCAGCTTTCGCTTTAATAATAGATCGCGTGACATTCAGCTTTTCAGCTTTCCAACTACCTTGAGTTGTTATAGTTTTCGCCAGTTTTTTGCCTCTTGCGCGTTCCTTTGATCCTTGATTCTTTCATCCAAGCTGTCCACTCCATGATGTTTCGCTTCCATGTAGTGGTAGGCATGCTCTGCAGACTGGAAGAAGGGATGATTGAATACGGATAAGGCACATGGATAGAAATTGCTTGAAGCGTCTTGAACAGCTTAAATGCTGTAATATTGTCCAATGGTTGATGTTTTTGCTTCATTGTCACTGTTGTAAATGATGCTGATGCTGAGGCGTCACCGCTTTATATGCTGTCAGTTCTGTTCTGTAGTTGGATAATCTGATTCCTTGTCATGAAAGAAACGCACTTTGAGTTTTGACTGAATGTCAAGTCTGCACACGTAGCATCTTGTCACCTTCTCACAACACTTTTGGCAGCAATATGTAGACATGGAAAAAAAGACCACTTCAACATCAGCAAGTAGACACATGATGCATTTTAACGATTAGACACGCCTTTGATGAAACTGCAGTTCGGATATAGTCGACGATGTTCTCCCATGGAACCATCTTCTTTAACCCAGTCGCGGATGACTCCCAGGCAGAAAGCACATTGCACATGATCGTCTCTGTTAGTGTAGTAGAGTCTAGCTCGAGCTAATGCCTATGGAGTCACAATCTGTGGTACTGGCCATCGTTGAAATGTTTCCAAACGCTGTGCCTGAGTACTCATTGCTGAATTGCATGGAATCATCTGCATGTTCTCAGACATCCATGGCGGTTAACAGTCAAATGATAAAGATAGTGAGGAGGATCCCGTTTATATGGCTGGGTAGACGGTAAGTGTGCAACATTTGATGCAATAATTTTAGAAAGTTCAACGCTTTATATACTGATTATTTGTCGTATATATTTACTCGATTTACATTATAGCAGCATTAACCACACTGTTAGGGAAAAATAGATCTTAATACTAGAGCCTATTTACTAGTATCTACGCCTTAGAAGTTATGGTCAAGAGATTACAAAAAACAGGATTTGTGCAGATAACCATGCACGGATAACCTTTTCTAAAATCCAAAATATGAAAATAGGGTTTGCTACGATTAAAATGAGCCCAGTTTGATCAAATGGGAGTTCCCCCAAACGGGGTTTTGAAAAGGCGGGTGTTTGAAAGAAGGGGCTTGAAAAAACCGGGGTTGTTTGAAAAAAAAGAGGGCTTGAAAAAGGAAGGTTTTGAGAATAAAAGGTTTGAGGAAAAAGGGGGATTAAAATAAAGGGCGTTTTGAGAAAAAATGGTTGAAAAAAGAGAACAACGGAGAGATTTTGAAAAAAGGGGGTTTGAGGAAAAAAGGGGATTTTGAAAAAGTGGGGGTTTGAAAAAGGGGGCTTTTCGGAAAAAAGGGGATTTGAAAAAAGGAGGTCTTGAAAAAGGGGAAGTTTTCGAAAACAAAGTGGGCTTTGAAAAAGGGGGTTTCGAAAAAAGTGGGGATTTTGAGTAAAAGTTAGGGGTTTGCAAAAAGGGAGGGTCGAAAATAAGGATCCAGTTTTTTTTCACTATGTGTTATACCAAAAAAATTAAGACACCAGCTTTTTTCCACTATTTTATACCAAAAGTGTCACAGGACCATTCGTTTCCCCCTACTTAATAGTGGACTCATACTGTACAGTTATTTGAACAAAAGTTCGCCTAGATCATTCCTTGCAAAGTAGACATACCACAAGCAAAGTCTATTTTGTTTTTTTTTTTTCTAATGAAAGGCTCTTTCACTTTTGTTTCTTACATGTAGCATATTTACATATACTGCACATCTTTAAAAGATGTTTGAGAAACCTTTTAACAAAAAGTTTCCATCTTTAAGTGCTGTTTGAGAACGTTTTCAACAAGAACTTCTCTTTAAATCACTGAATCATCATGCTAATTTCATTGTAAGTCAATAACAGTGTTCAACATTTTTTTTATTAATGAAAGTTCTGTGCAAGAGCAATTTCATCATACATAACATGATCAAAGGATCAAAAACATGAAAAAATCAATGACAAACTACAGGTATAGAGCAATATTGATAAAAAGGAATTTAGATATGATTTTATTCAAATTTTCTTAGCTAGAAATATTTAAGAAGTTTTGCCATACAAACACTGAAGAACGAGTTTTAGATGAAAACAAACAATAATACAACGAACAAGTATATGCTTGAAAATCACAGGATATAATTACGTATGTTTTTGAAAGCTATGTGATACTCTCAATTATAAATAAAAACTAGCATGAAAAAAGTATAATGATTAAGCCTCATTGCAATCTAGCTTAACATGTATAAGTAACTACCTGCTGGTTTAAGTTATTTTCAATGTGTATGTACTTGTCATGTGTTTTATTCACCATTTAAAGACATTTGTACGGGCTTGTGGAACATATTTAATTCATCGTTACTTCCGCGATTCTTTACGCTTTTTTCAAGTCTTTGTATTTAACATCAATATCTCAACAACAATTTCAACAGTAATGTATCTTTGTCCGACCCGAATATGACAGTGCACTTTGATTTGTTATTACAACCCTTTTCAAAGAATTCATTAATAAATCAGTTAGATAATCAATAGCTAGCTAAGTTGAACATTAAGCCAAACAACCATAAAACACAAATGAGCCGTGCATAATACCATTAGTTGCAATCGCATCATTCATAAAAAGTTTGATTTTTAATTTAGTTTCGATTCGGAATACCCTTTATCACCATGCATTCGTTGCCTTTACTCCAGCTTGTTAAGGGCACTGATGAGTTCCGTGACTTCTAGTATTCTTACGCCATAGTTGTCGTTCAGGTATTTCATTAAGTACTCTGGGGCCTGGAGAAATGAACAACATTAGCATATCTATATCACGTTATCGTCCATGTTAGCTGAACCGAAACAAAAACCTGTTTTGCAAAGTTAGATTTAAATGATTTTATGTAAATAACTGCATAAAGTCTGATTTTTTAACGAAATGTAAAATCCCAATACTGTAATAAACATTCTAAATTGCTAGAAAATGTTGGAGCCTTTAATTTTGTTTCTGTATTCTAACTGAATTTTATTGTTTAAATTGAATTACACTTGCCTTATTTTTCAATCAACAAAATCCAGCGAGCTTTTCACCATTCATTGATTCTAGATCGCTGAGTAACTTTGGGTTTAAAATACTGAAACAAATATTTGGTAACTGAATTAAGATGTGTTTAAAAACATCTCATCTTTAAGACAAGGATAAAGATAATCGTGTAGTCTGGTGGAAGCGAGGGGTGTTCATCGCCTGTGCAGTTAAGTATATAAGTAATTTTTAAGATAATTTACACTGAAATTAAGCAGGATAAAATATATTTAAGACAATTCTGTTTTTTGCTTAGTTATTTATTCACAAAATTCACTTGCTAGTTTATATAAAAGTTAAATAAAAAATAAATAAAATAAATATTTTAAACTAATTTCATTTCAGCGTAAGTTTTTGCATACTTCTGCAGTTGGCTGGATCTTATCCAAGTCTGAACCTGATCTTTGGACCAGGATGTGACCTTGAGGTGCTTGCGCTCTGGAGTTGGGGTTGGAGCTAAAGAATAGTCACGGTTACTGTCAGGCGCCACTGTATATAAAATATAGCAAGATGTCTTACATAAATTAGAAGTCATTAGGATGTTGTTACGAGCCTTGGATATTATTCATGTGTGCGAACTTATACTGTCTCATTCTTAATTATGTGTCCATAAGAAAACCTATTCATCTGTCGAAAACTTTACTGAAAATTATATGCTTGCATGTTTCAATAATAACTCACCAAATGGGTAATTGAGTTGAATAATATACTTATGGATTTGTAATAAAATGCTTGTTACCATTGTGCAAAATGTGAAAAAGTGTCAACACTCCCATTGCGCGAATGTATTTACTTAGATTTTAATACTCTAAGCATACTTCAAATTTTAAACAATGTCATACAATTCACCTTGAAATAAATCTCAAGAGAAGTTTATATAGAATTTTTACTGATGTATAGCAAAGTATTTTGCAGGCGAATTTTGTTTCAACAGCTTTATCTATAGCTACAAACGTGAAATTAGGACTTTAAGTTAGACACAATTTTATCAATTATTAGTTCAAAGGTCAAAACACCACCACTTCGGTTGTAGAAAAATTTACGCCATAAAAGCCATCATTAGTCGGTAATATTTTAGTAGCCATTATGAGAGGTGAACTTTCAGTGTGTCGAAAATTATATTATATAAAATTATAAAGGTGATATTTCTAAAAAAAACAATATTTTTTTTTCAATCTTCAAAGAATACTGATATTTCAATCTTGCAATGTAAAGAAGAAAGGTTTATATTTTGTTTTGATGCCTTGGAAAATATCTAATCTGCTTTATTTGGCATCTTTGGACTCATCATTTCAAAACTTTTACATGAATTTCGAAACTTCCAAATATTTAAAGTTTCAGCTATTATTTGTTATGTAAACTTATAATTTGTTTCAAAGCAAAACGAATATTATATAACAGGAATACGATTACCTTTTATCATGCAAACATGTTTCTTTACCTTGCTTGGTCGTATTATGTGGTTGAGTTTTTTTAACTTCCTGTATTTGCCAAACCAATTTTTTGCAAGCCTGTTCAAAGCCCATTTTTGGAAAGTCAATGTAGAGCTTAGATCCAACCAGTGCTCCAAGCCAACCTTTTAATTTATATTTTCTTTCTAGCATAATAGGTACCACTTGTTTTCTCTGAACAAAGGTATACTCTGCTTCTGCAAAAAAATATAATTAAATGAAATGCCAGATTTGCCATCAACAATTACAGAGTTATGCAGATAATAAACATTGATTGTTTCGTCTGAAATATAAGATTTAGAATATTAATAACAGTTGATAGCTAATTAAAAGAATAATTCACAATTTTGTGCTTCATTATCGAATATGTACTTGTGTTTCAAAATTGCTGGTACATTGTTACCTAATAAGGAGATATATATGGAACAACAGATGAAGTTATTTTCCAATTAAAACTTTGAAATTATCAGCTGTCACGTTGTACTTATTTGAAGCAATTAACTCGTTTCAGGTATTTTTATATAAATGCAATAGTTTCAAAATATACTATCTTTGTTCTAAACTAAGCCGAAAAATTCAAAAAATAAACAGATCTATAGTGGAACAGGCTTCCATAAAATGTTAAAATACCTGTTCGGCAACTTGGACTCGTACTATAGTGCGGTGATACACAAATCAAAACAAGCCAGGCATTTTCAACTGCACTTGCCATTGCTTGAAGGGTCGAACCTTCCATTGCATCTACGTCTATCCAGATATCATCATACTTTCTCTTGAAAACGATTAAAATCTTAATCACACTTCTATAACTTGAAGACAACAACTCCAGGAGTACAAATAAGATCAATTTCAGCATAAGTTCTTTAAGTAATATTAGCAAAACCAAATCAATTAGAATAAATTTTACCTTCAAATGCTCCTTAATTTTTATAACAGTATCTTGGTTGTGCCAACTGTAGCTAATAAATATGTGTTTTCCTTTGAAATCTGTGTTTTCAGCAGTATCTAAAAATATCGATAATATATATTTTTAGAATAATGTTAATGTTGTCCTCATCTACATATATTACTAAATTAGAAATACATATAAACGTTAGCAGTAATCAAATCATTTAAAAAGGAAACGTTTAATAGAAATAAACTTATTCCAAGATAGACAAGTATGTCAATGGAACTGACTTACCACACAGCAGGTGTACAATTTGCAATTTTTGACCAAGTTCTAGAGGCACATTTTTCACCGGTCAAGAAAATCTATACCCATGTGAACAACTACAATATACTTCCTTCCTTTCTGCAAGGTTTCATTCGATTTCTTCCAAAAGTATGGGAGACCCATCGATAAATAGATAGGTCAGAGTATTTCGAAAAATCGCAGTTTATGACCAAATCCTAAGGCATATTTCTCGCAAAGTTGTTAATGGACGAGCGGAGAGTCAGACCCTAATCTAGCAGTCCCCCGCAAACCACTCTACAAGGCGGCTGGGGGCTTATGAATGAGTAAATGCAAAGTAAAAGTAAAAATACTAATCAAAGCATAAAGTATAGATATTTAACGAATAAAATATCATTACCATCTGTTTTCTCTAGCTTCTTACCACTCTCTTCTAGCTCAAAGAGTGCACCTGCAACAGCTTTCTGTATGCTTTTGTTTTTGTCGTTTTTTAGCTTTTTGAGCTCATTCATACAGTCTTGGTTCGCTTTCACCTAACAGTTTGATCAACAATAAAATATAATATCTATAACGTTATCATTTTGTCATTACTACCAAAAGAAATTAAATTTTAAGTGCATATAAGGCTTTGTAAACTGTTTTTCAAAGTACTTGTAGGCAAATAACTACTTGTAAGCAAATAAGATAGAATGAAATGTGTGCGCCCTCTGCAAACTAGCTTGTGAATGAAATTTACCACTTATATAGTTTTACAGCCAGATTCATATTCATGGATCGTGCTTTTATCAAAATCCCATATTTTTATACTTTTATACTTGTCTTCTTGAAACTTTTTAATCGCTATGTTTTAGGTAATATAGGCCCATATCTAATCTATTTTTACTTATATATATTTGCACATATAGTCTATTTGAGAAGACTTTCTCTTCTTCATACTTATACCAAAATACTAAAAATAAAAAAATAAAGATTGCTTGATTTTAAAATAATAAGTACATATATATTTTTGCTACTTTTATGGTTTACGTAATATAAACTTCAACTGATGGCAGTTCTACTTAGAATGATTTTTAATATGCGTAATTACTTCGTTTTAATTGTACAAATGTATACATATGAATAAGGTACCTTTGCTTTTGCGCTCTTGAAGCATAGCGAATACACTGTTTTCACTGCTGCCTCTTTTACATGAGCGCGGTCAGTTCTCATCGCATCAACTAGCATTTCCAGACCGCCTTCATCTATAATCTAGCAGCATATTTAGATGAATTTAAATTAGAAAAAACAAGAAAATCATTCTAATTCTAAAAATTAGAGATCTTTTTTTTTTTCAAAAGAAAAAAATCGAAAGCTTACCTTCTATGTTAAATGACCAATGCTAAAAGTACAAACCTTTTCTTTGTTTTTATCATTCACGGATATGCTTGCCAAATCCTCGAGTAGTCTGTTTGCAGCAAAAGTAAATGAGCCAACAATCGCTTTGTTGTCATCACTCTTTACAGCATTGCGAATGAGACCAATGAGGAAGGGAATTGAATCTGTTAAAGATATACGTCATAGCAGAAGATTTAAAAGTTATTGATATATAATGATTGAATATAATAATATTAATTAGTTCCACTGAAAAGTAATATAATTTTTCTTTAGAATATATCTACTAATGCGTTGAATTTGTTGTTTGAGCCAAAAAGGTATTTTAAAAGAAATGTTGGGTTTAATAAATTTGTTTATTATTGAATTATTATTATTACCATTGTCCTCAAATTTGTGCGCATCCTCTTCGTCCGTTATTCGTGCTAAGGTGCTGAGAGCAAACAGTCTCAGGGTATCATCTTCGTCAAAGAGAAATTTTTCTACAACCTTAAATTTATAATTAACCTGCCATAATATGTCATACAACCATGGACATATTAAATGCGATATGCTGTATTCTTCAATTCGAATTCGATTGTTTATCTATTGATATTCACTTAAGTGCTGAAGAATATGATTTTATATCCGGATACATAAGACGTAAGACATCCTGACAATACGATGGAACAAACGCTCAAAGTCAGTAGATGCCAAAGGTCGCTACCGCGCCACTTTTCGTATAGCATAGTGGAAAAGGACTTTTTTGTACCATTTCGTAAAAAATTGTGAAAACAAATTGCTAAAACATATAAGAAAAAAGGTTGGCCAGGTTATGGAAAGGTCTCACGTGTGAGATCACCCCCATTTAACACACAGTATCACCTGCGCCATTTGGTATAACAAAGTGAAAAAGGGGGGTCTGGTAGGCAATGGGAAAGATCAAATGTGATGATTCCCATTTCTCACACAGTGTCACATACAGACACAAACACAAACCAGCATATTTAGTAGGACATACGACAATTTTGGTTGGCCCTGAAAAGGACTCTTGAATATCTTGCTCAGTTCTCAAAAGGACTAAAAATGATGACACCAATCCAGGAATTGCCGCCTTTAATCTCATGGAATGGCAAAATTTGTCTGCCATGTGCCTCAACTGAGCACATTCTGCATTTGTATGGATCGGTTTTCCACGTCTTGTTTTCCTTCTTTGTTGCAAAGAGATGTTTTCCTTCTTTGTTGCAAAACAAGAAAATGATCTCATTTTTTCTATAGGTAAAGGTGCAGAATGGGCAGGTTTTCCTTTCCAATTTTTCGACTTCTTTGGCTCTGTGCCTATCACATTCCTTGCGACAGTGTCAATAACCTCCATCTGCACAGTGCATTGCAGTGACGGTGGATTTTGGGAATATTGGCATATTTAACGCACTGGATGACGACACTGACCGTCTAGCAGGAGTTTGCTGATGCTCCTGGTGTTTCTGCATTGCAAGCAGCCTTCCGCTTGGCTGTGGCGTCTGTGGGCAAGATGTCTGTAAACGCTGTGTTTGCTGTCTTGGTGTTTGCTGCCTTGGTGTTGCTGTACGATGTGTGCTGCTTGGTATTTGTGCGACAATCATCGCCTTTTCCACAAAGTCTTCCTCTATGCTTCTTTTACTGCTACATAATTTGCACTAGATGGTATTCGATCTCCTGTGGCCCCACGGCCGTCCATCTCTTCCACATCACGGCACATGGAGAAGCGTTGAAATTCAAGTATCAGATGACTGATAAATAACATCATTTGGCAGCAGCTCATAACACCGACAACCTCCTCCGAGAAGAACTCCCGCAGGTTCTCTTCTGTCTTTTCTTTGATGCTCGTTCTTCGGCGTTCGATGGTCAACTGATTTGCCTCTCACTGCCCTCACCTTTATATAGACCCAGTTTGAAAGAAAAGGCAAATCATGCTATAATGACGATAAACAGTCAACCTGGGAGCTAGAAAAGCAGTCTTTTGTGTTTCGCACAATTAAAAAAAATATTATTTTTTCTTTACTCATTCATATTATTTGGAAAACATTAATTGAAATAACATTATTGAATAAGAATAAATGATATTTCACTGCTTTGAATGAAAACCAGTAATGTAATTTCTTATTATTTTTTCATAAACTTCCTTAAAATGTCTTTGTAGCGGACTTGGTGTTAGTTTTGTTTTTGGGATAGTACACTTAACCTTTAAATGGCCCCTAAATTTAAAACATTTGTTAAAGTCAGGTGGTCCACTTTGATTGGTCTGTGACACGTGTTCTGATCAACGGACCATATCCCACTAAATTCGTTGTTATTTCTCCACGTGTTTGGTCAGTCTGTTAAAGTCAGTCATACTGGAAAGATGTAGGTTTAGCCTGGAGTTTAAAGTCCGCCACAATTTGTAAGAACTTAGTTATAATTAGTTATAATAAATGAAATTATTTTTATCTCAGAAATATTTCATGTGTAATTTAGATTAAATACTGAATCGATTTATCTGTTAATTATCGGAATTTTGGCATTAATTTCGTGGCAATGTATTCAAATATTTTGTTGTTGTTTATTGCAGTCCACATTGCGAGGCAGGATAGGAAATAAACTAGTGAAGAACAGCCATGGTCTTTCCATTTCCCGTTCGTCATAGGCGGGGAATCGACCCTCGGTCTCCCGCTTGATAGGCGGGGAAACTTACTACTATACTACCGAGGACGGTCCTGTATTTAGAATTCACTTTTATTATTTTTTTCGTATACATTCACTTTTTTTCTAAAAGTACTTAAATATATAAAATGTTATATTTTGCTTATAATACACTTAAGAAATGAGTTTAAATGAAATTTCCCAGAATAGTAATTAGTCACTCACTTCATTAATAATATTTTCAAAATTATGCTCCTCCTGTACCTTTGTTTGGATTTCATATATATTTGATAGAAATCACTTTCAGATATCCTTGCATTGGAGTTATGCTTTTTTGTAACGATTCCCCAGTCTTGAAGAATTGGTGAGATTTGGACGAAATCGAAATCAAGGTTTATATAAGGGAATACTGCTTGTAGACTCATAACAAATAGCACACACATATGCACTTCAGTTAAGCAATAACAGTAGTGAATAGTAGTATTAAAATATGGGATCTGGAAAAGTAGTATGAAAATTTGTTTTCTGCACCACTTGGTATAAAATATTTCTTTTTAATTTATCTTATTAAATAGTAAAGTACGACAGCATTATATACTACAGTAGTAAGAAAAAACTGCTTCTGACACACTTGATTTACTTTTTTGACCATGCATATTAAGCTAATGGGTAATTTATGTGTATTAATTGGCAATTTATATGCAATTTATGTGTAATTAATGTTTAATTAATGTTTAATTAATGTGGAATTTATGTGTATTAATGTGCAAGTAAAGGGAACAATAGAAAAACACCATTAATTAAGTTTCAATATTTTATTCATGTCTCACATATACATAACATCACATGAAATTCCCAATGTCTTTCAGTCCACTGCCTGTTTTTTCACTGCATTTTCTTTAGTATCATCCTTTTCCAGGTCCACCTCATCCTCTTCCGAGACATCTTAACCACTGCTGTCACCACTATTTGAATCGAATTGATAAAAAATTTCATCAAATACCCTATTCTTCTTTAGTGCCATTTTAACAGCTTTTTAATATAAAGAAGAACTTCTTATGATATGCACTATTCTCCATAGCATTTTTATATATCAGCAGCTGTTTCTAAGATGCTTTAAGATCTTTCTTATATGTATTGCGCATATCATCAGTAACTCGTCTTTTAACTACATCTTGCAAATTCCTTACTCTTCATATTTCGTTATTTTTAGTGATAAGACTCATTCTTCTTATCACACACTGCTTGCGCCATCTGTGTCTAATGCTTTCGTCACAGGTCTCTTCATCTGCCTCTGCATCTGTCTCTACATCTGTATCTCTATCACATTCTTGCATGTGATCGTATAGTGTGTCTTGGTCTCCATAGAGTGCTCCACAAAGTAAATTTTCGAGCAAATATTTTTAAGCAGTATTGACATTTAAACATGCCTTTCTCCTTCAGTGGATCTAGGAGGTAACTGATTAATGTATCACACATGTATTTACCTTTATACTGGAGTGCAAGGAATGTTCCAAAACTGTACAAAAACATGTACATTACAATTAAGACAAAAGCCAGAGCTTAACCAAAGTTGTGCTGTTTTACAGTCCAACACAGAGTGTGTAATTGTATCTTTTATAAACAGCGCCAATCGTGCACAAATCGGCATTTTTTATATTCCATTTGAAAAGATTCATACCACAGTTTGCTATTCATCGCCAGTTCAGGATCCACTGAGAGATCCTCTATCCAAAATTTCTTTACAGATGGTGTTTCCACTTTTAGTTTTATACTACACTTTTAATGGCCTGTTCCATAGCAATAATCAATCCTGCATATTTAAGAAAATTTGATTTTACACTATACATGTCTGTTAATTCACTGAACGACATTCATTGCAAATCCTGCAATAAGACCACACCTCTGTCAATCCAATCCGTGTAGAACACACTACTACCGTCTATTAGTATATATTGGTTGTTTCATAAAATATACTCTGAATTTGTCCCCGAGACGATTTCCGAAAAATAATTAACTATATATTTATAGAACGTTGGAATGTAAGATAGCTTTTGAATATTGTAGTGGCATTTCAGTAGAAATATCAAACTTCCCATAGGCGCAAAAAAAATTGTGTTTGATATCATTCCATTTCCCCAGATAATAAATGCCAGAACCATACAATACGTAATGCTTTGATCTGAGAATCGACATCATGAGCTCTCAACCCACCCTCGCGATAATCGGCAATCATAACAGACATTATGCATTTCTTCACCGCAATACGTGTACATCATCCCCAGTTGATTCTGACTTCTAGGCGTTTGGTTCAGTCAGGTATAGGACAAAGCCAACTCTTCGCAACTTATCCATCTTCTCATTGGTGATGTTCCATAGAGATGCTGACAGGTACATTCATCGTTCGCTTCTTTGTATTCGCATGTAACGTCCATACTCACCTTGAGTTGTCAGTTAATTTCAAATGATTGTTGAGTGCTCTCCATGCTTGTTGTTGAATGAATGAGCTGATGGCACGGCTACGCCACCATATATACAGTGTAAAATCACATGGTTCAAGTCACATGACGTGAGGTTGTTTCTTGAACCAAAAGCGAAAATTTTCACTACTCAAATTGACAGTCTTAAAATGATCCTCGAGTCGAGAAAAGTCTGTAGACAAATGACATGAGGTTTTCTGACCAAAGTATTTTTCCCCGGCCTATAAGTCGAATTTTTGTCTTCATGCCAAACGACTTACAATCGACTTTTTGGGGGAATCAAAACCAAAAATGTTCAGTATTGTCTGAAACGGTGTAAACATGCAAGAGAGGTGGTTCAAAACCAAACATGTTCAGAATTATCTGACACGTGTAAATATGCAATAGAATTTTTTTCTTGGGTAGGTGGTCAACATTTTAAAATTGACTGAAACTTTTTTTCATTCATTCCCCCATATATAGTTAGCAAATATCAGAAGAAAATATACATTGTTGGTTGGTCCTTGAAAGGACCTTCTCCATGAGGAGAATTAGAGTAAGTTCAAGTAATACTGGTAGTGATAAATTTCAGCTGAGAAGACTGACAATGTCTTTAATATCATACATACTTTGTCACTGTGACACTTCTTACAATAATAGGAGTGGCAATGACATTCGCCTCGAGAATATTCTAAATACTGGCAAGTGACTTGGTGATATCGTTGTTCTTATTGCATTTTATCAGCTCTTGTCTTCTGACCGGAGCAATGCATGAGATGTGTCGTTAGATTATTTCGGTATATGGTGTCTCCTTGTACTTGTCCATAAAGGGTCGCACCACTGAACTGTACACATTTCTCTCTCCTCCACTTCTTCAAACGTCGCTGCTAGCACATCCATTTCTGTTTGAATACAGACCGCCTCAACAGCTTCTTTGTCTTCTCCAAGTCTTTAATTTGATCTTCCATTATCACTTGCTGGTGTGAAACTGAGGAGAATGAGCATTCTACGCTCACGGATTTAAGAGAACCTGTGGGAGTTCTTCTCGGAGGAGCGATGTTGGTGTTATGAGCTTCTGCCAAATGATGTTGCTTTATCAGCAATCTAATATGTGAATTTCAACTCTTCGCCATGCGCCGTAAGGATACAGGAGATCGAGTACTATCTAGTGCCAACTATTGCAGGCGGCAAAAGAAGAAGGGAGAAGGACTTGGTAGAAGAGGCGTTGAATGACGCACAAATACCAAGCAGTACACCTCGTACACCAAGGCACTGAGACACTGAGGCAGCAGACACCGCGCACGCCCGTAGACATCTTGTCCACAGACGCAGCCAAGTGGAAAGCTGCTTACCACACAGAAACACCAAGAGCGGCAGCAAGAAGAAGAAGAGGAGGAATAAGATGAGACCCATCAGTAGGGTGAAAACGTTGGTTCCAGCTCACTTGATGACGTCACACTGTCTGGAAGTGACGTCATCATGTCTGGACCGGAAGTGTTGTCTGCACCGGAAGTGTTGTCTGGACCGGAAGTGACGTCATGATAAGCGTTAGGATAAGCGCGGCCATCCATGACGTGATAATGACGTCATGATGACGTCATACTGTCTGGAGTGAAAGTCTGGAGCGAAAGTCTGGAGCGAAAGTTGCTTGATAGTTTTGGCCGAGTCAATCATCATGAAGCCAACGAACTCCACCTGTCAATCAGTGTAACCATGGCAACAGACCCTAAAAAGCCAGGACTCCCCCCCCCCCTCGAAATTGTGATTTTTGCATATTTATCCGTTTCAGACGATTCTGAACATTTTTCATTTTTTGGGTCGACCGACCCCCCCCCCCCCCTCGAAATTATGATTTTTGCATATTTATCCGTTTCAGACGATTCTGAACATTTTTCATTTTTTGGGTCCACCGACCCCTCCCCCCCCGTAATAATGATGTCATGATGACGTCATACTGTCTGGAGCGAAAGTCTGGAGCGAAAGTCTGGAGCGAAAGTTGCTTGATAGTTTTGGCCGAGTCAATCATCATGAAGCCAACGAACTCCACCTGTCAATCAGTGTAACCATGGCAACAGACCCTAAAAAGCCAGGACCCCCACCCCCCTCGAAATTGTGATTTTTGCATATTTATCCGTTTCAGACGATTCTGAACACTTTTCATTTTTTTGGGTCGACCGACCCCCCCCCCCCCTCGAAATTGTGATTTTTGTATATTTATCCGTTTCAGACGATTCTGAACATTTTTCATTTTTTGGGTCGACCGACCCCCCCCCCACCCCGAAATTGTAATTTTTGCATATTTATCCGTTTCAGACGATTCTGAACATTTTTCATTTTTTGGGTCGACCCCCCCCCCCCCCCTCGAAATTGTGATTTTTGCATATTAATCCGTTTCAGACGATTCTGAACATTTTTTTTTTTTTTTTTTTTTTTTTTTTGGTTGACCATATACACAAGTAAAATACTGCTGAGTCAGCAATTTTAACAATTTTGAGCAAGTTTGAAAAGTTACACACCATATTTTGATTACATGGACGTAGCATAAAAGCATGGGTGAAACATATATGTGATACATTCTGCTGAGTCAACAATTTTGAACGAGTATTGAATAAGTTTGAACAAGTTACACACCATATACCATCAAAGTTTTATAAAAGGAAGAGTGACGAGAAAATACTTCACAATGTCGGCATTACTTCTTGACAGAAGTATGACTATGGATGACGTCTTCAAAGTTAACTATATTGACTATGTGTTTTCAAAGCTTCCTGCTTTTGAATCGGATTGGATGCTGCAAGTGAAGAATTTGCATCTGCATTGGGAAGCTGTGGGAAAGGCTATTCCAAGAGATCGTTTCATCCGCTCGTTTCTACATGAATGTGAAGAACTGCATTTACTATCAACTTACAACATTGATTCAGCATTTATCCACGCGAATACAATTTGGGCAACTGACCTCATGTTAGTTGTAGCTACTAGAATTATTCTACATTATGATGATGATGTTCCAAATAATGTATCAGACCTTGTTCGGTTCAACCATGGACGAGTTGAAGTGAATTCAAAAGTTTGCAAGTTCTTTGAAAAGAAAGCTGACTCAGCAGATAGTTGGGTATAAAAGGGAGTGAACTCAGCAGAGTGGAGTCATTTCTCAGCAGACAGTTGGAGGGAGTGGATCATCAATACATTGTGGCAGTCATGGAGAACAAGACAAGCAACGCAGCGCAGCGTAGCGCAGCAGCGCAGCGCAGCAGCAGCAGCAGCTTTAAAATTAGTGCTAACTTAACCATTACTGTGGAGCATGGAGAATATGGGCCATTTCTACGCATCACACGTGGAGAGAGATGGTGTGCTTATTCACCATCTTTGTGGAAGATTGTGTGCCAGAGCTTGAAAAATTTAATTTACGCGACATTGGCTTCAAACTATACTTAACGCAAACGAAGTGGCTTGAAGTCATTTCATACTTGGATATGCGCTATGTGAGTTTTGTGCGCACGTCACGGTTTGAAGGGAAAGAATACACACATCACATCAACATGAATGATGGTGAATGGGAGACACTGCTTCAGGAGATGGATAACATTAACTCAGTCTTGTTACCATGTGAGGAATGTCATGACAAGAAAACCATCATCAAGCTGCAAAAGGATGGTCGGATGAAGGTGTCAAAGCTATCCAAGAAAAGGCTGGCTGAAGTTCAGTTGGAGAACATGAACGTGCAAAATCAACTTGGACTTACCTGCGACTATTGTGGTGCTTGTGGATATGTGGAAGATTATCATTGCCACTGCCACAAGTATAATTGCAAGTTGTGTGAACCAAACAACTTCTGCGGCAAGTGTGGAGTACTTAAAGTCAGTGAAGCAAAGTAAAAGCCCACAAGACATTGAAACAAGATGGACGCATGTTTTAAAAATGCTTATATTGACTTGATGATTGCTAAACTTGCTTGCTATGGCACTCCAGACTATCAACTTTATCATTTGGATGCTTTTTGGGATGTTGTACATCATAGTCTTGATGTGATTGAACTGCATTCAAGATTTCTTGGAGAATGTCATAAAATTGGAATAGAAGAAGATCCTGACTTTGACTTTGATTCTGCACTTTATTCTGCTCGTACTGATGTTGAAGTATATTTCACCGTAGTGGATCATTTGAGAGATTGTTGTAAAGAAGAAGAGGAAACCGAGCAGCTTTATCAGGTAACTTTAAAGATATAAAAACCTTTTAATCATCTTTGTAACAACATAGTGAATTGATAACAATGTTTTTCTTACTAGCAAATTTAGTTTTATGTGAGTTGTTTCAACGTAAACCAAGAAAGAACATGATAGAAGAGGCAGCAAATATATTAAAAGATATTTTATTACAGGAAGAAACCGACATGTCAGAATAAAACAGCAGAAACAAAGTCAACATGGAGAATCTTGTACTATTCAGCGGTCATAAGGACGTTCTTTCAAACATGTTTCCAACACGACTTGAAAAGTATATTGCTTCAGCCATTGTGTCATCCAGAAATGGATATGAAGCGAAACGTATTGCTAAAGGGATAAAGCCATGTCCTTACCAGTGAAGAGAAGTAAAATGCAAGATGTTTTACAAGTCAAATGGAATCAGTGCGTATTGATGTAAAGTTGAAAGAATGTAAAGACAAAACTTTAGTTGAAGCAACGTATGATCATTGGTGGGGAGCTGGTGTGAAACAAGTGTCATCTGGATATCCTGGTCAGAATATTATGGGAAAGTTGTTAGAACTGTTCTGTGAGACTTGATGTGCAGACGTGTGAACATGGAGAAGTGTGTTAAGTGAACAGCAACTGGAAAAAACTTGCTGAATTTGACAGACTTATGCTACATTGCCGGAGCAGCATAACTTGCTAAACCTGACAGACTTGTGCTACATTGCCGGAGCAGCATAACTTGCTAAACCTGACAGACTTGTGCTGCATTGATTCAAGACTCACAAGACTGCATAATGGCGGACATGACACTGAGACAATATATTGTGCAAAAAGCTTATTGTGAAGAAATGTTATCCGCTGTAAAAAAGTTTGCCTATTTAGTCTGTCCTGCTTGTCAACATGAAGAGTGTCAAGAACATACTTGTCATGCTGCATGTGTTTATACATATTGGAATGAAGCTAAATATTACATTCATTTAGATAAAGTGTTAGAGAATGCAAATCAACGTTGTGAGAAATATGGTGTAGATGCTATTACATTGGATGAACTCAGTCATTGGTTAATGTTCATTGAAGACCAATGGTCTCCAGTGATTCATACCATTGTATCCATACTTGATTTGTAAAAAACTTGTTAGTTAAGTTATAAATGCATATTAGTTAAGTGATGTTGGTTGAGTTATAAAATAAAAGCTGTTCTGTTGAGAAGGTGGTTTTCATTCGGTGTGACCATGTCGACGTGGAAAGACTACATGACCAATATTTACTTCAAACCTGGACAGCCTGGAGCATTTGCTGGTCCTTACAAACTGTATCACATCTTAAGAAAACATAATCAAGCAGTCACACATTCACAAGTGAAGAAATGGCTACAGGATCAAGATGCTTTTAGTTTACTCCAACCTGTCAAATACAGGTTCAAAAGACAACGTGTCATTACACGTGGTATTGATGATATGTGGGATATTGACTTGGCTGATATGGGAAACATAGCTCCCTATAATGATGACATACGCTTTTTACTCATTGTCATTGATGTGTTTTCCAAATATGTCTGGGTACAGCCAATACCTAATAAATCACATACCAGCGTCATACAAGCCTTCCAAAAGATTTTTCATGACACACGACGAAGACCGCGAACTCTAAGGTCTGATAAAGGAACAGAATTTAAAAACAGATGGGTTAAAGCATTTTTGAAGAAAGAAGGCATTCATGCTTATACCACAAAGAATGAAACCAAAGCCAACTTTGCTGAAAGAGTCATTCGTACTCTGAAGGGAATGATGTATCGGTATTTTCTACATAATCAAACTTACCGTTACTTAGACATTCTTCCAGACTTGGTGTACAATTACAACCATAGACCTCATGGTTCTCTTCCTAATAAATATGCTCCAGCCGAGATTCGTAAAGACAACGAATCAAAAGTGTGGAAGTATATGTATGTCGACAAACTGAAATTGAAACCGAAGAAGAAGAAGAAGAAGTACAAATTTAACATTGGCGATCATGTTCGTATTTCCCACATTAAATATGTGTTTCAACGCGATTATCACATCAAATGGACGCAAGAAGTCTTCATTGTCACCCATCGTTGTAAGAAGCAAGGAATACATTTGTATCGTGTGAAAGACTTTTTAGACGAAGATATTGATGGCCATTTCTATGAAGAAGAACTGCAGAAAGTGACCAAAGATATTGAATCTGTATACAGAATTGAAAAAGTCTTGAAAACACGTAAGACCTACAGGCAGTGGCAAAACGTCTCTGGTGAAGGAAATTCTAGAACAAAAGTTGATTCAACCCTCTCCAAAAAGCATTTTATGGCTCTATGCAGCAGATCAGCCTTTGTACAAGGGAATGAAAGGCGTGGAATTTTACCAAGGCATTCCAGATGACATTGAAGAGCGTTTTAACCCGAAGAAACCAAACTTACTTATCATTGATGACTTAATGACGAAATGTCATAGTGATGAGCGTATGACACGTCTCTTTAGTGTTGGTAGCAGTCATCAAAATCTAAGCATTATCTTTTTTGTACATAATTTATTCCATCATGGGAAAGAGATGCGAAATATTAGTTTGAATACACATTATATCATTCTGTTTAAAAATCCGAGAGACAGTCAACAAATTAGTACATTAGCACGACAAATGTATCCTGGAAGATCTCAATTTCTCATAGAAGCCTATCAAGATGCTACTAGCAAACCTCATGGTTATTTATTCATTGATTTAAAACCAAAGACAAATGATCAACTACGTATTCGTACAGGCATTTTACCAAAAGATACACATTATGTCTATATTGATAAAGCAGTGTATGAACAAGAACCAACTCATTTGACCATTCGCAGTCAAGATGTCTAAACGTATTCGAGCAAACCAACCGTTTCTTCATTTGCTTGCACGCAGTGGGCCTAAACGACGTAAATCCTTGCTACAGCAAGCTACAAAGGAGGAATTAACAAGCTTGTTTGAAATTTGTTTGAATATATTGCAAGGACATTTACTCTTAAGCTCAAAACGGTTTAAGGAATTTAAACGTGAACGTCATACGCTTCGTACTCTAGCAGATAAGAAGATATCCCTTCGACGAAAAAAGAAGTTGATTAATCAGAAAGGAGGATTCATTGGAGCTATTGCTAGATTGGCATTACCTTTGTTAGCCAAACTGCTGCTAAAATGAAACATACGATGAAAATGGTCCTCATTCCTGAATATGAATATAAAATGTTGCTAGAAAAGAAAAATGATATCAAAACGAAAGTGAATAAACTTTTACGTGAGAAACGAACACGTGAAAAGGCTATAGAAATATCTCAACTTCTTGGTCGTCATTTACGAACAAGTCAGTCTAGGCAGCAAAAGCCCTCATCATCATCATCATCATCATCATCATCATCATCATCATCATCATCATCATCATCATCATCATCATCATCATCATCATCATCACCTGAAAAGCCAGAAAAGCTATTTTTAAGTCATTTTCAACCTATCTATCATGGAAAAATAACACAACTTTTAGCAGAACTGAAGAAATATGGTACGACATGGTCAGAGAAGAATGAACTTGTGTTGAAAACGGGCGATATTATAGCAAATTCCAACGTGGTTGATTTGATGAAAGAAGCATTGGTGGCGACAAGAAGAAAAGAACGAGCCATACCACCACATGGTTGGCATCCATTTATCCAGGAAATTGTAGATGCGAATATTCCAAAAACAATGTTTAGTAAAAAGACCACTCGTGACGACATTACAACAGAAATGAAACAACGTCAACAAAGACAGTTTCCTGAAGGATGGGAAAATTTTTAACATGGCTGAAAGAGCTATGCTGTTGCCAAGACACAACTATTCCTGTAAAAATAAGATGTACAAGTGCTTGTTGTGAAGGAGAAGTTATAGACCATGTAGATCATCATCATGATGTGAAAGATCATTTACATACTTGGTCGAATGACGCGCGCTATCGTGAAGTATATAGACAACGTCAACGCACCTATACCATTTAGTTCCCATCATGGAGTCGACAAGCTTTTACATCACTTTGCCTAGCAATGCGAGTATGACCTATTCTCCCAACAACAAGGCTTCGAATTATCAAATTCGTATGCCTCGAACCATTTATCTGAATGGAAAATATGAAGTGGCTTTAGCTGAAATTCAATATCCACATACATGGACAACGATGAGACAGGGCATGGACTACTCTATTCAGTATCGACAAGAACTATTCGATGATCCTATTCTTAGCACTCTCGATATTCCTTATGGGTACTATAGAACCATACAAGAACTATGTGAGGCAGTCAATGAAGAAGCGACTAATGCTCTGAAACTTACAGAAGCTATTCGAATAAAGTATGATAAGATTAGACGACGTGTGTTTCTATTTCTCGATTATGGTTATGAAGTGTCCTTTTCCACTGGATTAGCTGAGATTTTAGGATTTATCCCAGATCACTGGTATACTGAAACATGTACAGCTGACCATAAAGCGGATGTGAAACAGGGGTTTTATACACTGTATGTGTATTGTAGCATTTGTGAACCACAAGTTGTTGGTGATTATTATGTTCCGTTACTACGTTCTGTTGGCATACAAGGCCATGATGGAGATATTATCATGAAAACGTATGGCGAACCGCATTATGTTCCTGTAAACACATCCAAATTTGACATGATAGAAATGAATATTAAGGACGACACAGGCCATAATGTTCCATTTCAAACTGGAAAGGTGATCTGTAAACTTCATTTTCGACCAAAAGCAATATGAAAGCTTATACACACGATCCGTCTGCATATCGCAACCATTTTCTTCGTCGAGTGGGCGGGGAATTACCAGGATTCAAAGGAGCGCGAATCCAATATGGCGATGGTATTGGTTCAATACTGGGATCATTGGCTCGCAAAGCTATTCCACTACTTAAGGCTGGGGCTAAGATCGTTGCGCCACATCTTAAGAAGGCTGCAAAGAATGTCGCGAAAGATGTGACGGGCCGAGTAGCAGAACGTGTGTTTGGTGAACGTGTGTTTGGTGAACAAAAGCGTGTGCAATCGACGAAACGTGCCAGAAGACGAAAAACAGCCAGACGGATAACATCAAAATATCGCAAAGATATTTTTTAAAGAAAAGAAAAAAAAATGTCTCTCATTCATAATCATTCGTGTGAATGTAGTCTTTCTCCATTGGAATGGTTTCACGTACCATCAACGCAAACTGCTGTAGAGAAAAGTTATAATGTTGACTATCAACCACTTACAAGCATTAGAGAAGGCGCTCCAATAGAATTCTACATTCCTGCGAGTACAGAAGAATATCTGGATTTAAAGAACAGCAAACTTCATATTGTATGTCGCATTCTAAAGGCCGATGGAACAGAGTGTGGCGCAGATGATAATGTCTCTTGCATCAATGATGTGTTTAATGGGTTATGGTCTAATATTGAATTGTTTCTGAATGATCGTTTGGTTTCGCATAGCAACAATACTCATGGTTATACCAGCATTATCTCTCATCTCATCCATGATTCGGAAGAAAGTCTACATTCTGAGCGCTCTATGCGTCTCATGTACAAGGATACTGCTGGGTCAATGAATAGTCATGAGGTGAAAAGACCTAATCATGAACAATATGTATCCGGGTTTCATGTCAATGCTGACGGCGGTGACTTGGGTGAGCAAGGCAATAATGGTTTACATCATCGTTATTTGCATACACGTCTTAGCCGTGATGTTATGCTCGCAGGTGGTTTAAGGATAGATTTGTTTGAGCAGGATCGTTATCTTCCGAATGGTATCAGTTTGAAATTGCGTTTCCATAGACAAAAAGATGACTATGTATTGATGGCTGCAAATAATACCTATAAGGTAGAAGTGAAAGAGGCATTTTTAACCATTCGCAAAGTGAGGGTGAGTCCAGGTATTCAGTTAGGACATACAGATGCATTGATGAAAAGTCCTGCCAAGATCATCATCACTAGAAAAGAATGTAAAGTCTTGGCTATTCTAGCAGGATTTCAGTCTTTTGTGAAAGATAACATCTTTTTGGGTCAATTACCAAATCGTATTGTCATTGGTCTGGTTCATAATGAAGCTTTTGGTGGATCAGTATTGAGGAATCCATATGATTTCAAACATTTTGATCTGGACTATATGCAACTGTACACGGATGGTGAACCAGTTCTATCCAAACCTCTCAAGCTTGACATTACACAGAACAAATACCTGGACGCTTTTGAAACGCTTTACAAATCGTTTGATCGGTTGAATGGTGAGAAAAGTTCCATTATAAAACGGGAAGATTGGCCTAGAGGTTATGCTTTATTTTCGTTTGACTTAACACCGGATTATGATGGCGATGATCATTTCCCCCTGATCAAGCATGGGAATTTGCGGCTAGAAATGAACTTTGCTACGGCTTTGCAACCTACAATCAATGTCATTGTCTATGCTGAATTTGACAACATTATTGAGATCAGTGCAAATCGCAGCATCCAATTCGACTACCAGTCATGAACACGAAGCAGATTGATGCCATATTGAGTCGTGATGTCATGACCAAAGACTTGTTTCAAGGCGTGTTTTCCATGGATCAGTTACCGTCTTTACAACGCGGCGCCTATGTGATCAACACAGACGATCAAGATGAACCAGGAGAACATTGGGTGGCAGTGTATTATGATAAAGACCCTGTGGAATATTTTGACTCTTATGGACTATTCCCTCTCGATGATCGTTTAGATATGTTTTTAAGAAATGACTATATGTATAATTCTATCTCATTACAAACGCCAATATCATCGTCATGTGGATTTTATTGTGTGTATTATATATGGCATAGAGCTCGAGGTCAGAGTATGTTTGATATTGTGAATATATTAAAAAGAAAGGATGGTGATTTTATTGTAAAGGATTTTGTATATAGCCATTATAAACCACTGTTTTATTAATGTTGTTGTTGTTATATTAGTTAAGTTGTTGTTATATTAGTTAAGTTGTTGTTATATTAGTTAAGTTGTTGTTGTTGTTGTTGTTGTTATATTAGTTAAGTTGTTGTTGTTAAATAAAACAAACCAAGTTTTCAAACAACTGTCTTGTTTATTGTGTGTTGTACATACGTTTATTTACAAATTCTTAACTACAAACACTATTTACAAAGTTTACAAACACTGTTTACAAAGTTTACAAAGTTTACAAACACTATTTACAAACTTTTATTTACAAAGTCTACTTACACTATTTACAAATTCTTAACTATAAATTCTATTTACACTATTTACAAACTTTTATTTACACTATTTACACTATTTACAAAATTCTTAACTACAAACTCTTAACTACAAAGTCTTTTTACACTATTTACAAACTGTTTATTTACAAACACAGTCATTTTTTCAATACGTTCATGAATGCATGCCATTCATTAGAATCTAAATTGATATAGGTATCATAGACATTACATCCGTGTTTGTAAATGCTATGAAAGCTCACATAACGCACATCACCAAACTTTATCACTTTCACAGTTACATGTTCAGACAGTTTCAGTTCATATCCTTCTTCATTTATGTCTATCACGCGCATAGGTTGTGGCAGCTCAATGGATTTGGTACCCCGCATAAGTTGTATTCCATACTCTTTGAATTCAAGCGTTAGGTTCTTTCCAATCCAATGCTTGCAACAGCGCGTTCCATTCCACTGTGCTGAGGGTGATGTAGTCGTAGCATTCTGTAAGCTCGTCATATTGGCGAAATTGTACAAACACGTCTAGACCGTTCTCAGTCACACGCACTTCTAATTCATTTGAAAGGTGAAGCAGAAAGCCGGGTATTCTCAACTTGTCTAGATGATCCTTCAACACGGATTGGTCATCAAGCGATAGGATGAGATACTGTCCAAAATGTCGTAGCACAATATCATCACATAAGTTTCTCATATAGGAGAATCCATATGTCATGGGCTCATAATCCAACACATAGTCTTCCATCTCGTTCATGTATTTTATACTCGGATGATGTCGAACAGTGGATGTTGTATCGCTTCTAGGAATCGTAAGACTGCGCGCCAGTTCTTGATATCAAAGAAGATCAACTGTGCATAGGGTGTATCTGGCACAACTCCCTTATAATCCTTTGGATAATCCTGTAAAAGATTTCTACAGAATGTCACACGTATCTTAGAATCATATTCAGCCACCGTCACTTCCAGTTTATTTTCAAGTCTGCGTTCAAACCCAGGTTCAAGCGGTATGTTTTTAAAGTCTTTCCACACTTCAGGCTTAAACCGATAAGCAGAACTTTTCCGAGAACCCATCATCACTTCATTCCTCTCATTAACTTTAAGGTAAACACCATCGTCCAACATGAGTGCATTCATGATTGTTACCTTGTTATGACTTGTCGTCTTGTCTGCGAAGCCTTTTATCCACTTCTTTCACCTGCTTCTTCAGCATTTTCCATTCAGGTATTGTCAGCAAAATTCCCTTTTTTGTTGGACGGTTTTTTCCAGTCCCCTCATCTCTGAGGTATTTGCGAATGTTTATCACACCTTCATTACTTTGTTTCATAATCTTGATATACTTTCCATTGCCTAGAGAAAGCATTCCATCCCACGACTGTGGTGTTGGTGCCGTCGCCGTCGCCCTCTCCACTTTTAATTTCTTGATGGTAGTGTCAGGATGTTTCACATTCATGTCTTTCACCGTATCTGCTAGAGTATCCATATCCGTTGTTGCAGATCTTTTCATGTTGACGCTTCAGTGTTCACACCTCAACTAACTCTCAAGTTGAAGTGTCTCCCCCTTATATACTGTAATGCCCATGCGCCAAAGTGGAATAGCCATCACTCATCACATATCGCTTGTCATCAAAGGGGGAGAGAGCCACTTTCCTCAACTTCTCCGAGAAGATCTGGTGGTCATGACTTCGAATGATGTGTCCTGTGGTCATCGTTTGCGTTTGGTTGAACAAACTGTCTCTATACTGCTGATGTTTCATACGTCTTTGACACGCGCGAGTGATGCCTTTAGCCGTACGTTTTTCTTTCCCACCATATATCATACTATACATTTTCGGCCGAAGTCCAACAAACTCTTCAATGGGAATGCCCGCCGTCTCATCTTTCATTTTCCCAAGCACTTTCTTGTTCACGTTGGAATGCAGGAAATGATCTGGGGGATAGTCACTTGTGTCGAACAAGTCGGCATCTTCCTGCATGTCTTTGTAGATATCGTCCGTTTCTATGTCATAACATAGACTGTCGGTGTCGCTGAACAAGAGTTTGGCGTTGGGATACTTGGTCATGATGTAGTTGTAATGAAAGTGGAACATGAGCACCTTGCTGAGGTCGAGAATGGTGAAACCGACTTGAATGGGTTTATCCAGAAGCAGATCCACTTTGCGCAAATGTACCGCGGTTAAATCTTCGTTGAAAATTCTAAATTTGTGGAAGGAAGGTTTGGCCACAAGTTTCTTGAACCGCTTTTCCTGGTGAACGAGTTCCACATTCATGCGCTTTCTCACATTTTCCATGGTTTTGCCAAACACAGAGTTGTTCATCAGTTTGAAAAAGTCTTTCTCAAACGGGTTCTTGGCCAACTTTCTCTTTTCCGTGTTCAAGGAGATGTATTTCTCCAACCATTTGCTCTGTGCAAACATGATGGCACGGTGCACCTTCGTGACTTTCAATCCCAGTGAGACATATTGCTGTAAATTTCTATAATGAAGCACATATTTCTTCTTGTCACACAGGTTGGGAATGAGCTTTTCACTAGGTTTGCCTTTCATGTTTAGATCTTTCCGTAGCTTCTGACTATGTTTTGACAATTCTCCCACTTTCACACATTTCCGTTCTGGAGCCACTGGATAGTGATTATGATGATCATGGATTGCATATGGGTATTCCAAATCCACTTCTAAAATGTATCCAATCTCATCATCTTCATCCACATCCATAAAGTCAATGGATTCTGGCTCGCTCACCCACATAAATCCACTTTCTGGCATGCTTTGCGACATGGCCCAGCCATACAAGTTGTTCGCATCCAGGTACGTTAAGAAGTTGGTAGGTTTCCTGGGATCGTAATCTGCTACGTAGGGGTTATTTGCTTTCGCATACTTGTGTGTGATGACAGATATTCCTCCACGTAGACCTTGTTCAACCATTTGGTACATGTCAATGTCGTTGATCAATTCCAATTTCACCTTTGTCGCTTTCAACATGGCATCCGACGACAGTCCTGGCGCTGTATAGTAGTGAGCAGGATCCAATTCATACGTGTTGAGACATACGTGACGAAAGTTTACAAACACGTCAGCCAGCAGCAACACATCTGATTTCAGGTACAGGTCATGGTATTCGCAAAATGTAGTACAGTGGAATGTCTCCCACACCTTCTGCGCATGCGCATAATCCTCATCGCTAATGTCTTCTTCACTGAGTAGACTGTAAAACTTGTCCTTGGACGGCAGTTGTGTTTCAGCAAACTTGGATGGCTCATCCACGTAATCATAAGGGTACACTCCCTTTCTCAACAGTAAATCTTGTTGGTCGCTATCGTGAATGTGTGACGTCATGTGATAAAAGTTGTCTTTCCCTTCTGCCGCCAGGTTGGAGACCAATTTCTGTAGAGAAGTACTCATGAACTGATAACTGTCTGTAAATTTCAGATTGCTCATGGTGAATGCAATATATTTCTCAACGGTGTTGGGAATGACTGTAATCCTTTCGTTTTTGAACTTTCCAATTTCTTCCATGATCAAATGACTGTCATAGCCTCGTAAATTGTGGAAAAGCACAGGAATGATGAAAGAATCTTCAACATCCTGCTTATCCTTTCGAAGTCGAAATTGTAAATTGCATTGACTATGTGCAGCTCCGCGGTATTTACCATTGATATGGTCATGATCTCTCACATGATCTGCTCCTAGAGGCTCATGACAAATGTAGCAATCTGTGGCGTTCTTATAATGCTCTTCATCTTCATGAGTCATCACCATTTTCTTTTTCTGTTGTAGACCATGCACAATACGATCACGCTCATTCACCATATGGTCTAAAAAGACTTTCACAGCATTATCGCCTCGATATACGACTGGAGCACGTGTATCATACTGGCTGACAACCACATAGGCGAAGCTGTTTGGACGATGATGTTGATACTTGTCTCCTTCATGCTTTTTCGT
This sequence comes from Protula sp. h YS-2021, assembly GCA_949752745.1. Lineage (NCBI taxonomy): Eukaryota > Metazoa > Annelida > Polychaeta > Sabellida > Serpulidae > Protula > Protula sp. h YS-2021. Next base: position 310,959 of record OX457027.1, read on the forward strand.
GAAACATTCAAAGTCCGCATAAATGACAAAGGGCGCTCGCTGTTGTTTGGCTACATTCTTGAACTTGATGAAGGGTTCCTTGGGGAATGATAAACGTTGTGCTCCATGCTTGCCACACACTTCACGATGCTTGTCTAACAGATCTTGTCGCATAAACCCGTGAAGACAGTTGAAACAATAAAATATTGCATTCTGACGCTTTGTTCGATAAGCCATCAGTCTGCTGAAATTCTTGATGAGGCAGTAATGTCTTGTCTTGTCATTGCTAATCAAAAGCAAGTTGATTTCTCTGGCGCTGTTGGCGCTGGTGTTTCGACTCAGTTGTATGGGAACAATGACATCATGTTCATATCCAAACACGTTAATGGACACATCATTCTCCTTTTCAAACTTTGGAATGTCTGTAATCGGTGTGGGAAATGTCATTCCTTCTACCTTCAATTCGTTCTCAAATAGCTTGTATTGATGCACACGATATGGGTTGTTTGTTGAAGGGTGAAGGTGAGCCAATACAGACCATAAGAAACATTTGTTGTCTTTATTCTGAATGTTTAACACACCTCCTGTATTCTTTACTTTCTTCGGTAGTGGGATAAATCTGCTCGCTTCCAGTGGCGCTGACGTAGCTGTATGCACTTCAATGAATAATATGTTATCCAACACACAGCCAGAGCCTTGTCGCTCATGTTCATCAAACCTGGTAAACAATTCTTTATAGGCTTCTGGCAAGTCCTTCTCAATATCTGTTGGATTGTATGCTGCATATGTCGGACTACTGATGAAGGCATTATCCACTTGTTCTACCATCACACCTTCAACATTTGGTGTCATTTTCTTGAAGCGTGCATGTACCACAATGTACCATTTCATGCCACGGTTTAACGTCTCTAGCAAATGTCTCTTGATTCTATTCTCTTGTTGTCGCATTTCAAGTAGCAAATCCGATCCATCTTCAGGCTCAAACCGTCTTTCCTGTGCGTTTTCACCAAGACTCACTCTTCTGCCTCTACCTACTTGTCCTGTCTCTTTCTTTCTTTGTTCTTCATGAGACACACTTTCCATCTCAACACATGCATGCGTCTCAAACGCATCCAAAGATGGAAATATTTTAATACATTCACCGCAGAGGACTGGATCAGGTCTTTCAACATCATCTTGTAAGGTCTTTCGTCTCTTGGCTTCAATCAAAATATGGTGTGTAACTTTGTTCAAAAATTGTTCAAAAATGCTGACTCAGCAGAATTTTACTTGTGTATATGAATATCTCACTTACAGTTGTGAAGTTGTACTGCTGCACAGCAGAGACATCTAGCGGTGAAGTTAAATGGTCTGCCAAATGGTATTCATCCGCGAAGAAGCACTGTAATGGTGAAATTTTCAGTCAACTATAACGAAAGTTATAACGAAAGTTATCACAATTTTAAGTTAAAATGGCGGTAAAAATGCATACAGCCAGCTGCGCAAATAGCCTATGATCATGTTAAAACTTTACATAAAACTGAATCAAATGGTGAAATTTTCATATAAATCGACCAAGTATAATGAAAGGTATTGTTTTACAAAGTTTCAATTAAGCAAATAACCAAAGTTTGTTTACAAAGTTTGTTTACAAAGTTTGTTTACAAAGTTTGTTTACAAAGTTTGTTTACAAATTTTCAATTATGTAAATAAGTCAAGTTTGTTTACAAAGTTTGCTTACAAATTTTGTTTATAAAGTTTGTTTACAAATTTTGTTTATTAAGTTTGTTTACAAAGTTTGTTTACAAAGTTTGTTTACAAATTTTGTTTATAAAGTTTGTTTATAAAGTTTGTTTACACAGTGTGTTTACAAAGTTTGTTTACAAATTTTGTTTATAAAGTTTGTTTACAAAGTTTGTTAACAAAGTTTGTTTACAAATTATATTTATAAAGTTTGTTTATAAAGTTTGTTTACAAAGTTTGTTTACAAATTTTGTTTACAAAGTTTGTTTACAAAGTTTATTTATAAAGTTTGTTTACAAAGTTTGTTTACAAAGTTCACTTTTTATTTATAAAGTTTCAATAAACACTTACCGAAATAGTTGTCACTGGATGCCATCCCTGGATCTGATGTGATCCAATTGCTGTCTGTAACTTTTGCTTCCTTGCTCCACTCACCGAAATGACTGTCACTGCTGGATGCTCATCCCTTATATACCCCTCTGATGGAACTGAAGCTGACTTGACAGAATGTTGCTCGCCTAGGGGGGGGGGGGGGTCGGTACATAGTATGTCCTAGGGGGGGGGGGGGGTCGGTCGACCCAAAAAATGAAAAATGTTCAGAATCGTCTGAAACGGATAAATATGCAAAAATTACAATTTCGGGGGGGGGGGGGGACGGTCGACCCAAAAAATGAAAAATGTTCAGAATCGTCTGAAACGGATAAATATGCAAAAATCATAATTTCGAGGGGGGGGGGGGGTCGGTACATAGTATGTCCTAGGGGGGGGGGGGGGTCGGTCCACCCAAAAAATGAAAAATGTTCAGAATCGTCTGAAACGGATAAATATGCAAAATTACAATTTCGGGGGGGGGGGGGGGGTCGGTCGACCCAAAAAATGAAAAATGTTCAGAATCGTCTGAAACGGATAAATATGCAAAAATCATAATTTCGAGGAGGGGGGGGGTCGGTCGACCCAAAAAATGAAAAATGTTCAGAATCGTCTGAAACGGATAAATATGCAAAAATCACAATTTCGAGGGGGGGGGGGTCCTGGCTTTTTAGGGTCTGTTGCCATGGTTACACTGATTGACAGGTGGAGTTCGTTGGCTTCATGATGATTGACTCGGCCAAAACTATCAAGCAACTTTCGCTCCAGACTTTCGCTCCAGACTTTCGCTCCAGACAGTATGACGTCATCATGACGTCATTATCACGTCATGGATGGCCGCGCTTATCCTAACGCTTATCATGACGTCACTTCCGGTCCAGACAACACTTCCGCTCCAGACAACACTTCCGGTCCAGACATGATGACGTCACTTCCAGACAGTATGACGTCATCAAGTGAGCTGGAACCAACGTTTTCACCCTACTCCCATCCAAGCCAACCTGATTTGTTGAATGAAGCAAGACAGCCAGTGCCGTCATCAAGTGCGTTAAATGCGGCAATATTCTTAAGCCCATCGTTATTGCAATACACTGTGCAGATGGAGGAGGAGGTTGACACTGTCTTAAAGAATGTGATAAGCACAGAGCAAAAGAAGTCGACGAAGAAAGAAGGAAAGACAACACCTGCCCATGATGCACCCTCACCTATAGAAAAAATGAGATCATCTCTCATTTTAGAACAAAGAAGGAAAACAAAACACCTCGTGTCCGTAGGCGTGGAAAACCGGTCCATACAAATGCAGAAAGTGCTCAATGGAGACACATGGCAGAAAAACGGACGAATTTTGCCATTCCAAGTGATGTCATCATTTTTTAGTCCTTTTGAGGGTTTAGCAAGCCATTCGCCCTTTTCAGAGCCAACCAAAGTGCCGCATTTCCTGCTAAATATAATGCCTGGTGTGCGTGTGTGATACTGTTTAGGAAATTGGAATCGTAACATCCACCTTTCCTATTACCTACCAGACCCACCTGTTTTACTATGTTATACCAAATGGGCGCAAATGATATTTTCTGGAAAATAGGACGATCACATACGTGGGATCTTCCTAATACCTACCCAATCGTGTTTTATATGGCTTAACATTTTGTTAACTATTTTATAACAAATGGGGCAAAAAAGACTTTTTTCCAGTATGTTATACCAAAAGTGGCGCGGTAGCGGCCTTTTACATCCACTAAAGTCACTTTTGCATATCATGAAGGTTTTTTATAAGGTTTTAAAGCCAGGTTGGAACTATTTGAAATGCTACTTATCAATATTTTTCGCATCAGTTAAACTCCAAATTTGAGTGTCGTTTTGCAATGTAGTAAATTCATTAAAATTGCTGAACGTTGGTCAGCATTAATTAACATTTCGGCATTACGGTCATCAATAATCATTGGCTGGTAACGTCACAAATATTTTTAATTTGTTTATTGTATCCTTCCTGCACCACCCACAGCAATGCTACCAGCATACGTTAATAGATTGAGTTATAGAAATTGCATTTACATCGTCTGTATCTTCAATTCGAAACCTAAGGAACAACAAAAGCAATGTGTATGAATATATATGTTTGTGGGTGGAGTTTGGTCATCAAGTTAATCTCACGTAAACCCCTCTTATAGTTATGATTGATTTACAAACCTCGTGTACTGTTTTCTCAAAACAACATGCTTCAACACATCTGCTTAATTTGCTGAAAACTCCTAGGCATAAACGTAATTGATCATTAATATCCTGAAAACAGAGTAATTGGCAATATCGATCAAATTATGCTTTTGATTATTTGATAAAGAGACTATTATTTTTATTGGTTTTGTTGCATGCAAACGTCATGCGTTGCAAATTGAGTGGAATCGAATATATTATTATCTGAAGCAAAATACGAGAGAAAAGATTTATAGGATTTTTTCAATTGAACTTTAGTGATTGACCCATATAGCCTTTAGCTCATAAATATAACACTTTATATAAGCTCACTACAACAGTATAAGATTTATAGGGTTTTTTCAATTGAACTTTAGTGATTGACCTAAATAGCCTTTAGCTCATACATATAACACTTTCTATAAATTCACTACAACAGTATGTCAAATATTATAAAAAAAAAGCTGAGAGCGTTGAATATGAGAAAGCAGTGAATATGAGAGAGTAATTCCAATAAGAATTTGAGACAGGAAAAAGCAATGCCTGGCGGGTACAATTTTGGAATTCGCATAGAATGCCATGGCCGCAAAAGGTATACAAAGTATCCCTTACTACTGTCGAAAGCATGGAGCAAAAGATCAGCAGAGCTAGAGCTGCCACAGTCATTCATCGACATAAGTCTGTATGGAAGAGACACAAAACTCAAGCCGCCCTTGTTGTCTTTGCGTGATCAATTCAGAGTGACTAAGACCATGACTGCAAAAAGTGAATCCAAAACCAATGTGTCAGCAAAGTGAAAATCAGGCTAGGGTCGAGCCGTAAATGGAAAACTGTAAAGGCGATAGAGAGCACTAAAAGCCGGCTACAGCATAAAATCTACTTGGGAAAACTTGTATGAAAGGTCAAGGGCTAGGTTACAGAAAGGACACGTCTATGCCTTAGGATAAGGTAGGCCTCAAAAAGGGACGCACTGTGGTTTGCGAAGAGCTGAGAGAATCTGAGAACAGAAATGCGAAATTGGTTGTGATGAAAACGCAAGGTGTATGGTTGAACTATGAAGATGCAACAAGTATAAATATACGACCAGTTACCTACACCAACCAACTCGTGGCATGGAAAAAACTGACAAAGACAAACAGGCATTCTGATAAGAGGATGTATAAACTTTGAAGCGCCAAAAGATCTGATGAACCCTAGCTGAAGTTCTAGTACGTAACAACATTTGAATAAATGCATAGGTTTGAAACAAAACTACTCACTTTGTTGTTTTTATGTAGCAGAAAAGCAGGATTAGACAGCAACCACGAGCATACCGGAACTGCATCGGCCGCCACTAATGCCTTGGAAATATGAACCGAACACTTTGTTATATTTTAGTCAAGAATCAGTATCAAATCATTCGTAAACTAACAAGTATGGCTGATGTGATCTTGTCTTTATTTTACGCAAATGGCTTATACTTAAAGCGTATTTTATAGAAAGGGCAATATTTCAAATCATCAAAAGTCAGCCCGAAACTGTTTCAAATACTTTCTGTCTGATATCTAACATGAATTTAAAATTAGTTAAAACCCTTCATCACCCTTGCAAAGTCTTCATTTCCACAAAACTTGTACATCATCCGTGTACATAAACCGAGATTCCGTAACAAAGTAGTGTCGCCTTTTTCCAGTGCCTTTTTCTGCTCTTTTGAGGCATTCCATGTTATGTCGACTAATGCTTCTGATGTGCAAAATGGCAGTCATTTTAATATGTAACAAAGTATTGATTAAAGCACTTTAATTGGCTTCGATACTTGGTACTGTAATACTGTTATATAATGCTATAACATGTATTACTGGTTATTTCCTGTGCTTATAAATTGATTGAAATTTAATTTCTACATATTTTCTGCTTAAGATTACTTTCTGAAACTGGTTCTTGTTGTATTGCAATGAATACGTTTTGATAGCAAATAACAACATTCAAATTCCAACTTACCGACAAAAGTGACCTCTATTAGCTTAGGAATGATTTGTATCCTATTGCTTTTCCTATGAGACCAGTCGTCGATAGCATCTAAGATTTTAGTCACTATTTTCTTATCACAAGATTTGAAAGTATACAATTTCAAGTATTTCACATAGTCACCCAGCCTTTGACCAATTTCGTTAAGCGTTGCATTTTCCTTAAACACCAGTCTATCCTCCCATATATCTTTCCTGTATTGCGAAAACATGTTTTTTCCTGTATACTTTTTTGTATAAATCAGTAATGAATATTATTAATCAAGTATGTTTATCACCATTATAGCTCTACCTTTGGTAATATACACCCTGTACATACATTCTAACTTTATATAGTGCTATTACACCTTGTTATAACTTTTCCCCAGATAAGAATAATGGATAATCAATAACAGTGTCAATAAATGTACTCAACTTTTGCCCGTGACCTGGATTAACCTCTTACGGATTAATCTCGATCGTATATGTTTACATAAGATGAGTACTTATTTTCGTGTGTTGTTTTTAATCCAAATTAAATGTAATAGTTGAAAGGTAAGCATTTGAATTGTTTAAAATTTCAAAGTAACTTCGAAACAAAAATAAATACAAGCTGATACGGCCACCAGTCCTGTCCAAATATCGTTTGAACTACCTAGAATGTAGGATTTACAAGAAAGAAGACAAACAACACACGTCAATACAAAACCAATGGGTGGCAAAAAGTGTTATAAGGTAAGATATTTATACTGACAATTTCATATATTATTATTTTACTCTGTAGATATATATTTAATTTATAATACATATTTGAACTGGCGATATTTATCAATTTTGTTGTGTATGACGATATTTTACTTTTGATGGCTTTTAGCAAAGAATATAACTGTATACTGAAATGCTGTTATGATAAATACAAGGTGTTAATGCGTGTTGTATAAACAAGATTTACAAACAGTGTTGTTAGGAAACTAGTCAAAACAATGCTAACGCTCGATTAGCAAGACTGATTGAACAAGGAATCAACAGAATACATATTATGCATATTTCTATACATACACATAAGAAAATATTTAATGTTGAGCTAACATAAAAGGCTATTGTGCAAGAGGTAGGGAGTAGTTTACCGTTTATCTTTGATTTGTCTACTCCATTGTGTATGTGTTATCGCTGAAACGGTAACTCGGTAAGTGCAAATAAAAATAACTCAGTAAAAAGGACTAGCCTGAAGGCTTCAGCGCTTTATTTGCATTATCCCACACCATGGCCTTAATGTCAAAAGTACTTTTAACTGAAGCTAAATTATTGCTTCGCATCATGAGAAACTTGTCAGCTCGAACACAGTTCTGCTTTTTTGTAAGTTAACATTGTTCATTGAAAATTTGCACTACTAATTCATTCAGGATTTTGCATTATTGCGTGCCTAGCCTTTAATGTTTATTATTTTTCTTTTTCTAGTTTTTTTTTTATTTTTTTTTTGCTTTTATTTTTATGATTTTAAAACTTTGGTTCAATAAGGCTGCTCGAGGACAGTGCAAAAATTTGCACATATGCGATGTAACTTTACTTGTACAGTTCGTACTTGTACAGTACGCATAGAAGGAGAAAGGGTTCTATGCTAAAGGAGGAAGGGTTCTATGCTAAAGCGTACGAAATGAATACGAGGGAGATGGTGATCTAAACCAAGAGTATACACAAACATTTCTTCGTCTATCCCGTAATCGAAAAAATAATTCATTGATATCTGCCTAGCATGCGCTGAATGAACATAGTGTTTCACATGGCTTTAATATGGTTTTCTTTTTTTTTTCTTCAAAATTTGGTGCATAAGTGTAGATGTGGAGAGTGTCTGATTAAAAGCTCATGTAAATGTGATGCGAGGGAGGGGGGGTGGGGTAGTGGTCATAAATTTTAGATACTGCTATACCTTCTTTAACGATTGGCCCTTGAGTAAAGAGCCAACGACTTGACTTCAAACTTCGAGTGCAATGTCAAACTTTAAGCATGCTTGTAATAGACGAGAACGTTTTCTATATGGTTTGTCGTTTAGCAAAGATTGTGCAAGCTTTATTCACGAGATAAATACAGTTCGATCTTTACAATCGAATTATTTTGACTGGTGTTTGAACGATGGTGTGGGTTTCATCCCACTAGCGCCAAGTATCTATGTGTTTTATTGTGTTCGAAGGTTCATCATCGGTCCAATTACATCTTGCACACAGTGCTATGAATATTAACTAACTAGGTTATTTAATTATTTATACAAAATAGTGTATATTTTTTTTACAAATGAACGATTCCAAACCAGATGCAATTAAAGGCAATTAAACAACTCATGAATTGACCTACGTTCAGTCCCATTAAGACAGACAAAATAGAAATAGATATTGTTAAAGATGCTTAACTAGTTTGATTACCAAGATGATCTGAAATGGGACAAATACACTGACACAAAAACTGCTATTATTATTGAAGAGCTTAGTACCATCGGATGCCAGCACCGGCGTCCTGAAAAAATTCTACACGAGTACAGTAAAACCGGTTTGTAAATATGCAGCACCCATATGCGCAAATACTCTTACCGAACAGAGACAAAGGGCAGATGCTTTTTCGATCAAATTAGGTTAGGAAGTGATAAAATAAATGATATCCTACCAGAAACAAAACAAGCAAATTATGCCTCTCGAAAATGTAGCAGTCTAAAACTACCAAAGTGCCGTACGAGTGCCGTGCAATATGTATTTAGCAATTTTTGTGTGATTTTAGTCATGTGAAAGCATTGTTAGTTCTATGTCTAAAGTATCATTGTATTATGTATGCTGCATGTTACTGTTTTCATGTAAGCAATTAAACATATCATGTTGCAACTCATGCGGACTGTGGTAATATTGAAAGAGATTTGAGTTCCAATGAGAAAACCGCCATATACAAACCTGCTGTTATTATTATCATTCAAGGATAAATGTTACTCATCGCTCTCGTAATAAAGCGCAAAATCCCTTTGACTCTTCGGTTCGACCACCCATTGCATATAGGCTAATATGCACAGAGCGAGTGAATACTACACAAGGAATTATACCAGTTATCAAATTTTCTTTTCAGACTCGAACCTTTTGCACTCTTTTTGCTCGGTTCTCGAGAAGAAAGGTAAACAAGTACATGTACTCAGTGCATCATTGTTTACGAATGTACATGCTATTTTTTCGGTACATCTGACATTGCGTCATGTTCAGTCGCAAAACATTATAATTCATTGGTTCTTCACACTCCAGTCTAAACAGATTGAGGTAAAGAAGACCTAAAGTGTATGGTTTATTTTATGTTCACATTCACTTTAAGTTGGAGTTGTTACTTTTCGGAGTACTCTATACCAAGGATACACAATGTGATTAATATAATTTCTCTACTACAGCATTCTGTCTCTACCACATCTTGATATTTTTATAGAGTGTCGAAATAATACATCAACGCGGTTGGTGACCATATTGGTCTAAGGTATTTTTTCTCTTGTTGAAGTGTTGTTTCTCCTCTTTAAACCTGTTGCTGTCGTTTTAAGATATACATACACACACACACACACACACACACACACACACACATACATATATATATATATATATATATATGTGTGTGTGTGTATGTTTGTGTGTGTGTGTGTGTTTGCATGTATGTATATATATGAATGTCTCGTTTTCAATGTTACCTTAGGGAGTCAATTTGCTCTGTCATCTCCCTCATTTCAAGTTTAAAGTACTCTCTCTCTCTCTCTCTCTCTCTCTCTCTCTCTCTCTCTCTCTCTCTCTCTCTCTCTCTCTCTCTCTCTCTCTCTCTCTCTTCGTCTTCTCAGTTCTACATGCTTGGACAGAGAAAACTCTTATTTTTCATTCGCAGCTCCTCCTTTCCCGCTTAGAGTTTTAAAATCTAAAAATATAAAAAAAAACTCCGTAATGCTGGAGGTACACTTCTATATATATATATATATATATATATATATATATATATATATATATATATATATATATATATATATATATATATATATGTGTGTGTGTGTGTGTGTGTGTGTGTTTGTGTGTGTGTATGTTTGTGTGTGTTTGCATGTATGTATATATATGAATGTCTCGTTTTCAATGTTACCTTAGGGAGTCAATTTGCTCTGTCATCTCCCTCATTTCAAGTTTAAACTACTCTCTCTCTCTCTCTCTCTCTCTCTCTCTCTCTCTCTCTCTCTCTCTCTCTCTCTCTCTCTCTCTCTCTCTCTCTCCCTCTCTCTCTCTCTTCGTCTTCTCAGTTCTACATGCTTGGACAGAGAAAACTCTTATTTTTCATTCGCAGCTCCTCCTTTTCCGCTTAGAGTTTTAAAATCTAAAAATATACAAAAAATTATATTTGTAAACACTTTTCTTTCATTTCAAATAAAATCCCCCTCCCCAAAAGTCTTGATTGTAGCACTGATAACTTGATTGTAGCATTGAAGTTGTTCACCTGTAAGAGAAAATAGGATTCGCTATTTCCTTTCGCAACATCCATTTTTAACTCATAACCACTATATGTTCCATAAATATCAATGCATGAATTTCTTGCTTGTACTGTCTACACTATAAATTTTCTCTAATTTCTAAATTAATTATCTTCTCAATCATTTCGATTTACTCTTACAAAATGTCAAGCTTTATTAGACTTTTTTATACATTATAACTTTACATCATTTACAACAAAAATGACTACTTTTTTAACTATAAATAATGGCCTACTATAGGTATCACACATGATGGAGAAGGTTTCTTAGCACGACTACCAATCTCCAACACATTAAACAACTGTCAAAGGTTCTACGCCAAAATCTTTCTACAAGCGTGCCATGTATTCTACAGACTTTTTTGCAAATATCTGTTTTAATTAATTTAATACGGTACAGTTCAATGAATTTAATACAAACATGCTTAGTCCAAAATATCGTCGAAACATGCTTAGTCAAAAATATCCAAAATATCCGATCACAATGGCTACGTCCCAACAGTTGTTATCACATATTTATAGAAAAAAATAAAAATTAACGAATATACTGTTTATCCGAAGAAAACAATTGTTTTTTTAGGTCTATTGATGTAAGTTTTACATAGATACAAACGGATAAACATCACACAGACAGTTTCAAAATGTATGCATGTTTCATTGTGTGGGGCAACTGATTCCCTCCCTATCCAGTCACCATGTAAATGAAAACTTGACAATCCACTCACATCACTAAGATGTCGTAGTCATGCCTTTGAAAAATTTGTCACTTGGTTGCTGCCCTTTTTCTCTTGCCATCAGAGGTATCTCTTTCAATCTTTTGAGGCAACTCTCGTGCATAGAGACAGAGGTTGGCAGCATCAGCAAAGTCTGTGTGGAGGTTTGTTGGTCTTCTTCGCTCAGCGATCCATGCCCGTAGAATAACTTTAGTACGTAGCCCAGTGGCATTCAGACACCTGAAATGTTGAAATATCTTAATGTCAGTAACAAAATGATAAGGACTCAACCTTTTCTTCTGAACACTGCCATGTTAACGTTACAAACATGTCTGCATGAAAATATACATATTTACTTTTACAGTTTTCTCCTTCGTAATGCTTTTTATTACGCATATTCATTGGGCCATCTGGACCAAGAATCGCTTGAATGGCAGGATTTTTATGAACGTGTCCACAACACTTGGAAGAGAAAGTTGGAGGCATGGGTCTGTTTCTGGACAATCATATATCTTGACTTTTTCGGCTCCAATTTCATATAATCCTCTGCAACACAATACATGTATTTTATGTATTTAAAAACATCATTTATTGTGTTTAGTGTGGATATAATGGACAACAATTTCTTTGATATTAATACTATATGTATTATTTCCATCTCCTTCATCCTTCAATGAACAGTTAAGTATGTTTTTACTGTGTTTACATCACGTACTGTAATCAAAATTTATTAACTGTTACATACAATTTTAATATTTACCTAAAGAAGATCGATAATAGCATACGCTTCAACTTCTTATCCCCTATTACTCTGACTGTGGCTTCAACGTCTCCGCATTTCTCAGCAGCTGACGTAGGTCGCCTAAAGTCATCGTTTACCTCCTTGTGGCATTCGACCATGAAAGGATATCCTTTGTCAACATAAATAACAATTTTTCTTTATTACTATTTTTTCATCACTCATTTACAAATGCAACCATATTCAATATTATGCAAATTTCGCTTCTAATATCAATAACCAAATTAATACATACTACATAAATGTACAAAATGCCAATAGGAAACTCCGTATAAAATTACCTTGTTATTACCTTCTGTAGGTAGATGTTTAAACAACGGAGAATTGGTGATGGTGACCAGTGTTTCATCACTGACGCCCATCTCACAGTCGGGATACCGATCACGCATTTCCTCAAGCAGTATTGGTTTCAACTTGCGCGATGCATTTATCTTCTTCTCGACAACACTCATCTTTTGTGCAACATCTATCGCACTGTCGATGAAGTCTTCAAAATTATTACCCCCATTTTATATCATTTGCTGGAAACGGAATGCTTACTAAACACATTAAAACCTTGTTCACTCGAAATCGCAAGAGTTTTCCAATTTTATCGAGTAAATTGTATTATCGAGTTAGTAGTGTAAAAACATTGGTTCTGAGTCAACTGTGGCGTCATAATGACCCTGGGTCAACCATGTGAGAACCCCCTCCCTGGGTCAACCATGTGAGGACCCACCCTGGGTCAACCATGTGAGAACCCCCCTAGGCGACACTTTCACATTATTCAGCAGAACTGCTCTGTAGCTCAGTGAATAGGGCGCTTAAACAACTCATGAATTGACCATTAACTTCGCGTAGTCGCGACCTACGTTCAGTCCCATAAAGATAGACAACATAGAAATAGATATTGTTAAAGATGCTTAACTAGTTTGATTACCAAGATGATCTGAAATGGGACAAATATACTGACACAAAAACTGCTATTATTATTGAAGAGCTTAGCACCATCGGATGCCAGCACCAGCGTCCTGAAAAAATTCTACAAGAGTACAGAAAAACCGGTTTGTAAATATGCAGCACCCATATGCGCAAATACTCTTACCGAACAACAGAGACTAGGGCAGATGCTTTTTCGATCAAATTAGGTTAGGAAGTGATAAAATAAATGATATCCTACCAGAAACAAAACAAGCAAATTATGCCTTTCGAAAATGTAGCAGTCTAAAACTACCAAAGTGCCGTACGAGTGCCGTGCAACATGTATTTAGCAATTTTTGTGTGATTTTAGTCATATTAAAGCATTGTTAGTTCTATGTCTAAAGTATCATTGTATTATGTATGCTGCATGTTACTGTTTTCATGTATTCAATTAAACATATCATGTTGCAACTCAACATTAGTCCACTATTTGTAAGCACTGATGCAAAGCAATCTTGGTATGACTGGGCGGACTGTGGTAATATTGAAAGAGATTTGAGTTCCAATGAGAAAACCGCCATATACAAACCTGCTGTTATTAGTATCATTCAAGGATAAATGTTACTCATCGCTCTCGTAATAAAGCGCAAAATCCCTTTGACTCTTCGGTTCGACCACCCATTGCATATAGGCTAATATGAACAGAGCGAATGAATACTTCACAAAGAATTATACCGGTTATCAAATTTTCTTTTCAGACTCGAACCTTTTGCACTCTTTTTGCTCGGTTCTCGAGAAGAAAGTTGGCAGCAAGGTTAGTGCATCATTGTTTACGAATGTACATGCTATTTTTTCGGTACATCTGACATTGCGTCATGTTCAGTCGCAAAACATTATAATTCATTGGTTCTTCACACTCCATATATATATATATATCTGAAACCAGTCATAGGGAGATCATGCCTTTAATATAGCACTTAGGGAGACCATTTGTATATTTTTTACCTTTGAGTTTAGAAAGACAAAAATTACCAAAAAAATGTTCCTATCCGTTGTAAATAATGGGTGTGATTTTTTCTTGTCATATTAAGTAGCAAAAAATAAACAAAAAAGTTGGTCTACGTATTTTTTCTAGATTTTCCTTGGCATTTTAGGCGACCTGTCTAAAACCACGGAATTTCCAGGGTCTCCGTAAGTGTGCGGTTTAATGCTCTGTATATTTGGTCTCCCAAAGTAGCATATTTTGCTACTAGTTGGGTGTTTTTGAAGATTTATTTTAAACCTTTGTTTATTATTATTGTTATTTATTATGTATATGCATTGTGTACAAGTTATACGCATGTACGACAGCCTTGAGAGATGACACTATGCACATATTACCAATGACTGTGCCATTTAGTTCTACTTAGCATGCAAATATGTGCAAGATGCTTCATGTTTCTGGTTAAAATATTGTTACGTGACATTTAAACTCTGTAGCATTACTTGGGAAAGAAAAGAATTGAAGTAGTAATTAATGATAAACAAAATGTCTCTTCAAGTTGCATATATGGTCGCCTTAAGTCGGTTTATACACCCATAAATATACAACCAGCAATAAGGAGACCATATATTTTTCATGAATATGTGCAAGATTTTTATATTATTAAGACAAAAAAGTGCTAAATGTTATTTTAAATTCCTTAGAAATCATTTTGGTAGGCAAAAAAAGAGTAATGAATATAAAAAAAATGGCCTTTGAAGTGTTTTGTATAAGTGTGAAGTATAGTCCCCTTAAGTCGGTTTATACACTATGTATATATATAAAGTAGGGATACGTTTCATTACGTCATAATGTTTATTACGTCATAATGCATCTTGCTCTCAAGTGTTCGTTTCTTTGAAAAAATGCCTGTTTACAGTGCTAAATTATCCTTTTCTTCAATTTCATGCTAAACCATGTATAAGAATGTTGAGCAGTTAAGGACAAAAATACTGGTTGCTATAATATTTTTAAATACATTATATATAGCGGATCTTAAATACAAATGGCAGTTTTCCCCGGTCTCCTTAAAGCTGATTTTTTGGCACTTATGTTTATACAAGGTATAAAGTTTAGGATCAAATTGAAAGCTTGTTATCAAGTTTCAACACACAAATTTAATTTTAAACCAAAGTATGTTATATTCGCTATGCCATAATATCATTCGTTTTTTGTTTGCTGAGTAGTTTCGTAACGTTTAAACACGGTAAGAATTAAGAAGACCTACTTTTGGTCTCCCTAGATTTTTGGTCTCCCTAATACTGGTTTTTTTAGCAAAAATAGTCCCCGTAATGCTGGAGGTACACTTCTATATATATATATATATATATATATATATATATATATATATATATATATATATATATATATATATATATATATATGTGTGTGTGTGTGTGTGTGTGTGTTTGTGTGTGTGTATGTTTGTGTGTGTTTGCATGTATGTATATATATGAATGTCTCGTTTTCAATGTTACCTTAGGGAGTCAATTTGCTCTGTCATCTCCCTCATTTCAAGTTTAAACTACTCTCTCTCTCTCTCTCTCTCTCTCTCTCTCTCTCTCTCTCTCTCTCTCTCTCTCTCTCTCTCTCTCTCTCCCTCTCTCTCTCTCTTCGTCTTCTCAGTTCTACATGCTTGGACAGAGAAAACTCTTATTTTTCATTCGCAGCTCCTCCTTTTCCGCTTAGAGTTTTAAAATCTAAAAATATACAAAAAATTATATTTGTAAACACTTTTCTTTCATTTCAAATAAAATCCCCCTCCCCAAAAGTCTTGATTGTAGCACTGATAACTTGATTGTAGCATTGAAGTTGTTCACCTGTAAGAGAAAATAGGATTCGCTATTTCCTTTCGCAACATCCATTTTTAACTCATAACCACTATATGTTCCATAAATATCAATGCATGAATTTCTTGCTTGTACTGTCTACACTATAAATTTTCTCTAATTTCTAAATTAATTATCTTCTCAATCATTTCGATTTACTCTTACAAAATGTCAAGCTTTATTAGACTTTTTTATACATTATAACTTTACATCATTTACAACAAAAATGACTACTTTTTTAACTATAAATAATGGCCTACTATAGGTATCACACATGATGGAGAAGGTTTCTTAGCACGACTACCAATCTCCAACACATTAAACAACTGTCAAAGGTTCTACGCCAAAATCTTTCTACAAGCGTGCCATGTATTCTACAGACTTTTTTGCAAATATCTGTTTTAATTAATTTAATACGGTACAGTTCAATGAATTTAATACAAACATGCTTAGTCCAAAATATCGTCGAAACATGCTTAGTCAAAAATATCCAAAATATCCGATCACAATGGCTACGTCCCAACAGTTGTTATCACATATTTATAGAAAAAAATAAAAATTAACGAATATACTGTTTATCCGAAGAAAACAATTGTTTTTTTAGGTCTATTGATGTAAGTTTTACATAGATACAAACGGATAAACATCACACAGACAGTTTCAAAATGTATGCATGTTTCATTGTGTGGGGCAACTGATTCCCTCCCTATCCAGTCACCATGTAAATGAAAACTTGACAATCCACTCACATCACTAAGATGTCGTAGTCATGCCTTTGAAAAATTTGTCACTTGGTTGCTGCCCTTTTTCTCTTGCCATCAGAGGTATCTCTTTCAATCTTTTGAGGCAACTCTCGTGCATAGAGACAGAGGTTGGCAGCATCAGCAAAGTCTGTGTGGAGGTTTGTTGGTCTTCTTCGCTCAGCGATCCATGCCCGTAGAATAACTTTAGTACGTAGCCCAGTGGCATTCAGACACCTGAAATGTTGAAATATCTTAATGTCAGTAACAAAATGATAAGGACTCAACCTTTTCTTCTGAACACTGCCATGTTAACGTAACAAACATGTCTGCATGAAAATATACATTATTTACTTTTACAGTTTTCTCCTTCGTAATGCTTTTTATTACGCATATTCATTGGGCCATCTTGACCAAGAATCGCTTGAATGGCAGGATTTTTATGAACGTGTCCACAACACTTGGAAGAGAAAGTTGGAGGCATGGGTCTGTTTCTGGACAATCATATATCTTGACTTTTTCGGCTCCAATTTCATATAATCCTCTGCAACACAATACATGTATTTTATGTATTTAAAAACATCATTTATTGTGTTTAGTGTGGATATAATGGACAACAATTTCTTTGATATTAATACTGTATGTATTATTTCCATCTCCTTCATCCTTCAATGAACAGTTAAGTATTATGTATTATTTCCATCTCCTTCATCCTTCAATGAACAGTTAAGTATGTTTTTACTGTGTTTACATCACGTACTGTAATCAAAATTTATTAACTGTTACATACAATTTTAATATTTACCTAAAGAAGATCGATAATAGCATACGCTTCAACTTCTTATCCCCTATTACTCTGACTGTGGCTTCAACGTCTCCGCATTTCTCAGCAACTGACTTAGGTCGCCAAAAGTCATCGTTTTACTCCTTGTGGCATTCGACCATGAACGGATATCCTTTGTTAACATAAATAACAATTTTTCTTTATTACTTTTTTTCATCACTCATTTACAAATGCAACCATATTCAATATTATGCAAATTTCGCTTCTAATATCAATAACCAAATTAATACATACTACATAAATGTACAAAATGCCAACAGGAAACTCCGTATAAAATTACCTTGTTATTACCTTCTGTAGGTAGATGTTTAAACAACGGAGAATTGGTGATGGTGACCAGTGTTTCATCACTGACGCCCATCTCACAGTCGGGATACCGATCACGCATTTCCTCAAGCAGAATTGGTTTCAACTTGCGCGATGCATTGTACAACAACTTTTGTGCAACATTTATCGCACTGTCGATGAAGTCTTCAAAATTATTACCCCAATTTTATATCATTTGTTGGAAACGGAATGCTTACTAAACACATTAAAACCTTGTTCACTCGAAATCGCCAGAGATTTCCAATTTTATCGAGTAAATTGTATTATCGAGTTAGTAGTGTAAAAACATTGGTTCTGAGTCAACTGTGGCGTCATAATGATGTCACAGGGGGTGACTCAGAACCAACGTTGGGTTAGTGTGAGGAACCCCCTCCCTGGGTCAACCATGTGAGGATCGCCTCCCTGGATCAACCATGTGAGGACCCACCCGGGGTCAACCATGTCAGAATCCCCTCCCTGGGTCAACCATGTGAGCACCCACCCTGGGTCAACCATGTGAGAACCCCCTCCCTGGGTCAACCATGTGAGGACCCACCCTTGGTCAAATATGTGAGGAACCCCCCTAGGCGACACTTTCACATCATTCACCAGAACTGCTCTGTACCTCAATGAATAGGGCGTGAGACTCAGGTCCGGAAGATTGGTGGTTCGAGCCCACCTATGGGCAAACTTACCAAGACATATATTATACAACACCTAAGTTAATACAGTATTAGCGTACGCGATATATAATACATGGTTTACGGGTTAATTCACACCACGTCAGGGATCTTAGCTTCTTGCGACTTCATATGTTACAAAGCAAGACATATATTACACAACACTTAAGTTAATAAAATATTACAACATTTATGAAGTATTTATTAAAAAGTTTAGCCAAATAAGTGTCTTTTTCTTCATTTGTTTCATTCTGTTCACTGTCCATGCCACTTTCTTCATCACTGCTGTCATCCTCCTCTTCCTTATCTAGTAGCTCTTCAAAGAATGTATTGTTTTTCCTTATAGCTGCCATGTTGACGTTTTGACTTTCCATAGAAGATTGATCTAAATTTTCAGCGATAGCTGGTTTTACAGGGTTTTCCATATCCGATTCTTCATCCACTTCTAAAGTGTGGGCATCCTTTAAGGGTCTTTTAAGACTTTGTGGCCAATTGTAAGATTTCGAACAAATGTTGCATTTATACATCCTTTCGGTTCAACATACACTTTTCAAATGATGAAAAATTCTTTAAACATAGCTTTATATGCAACAACTTATTGAAAAACAACTTGTTCAACAACATGTTGAACATGTTCAACTTGCGGAACAACATGTTGAACATGTTGAACTTGTTGAGCAACATGTTTAGCATGCTGAACAACGTATTGAACAATTTGTTGGACAACTTGTTGAACAATTGTTGAACATGTTAAAAAAATTGTTGAACAATACCATGACGTAATATGTTCCAAAAATAATTCGAACAAGTCTTTGAAATGAGCTTGCCATTCGAACACTTGTTTGAATGGGGCTTCTCATTCGAACGCATTCTTGAATGGGCGCGGTTTTCCTACATAGCTAACCAAAGAAAAATACATACAACAAATAAACATGCGTAACAAAGAATTTCAAATTTTCCCGCGCACCATGGCATAATATGCTTTGAAAAACTAAATTTGTTAAAGTTGGTTTAGAACCCTGACTTTCCCACTACTATGACTTCAAAGTATTCGATTTAGTAGTATGGTAAAATGCTAAAACTTATTTTATACAGCATATCTTTTCAAAAACTAAATTTTTTAGAGTTGGTCTAAAGGCATCGTTTTTCCCCGCTATGACTTAAAAGCATTCGAATTAGTTGCATGGTAAAATGCTAAAACTTATTTTATACATGACATGTTATCAAAACTAAATTTTCTTAAGTTCTTCTAAAAGCATCGTTTTCCTCTGCTTTGACTTCAAAGCATTCGAATTAGAAGCATGGTAAAATGCTAAAACTCATTGTATACATCATATGTTTTCGAAAAATAAATTTGTTAAATGTGGTTTAGAAGCATCGTTTCCCCTACTATAGCATAACACATAAAAACACACTTAGCGTGGGGAAAATCTCATTCCTTCTCAAATTTATTGATCGTTCCCACGCTCTGGATCTTTGATGTTCCCAACTGAATTGACCGTTATCACGCTCTGGGTCTGTGATGCTCTCAAATTTATTAATCGTTCCCACGCTCTGAGGTCTTTCACTCTCAAATTTATTGATCGTTCCTATGTTCTGAGGTCTTCACTCTCAAATTTATTGATCTTTGCCATGCTCTGAGGTCTTTCATGTACTTATTCCAACGCTGTACCATGTGATTGGTAACTGTAATTGAACCACTGAAATATCTCTAATTAAACATTACCAGTGAAAATATTAACAGAAATATGACCACTATGTTAAAAAAACACAAAAAAGTTATGTTGGCCCATAAGTGGGCTCGAGCCACCAATCTTCCGCCCACGAGTAACACGCGTTATCAGGTGAGCTACAGAGCAGGTCTGGTGAACGATCTGATAATTACATACAACATACAGAGTTAGACTAATTATCCTCACATAGCACTATATAGTCCTCACATGGTGTCACATAGTCACATGATGTCACATGATGTCACAGGATGTCACATATTCACATGATGTCACATAGTCACATGATGTCACATAGTCACATGATGCCACATAGTCACATGATGTCACATAGTCACAGGATGTCACATAGTCACAGGATGTCACATGATGTCACATAGTCACAGGATGTCACATAGTCACAGGATGTCACATGATGTCACATAGTCATAGGATGTCACATAATCACATGATATCACACAATCACACAGTCACATGGTATGTAGGCTTATCACGTCTTTGAATGGAGTTGAGATGGTCCTCCCATTTGAACACATCTTGTGAATGAGAGAAGCTTATCATTTAAGCATAGTTTGTGAATGGGAGAAGCTTCTCATTCCAACACGTTCTTATGTGAATGGTGCGCGTGCCATTCAAATACGTTCCTGTCAATGGCGTGTGCTCTTCACCCCTGTCCCAAAAAGAAAAAAAAAGTTTGCCCCTAGGTGGGCTCGAGCCACCAATCGTCCGGGCCTGATTCCCACGCCCTATTCACTGAGCTACAGAGCAGTTCTGTTGAATGATGTGGAAGTGTCGCCTGCTGGAGGTTCCTTACATGGTTGGCCCAGGCTGGGTCCTCACATGATTGACCCAGGGAAGAGGGTCCTCACATGGTTGACCCAGGGAGGGGAGTGTCCTGACATGGTTCACCCAGAGAGGGGGGTCCTCACATGGTTGACCCAGGGAGGGTCCTCACATGACATCATTATAACGGTATGATAGACAGATGGTAGAAGTGATGCCCATGGGTGGGAACGAAAAACCAATCTTCCGCCCTCGAGTCCTATGCTTTACCAGGTGAGCTGCTCGGGACGTAAGCATAATATTCTGGAAAACATTCCTCATATAGCGTTAGGGTTAGGGTTACATGACCGATGATAATTGACAGGTCACGTGACTAATGGCGTCAAGATGATTGACAAGTGACTCAGAACTCTTCTTAGGGTTAGGGATGTGGTTCTAAGTCACCCCTGTGACGTCATTATGACGTAGCAGGTGACTCAGAACCAACGTTTTCACACAACCCGAGCTAGCCGTGTTTTTATGGTTTCTGATGGGAGGAACACGCTGAAAGTTTTATGGTATAATATTTCGATGTACCGGTTATATCGCGCTACCCTAAAAGATTCTGGCACAAAACCTTATACTTTCTTTACCTGTTAGTGAGCTGTGTACCACTGCATTTTTTAAATCATGTTCGGTGGGATACCCGGTCGTGGACTTGCTGGTGTCCTCAAATCTGCAACATATGCACACGCTTCTTCCACACTGTGTGCACCGCTACTTTGCATTGAAGATAGCTAAGTTGCACTTGTCGCAAACATCGGTCTTACCTGGTGTTTAAAGCCTATCAATAACGCCATCATCATTTGCTTTCTTGTGCGTAAGGAATAAGCGATCCCTGAAGTTAAGAAACGAAAAAAATACCTTAATATGCTCATTAAATCTCTCATATATCAATTCATGTACATCATTATCGTGCAGATTTTAAAGTAATTCTAAAAGAAATGAAAGTACAATACCATACATCTCTACCCTACAAAACTGCCGACGCATAAACGACGGCGTTAATCTCTAAATTGCATCGGCAGCGTTGCAGTGGATTTGAAACATCGTTTATACGTCGGATATACGGCGGAATATATACGCATTTTTCGAAACATCGTATATGCATCGAAAATGCGTCGGAAAAAAGATGCCGATATTGCCAATGCGTATTATACGTATTTTTTAAACGCCTATAAAACGCATATTTTCCAATGTATAAACGACGTTGGAAATACATCGGGAAAAAGATGCCGATATTGCAATCGTATATTATACGTATTTTTTATACGTTTTATACGTATTTAGTAACGAGAAATACGTTACTATAGCATATAAAAAGAATTCTATTCCATCACATCTCTGGTAAAACACCAAAAATATACAAAAGAGGTGGCAAATAAGTGTCCATATATTGCTACATATTATATCCCACATCGTACATAATTCATATACACGAACTCTTGCTTTTTTATCCGAAACAGCAACATATGTTTCGACTGTTTGCGACTCTGTCGCAAGCCAACATTCAATAAGTAATATACAAGCATATTTTCATTATTTTATATATTTTATATCTATTTATTTTAAAGTGCAATACCATGCTATTACATTTCATTTAAGAAAGAAAAATATTGTGCAACCC
The DNA here is from genome assembly GCA_949752745.1 of Protula sp. h YS-2021. Lineage (NCBI taxonomy): Eukaryota > Metazoa > Annelida > Polychaeta > Sabellida > Serpulidae > Protula > Protula sp. h YS-2021. The sequence continues at coordinate 333,733 of OX457027.1, forward strand.
TATCACTTGGTCTCCGTGTGCTAGTTTTTAATACCATGGTCTCCCTATGAAAAATTAGTATTAAACTTAGCTAATATGTGGATGACTGCTGACGGGAGTATAAGGCATGGATATACAAAAGAATGATCGAACACATATTTACAATGGATACAAGCCTGGTGTCCAAAGGTAAAACCTAACAACCAACACTTTTACTGTTTTGAGTAAATTAAAATCAATAAATAAGGTAGGTTTATAAATTAGTTGTAGCTGCTAGGTTTTACACTCATAAAACTCCGGTTTATGAAGGCTTATTTGCAAAGTGGTATAGTAAATTATTTTGTACATTATCTAGTAACTGCTTTGAAAATATAAACCTAATTGTGACATTAGAGCAGTTACTTGGTTTTACATTTGGACACCGGAAGCATCGTCAAACAAATTAATGCACGGATACTTATATATGTTACAGTGAATCTGTCAAATCAGTGACTTTATAAACTCACTGAAAACTTCTGTGCTTTTGTAACGTCACTGGTTCACTCAGTGACTTTGTGAAGTCCCTGAAATTTTCATTAACTTTACCAAGTCACCTGTTTTTGACCTCCAAGATCTGACAGATTCACTGAATTGAGTTTAAGTAGAACATAGTAAGAATTTATTTGCTTATTTCTTTGTTGTGCGAGGCAGTTTTAAATAAACAACTATTTTAAGTTAAAGCAATATATAGATAAATCTTAGATAGCGTTAGTTATGTGATCTGTGTACCGACACGGCCAACCTTATACGGGTCATATTGTGTCTTCTAAGGTTTATAGAACTATGGTATTAAAAGTAGCCTAAAGTGTTATGTTTACTAAACTCATGTATATAGCAATATGTCAAAACTTACTACTGCTAGAACAAGTTAATTTCTTAAAGGAAATCTATTAAACTCTGTCTAAAATATTTGAAATTACGGAAAATGCTATAATGAAATTCTCGGATTGTAGGTACACTTGTTTATTACATATTGAATGCTGGCCTGCGACGGCGTCGCAAACAGTCGGAACACATATGATGCGGAAGAATTTCGAAATTTAAATTTCTGTCTGTTTCGACTGACATCTATCCTCAATTCTGGGTCACATAAATTGAAATCTAGGTCACAGAATTCGGGCCTACCGAGGTGGTTCTAGAGTCTAGACAAGAAATTTTGGATAATCAAGAATGTTGCAATCGATCAAGCTTTGAAAGGTAGTTGTTTGTGGAAGCTTGCTATACGATTTTCAATATGAGTGTTCTTGATATAATTGCAGATAATAAGTATGTTTTTCTTTTAGCAAGAAAATTCAATGATTCAAAATCACAAAATCATTCAAAGGCTGCGGCTCCGTTGACCGAAGGGATACTAGTCCTGCCTTGCTTATAGGGCGACCATGCTATCAAAGAACCACCTACGGAAACCAAGGGTATGTTTGTCATTTTTAACATTTTCCTACCTTGCTACATAGGGCGACCATGCTATAGAAGACCCACTTACGGAGACCAAGGGTATGTTTGTTATCGTTAACAATTTTCAACAATTTATTGTACAATCGTGAATTCATATTAAAAATATGATATTTCAATAAGCATATTTCATGTTTTCATTTAGCTACCAAGCTGTTCTATGTATGGGAATAATTACGTAACTGCTCGCAATCCTCGTGGAGCACCCGGAATTAGCTTTCAATTCACTGAGTCATCTAATACGTTGTGACAAGCAGTGCACCATTTTCCCACCAAACTGCCTTTTCCCATTCTCCCATCGAGGTGGGTGATGTGGCTTTTTTTGCCGATGGCAATGTACGAAGACAAGACATACGTTATGGCTATAATTACAGTTAGTGCACAAACCTTTACGACAACGTTGGCTAAAATGGTTGGGGTTATATCAGATAGCTTAAGGGGAGGGAGTTGGTTAAGGTAAGCCCCCCCCCCCCCTAAAAAACTGTTTCGGTAAACATGACTGTAACTGCCACCTTCAAAATCAGGATAAAAAGACATAAAGTAAAACCTGCTAATAGTGGTCAATTTCCAGTTTTGCATAGAAAGAGATACGGTAAAACCTGCCTGTTTTAACCACATTCCAGTCCGGATAAAAGAAATTTGTAGAGTAAAACTATACAGATTATGGCTATAATTACAGTTAGTGCACAAACCTTTACGACAACGTTGGCTAAAATGGTTGGGGTTATATCAGATAGCTTAAGGGGAGGGAGTTGGTTAAGGTAAGCCCCCCCCCCCCCCTAAAAACTGTTTCGGTAAACATGACTGTAACTGCCACCTTCAAAATCAGGATAAAAAGACATAAAGTAAAACCTGCTAATAGTGGTCAATTTCCAGTTTTGCATAGAAAGAGATACGGTAAAACCTGCCTGTTTTAACCACATTCCAGTCCGGATAAAAGAAATTTGTAGAGTAAAACTACTGTAATGACCAACTTCAAAACCGGGATAAATAGGACGTACTGTAAACCCTGTTTTAGGAACCGGACAAAAAGACGTCGGTAAAACATCTTTAGTGTTCATCTTCTGAACCAAGACAGAACACATAAATCTAAAATTGTATTAAAAAATCAAGTTACGTACTCCCCCTACAAACATTGGATAAAAGTGATGCACAGTCCGACTACTGGGCACATGGGGCTTCATTTATACAGAGTAAAATGTCTTATTATTCTCAAAATAGTAAACATCTGTTCAAATAAAACTTTGTGACTGCCCTGTCGGGGGAACTGAAAAGTGAAAAATGGTTGCTAGTGATTATGGTATTGGTCGTTAAGACATTTTTGTGTTTACAAAAAACACACAAAAAAATAGGTATTGATTCAAAGTGTGTGATATAAGGCTGTACTCGCATGTTTTGTGTGTACTGGCCGCTCTAGTTTGTACAGCGACTATAGCTAAGCGCATCTGACATCTCGCGAGCGTGCACATACGAACTAGTTGCATTTTCTGTGAGGAAGTTTGGAATATTTCATATCTAACGGATGTAGGTATAGCAGCGACGCCAAAATTCTGTCCACATGACGATGCATATCTAACTATGAGTTCATAATGACTGTAAGGTTTCGAGATTCGCTAATCCTTGTGACTGTGGCAACTTTGAGGTGCAACTGATCAACTGAAACTTTAACCAAAACGCGTGAGCTTGCTATTGCTAGACATTCTGTCTTATCCTGATTGAGTTTTTTTCTTACACTTTGCTTTTATATCAAGAATAAGTTCCTAGTATAGTAGTATACATTGTATAACAAGCCGCAAAAGTGTTTTTTTTTTTTTTTTTTGCTGCAAAGTATTTCATAAGAGTTTCACAGACTGTTACTATGTACTAGTCAAGTAGCATAAGGCGCATTAAACATTCTATAATTTCAAACATTCAAACATTATCCTGATTTAGTTTTAGTGTATTTTGAAATACTGCTTTATAGGTGTTTGCATACGGCTTTTTTGATCGATTCCACACTTAGGATCTGCTACCTTATAGCCTTGGTTTCATCAGCAGTTCTAACGAGCTTAGGAGGCGACCTCAGAGTATAATCGCCTCAGCTTGGATCCTTGTGGTGTAGAATAGTCGAGCTCAGTTACATCAGAGCAGGATCCATCCGTCGTATCGAAAGGTACATTGCTTTCCAGTTGTTCAAATGCCAAATCCTTATTCTTAAATCAGAATATAGGAAATTATTATCAAATAATGGTATTGAAGCTAAAGTGAATAAACTTAAAAAAACAAATGAAATCATGAAACTGCAATGGAAATGTCTCAACTTGTTGATCTTCATTAACGAACAATTCAATCACAATAGGGGTAGAGCGTTGGTCCTGTAATCCTATGGTTCGAAACTGGCGGGGGATTGACCTTTGCTCAAATTGCCTCAGCTAAACGACTGCACAGGATTATTCACCACCACGGAATTCAAAATTAGCACAAATGAATCTTCCGGCCATCCCTTTTTTAAAAAAGAAAACAATTCAACCTCAACAGCGAAATTCTGTTACATCAGTTAATGGAGAAAAATAAAAAAGCTACAACATTTCTAACCATTTTGTAGTCGATATATCATGTGAAAATAACATAAAGTTTTTAAGAACTTAAGAAAAGTGGTACCACATGGACAAATAAAAATGAATTTGTGTTAAAAGCTGGAGATACAATTGAAAATTTCAACATGATTGATTTACTGAAAGAAGCATTTGTTGCTACAAGAAAAAAAGAACGACAAGAAAAACCGAGAGGCTTCTTTGGCAACTCACTGTAGCTTGAGGCCTGCAAAGTGATCTAAGGCAGCTGTGTGAACTTTATTTTGAAGAATCTTATCCAACACCCATCTAGATCCTTGACGTACATGTTTGTCAAACTTGTTGAATAAATCCTTGAATGCATTCTCAAAATTATTATCAAGTATGTTTTGTGTGTACTGGCCGCTCTAGTTTGTATAGCGACTATAGCTAAGCGCATCTGTCATCTCGAGAACGTGCACTTACGAACTAGTCGCGTTTTCTGTGAGGAAGTTTGGAATATTTCAAATCTAACGGATGTAGGTATAGCAGCGACGCCAAAATTCTGTCCACATGACGATGCATATCTAACTGTGAGTTCATTATGACTGTAAGGTTTCGAGATTCGCTAATCCTTGTGACTGTGGCAACTTTGAGGTGCAACTGATCAACTGAAACTTTAACCAAAACGCGTGAGCTTGCTATTGCTAGACATTCTATCTTATCCTGATTGAGTTTTTTTCTTACACTTTGCTTTTATATCAAGAATAAGTTCCTAGCATAGTAGTAAACATTGTATAATAAGCCGCAAAAGTGTTTTTTATGCTGCAAAGTATTTCACAAGAGTTTCATAGGCTGTTAATATGTACTAGTCAAGTAACATAAGACGCATTAAACATTCTATAATTTCAAACATTCAAACATTATCCTGATTTAGTTTTAGTGTATTTTGAAATACTGCTTTATAGGTGTTTGCATACGGCTTTTTTGATCGATTCCACACTTAGGATCTGCTACCTTATAGCCTTGGTTTCATCAGCAGTTCTAACGAGCTTAGGAGGCGACCTTAGAGTATAATCGCCTCAGCTTGGATCCTTGTGGTGCAGAACAGTCGAGCTCAGTTACATCAGAGCAGGATCCATCCGTCGTATCGAAAGGTACATTGCTTTCCAGTTGTTCAAATGCCAAATCCTTATTCTTAAATCAGAATATAGGAAATTATTATCAAATAATGGTATTGAAGCTAAAGCGAACAAACTTAAAAAAAAACAAATGAAATCATGAAACTGCAATGGAAATGTCTCAACTTGTTGATCTTCGTTAACGAACAATTCAATCACAATGAGGGTAGAGCGTTGGTCCTGTAATCCTATGGTTCGAATCTGGCGGGGGATTAACCTTTGCTCAAATTGCCTCAGCTAAACGACTGCACAGGATTTTTCACCACAACGGAATTCAAAATTAGCACAAATGAGTCTTCCGGCCATCCCTTTCTAAAAACAGAAAACAATTCAACCACAACAACGAAAGTCTGTTACGTCAGTTAATGGAGAAAAATAAAAAAGCTACAACATTTCTAACCAATTTGTCCATATATATCATGTGAAAATAACATAACTTTTGGAAGAGCAAAAGTTGTACCATATGGACAAATAAAAATTTGTGTTAAAAGCTGGATATACAATTGGTTGCTACAAGAAGAAAAGAACGACAAGAACAACCGAGAATCTTCTTTGGCAACTCACTGTAGCCTGAGGCCTGCAAGGGGGTCTTAGGTAGCTGTGTGAACTTTATTTTGAAGAATCTTATCCAACACCCATTTATATCCTTGACGTTCATGTTTGTCAAACTTGTTGAATAAATCCTTGAATGCATTTGGAAAATCATTATCAAGATCTCTTTCATTGAATGCTCTGAATGTTTGAGTGCTCAGATGAGTCTTATCCACACGTTTTTCCAGCACTCCATGTTCATTTGTTGTTAATTTCTTGAATCCAGCTAAAATGACAATGTACCATTTTATCTCATTGCCTAATCTCTCTTCCAAATGTCATGTGATGCGATTTGCCGTCGTATTTCGGATTCATTTTCAGGTTCAAACTCTTCTTGATGTGCATGTCATGTCCACCAAGGTTTATTCTTCTACCTTTACCCACTTGCATTACATGTTTCTTTGTCTTACTTTATGTCTTTTTTTTTGTTTCATTGCAGCAGGTTGATCCGACCCATCAGTTAATCTTTTTATGCGTATGTTCCGCATTGGTGTTGCATGGGTATCATCACATGTATGATCTACATATTGCTTGGTAGTGTTGGAGGCTTGGAAGCAAACGCGACAAGTAACAAGTCCTTTTTTACGAAAGACAATCAGTTTTTTTACATAAATGTTTCTCACATTCATCTAAGTTTCGCAGTAATACATGACACCATGTACATTTCACTTCTGCATTTGGGATATTTATGTTGTCACTTCACTGTCTTGATGGTAAATGATGGAAAATTGTTGTAGTTTTGATAAATAACGTGATCAATGACGTTATCAGTGAAGGAGTTGTTCCTCTGGAAAACAATCTGTTAAATAATCTTCCACGTGATTGTAGATCCATTCTTCAGTATCAATAAAGTTCCAAAAGATAAAGTCTTGCTGAACATTTTCATGAAAGAATGGTTCAAATCGGTCCAGTATTTTCAAAGCAAAGTTAATCGCTCTTGAAGTTCCCATATACGTGTAAATATGAAAAAGTTGAAATTTCAAGCCTGGAGCGGGAGAGGGAGTAAAAGCCAAAACTGTTCAGAATTGCTTGAAATATGTAAATATGCTAAAATGACAATTTCCCGCCTTGAGTTGGGGGTCAGAAGGTGAAAATAAACAAAATGTTCAGAATTGTCTGAAACGGATAAATATGTCAAATCCCAAATAAGGGGAGGGGGTTTAGAAGGTAAAAAAAAAACACAAAAATGTTCAAAATTTTCTGAAACAGATCAGTATGCAAGAATCTCTAATTAGGGCTGATGGGCTGTCAGAAGGTAAAAAAACTAAAAATGATCAGAATTGTCTGAAACGGATAAATACGCGAAAATTTCAAATCAGGACGTCGACTTTCACCAGGGGCAGGAGTTGGGGCCGGATGACCCAGAAAAGTTGTTATAAGTTTTATGTTTGACCATCATCCCCAAACTTTATATATTTAGGTGCGGAGCATGACCCCCACTGACCGTCCTAACCCCATAATTATTAGTTTTCAAACACACTACCACAAGAATTATTACAATAGCCTAAGGCCCCTCCTACCCAACCTTTCTACTATCCGATCAGTACCCAACTCTGTCTGTTTCACATTTCAAGCACTTTTACAACCTGACACAAACGCACCAGCTCCAAAATATCACCCTCATTTTTCCTATTAATTTCTCTATTCTACATCATCCCTTCACAAATTCCTTCGATGGTACTTTCGAACGAGAGTCACCGATGCAGTCTACCCAAGGTTGAAAACCTTGAATATTATAGTGACTGAAATTGAAGAGCAGGAGATGCTCATTTTCTGAAAGAAAAACATATTCTTTGGCACTAAAATAAACTGTTTTTGCTAAAGTATAAGTTTGCGTACATTTTATATGCATTAAGTCATATCTGACATATTTTTGTTCTACCGTTGCATCTTCAATTCTTGCTCAGAGCCTGGGATGTTTGGTTCTACAGTATTTTATTGGGTAATTTTTAATCAAAAAGATAGTCATTATTATAATACACATTTTATTTATTGTGGGGACACATATTACAACAATTAAAAATAGATGAAGGTGTGCGTGTGCTATCAGATAATGTCACTTATTATGATAATAATCTCTTTAAGACATATGCATTCAGATAATGTGCCAGTATCTGATGAAGTACTTTTAGCCGGTTAAACCCAAATGCATGCATATTATACATAGCCTTAATAAATTATGCGTAACAATAATTTCTGTGATGTTGCTTAAATTGAGGGGCTCTAAACCCTAAAAAGGAATGCGGCAAGTGTACTTTAGGGTTTTGAGATCAATATAGCCTTAATTTCGGAACATTTATTTGTTCCAGCAATTGCCCTCCTTAAGAATGTTAAGAGAATTGCAGCTTGATGTTGATCTTTATATACAAATAACTTCACAAAGTTTTTTTTTCCAATTTACATCATTTTTGAATAATTATCAAAGTAATTGCTTTAAAAATACGTGCTCTTTTGTGCGGTACTGTTATCAGAGCTTATTTGATATATTTGTATACCATATTACTGTGTCATTTGATCTCAGTCCTTGAGTAAAAACAATTATCAATTACAAATTTTAAAAATTATTAAAATTCAAGCTTGTGTTTAGGACTAATTGATTATCTTCCCTTAAATCACAAGCATCAGCCATAAAACATGTGTCCGCAAGCTCATCTTTTTCCGAATTGTCAACAAATTCGGTGTCTGTCAATAACCGCGATGTCATTGGGGTATGTGTTGTAATTTGAACTATTTCTTGCTCACAGCCGAACTCATCCAGATTATTTTTTGGTGAAGGAGAATAACTACTGTAGGCTTCTAGATCTCTTATCTTCCGTCGACACTGAAATATAACATCGTAAAACATTATTAGTCAAAGACATATTTCCAGATATTTAGTTCGAGTGTTACTTTTGTTATCTATCTATCTATCTATGTATATATATATTTGGCCTTTGTTTTGATATCAATAAATTATTGTCAATAGGACATTATTCTGTATTTTAATGTTTTACGATATAAAACACAAAAAAGTAAACAAACAAGGTGAACTTAAAATATATATTAAATGTTAGAAATGTTAGAAAAGATACATATCCAACTTTTTAATTTATATCAAACATAGAATGAATTTTTCAAGTTTATAAATTGTAGACTTATTGCTAGTCTGATGACTTGTTCCTATTTGTCGACTTATTACCGCTTGCAATATATATATATATATATATATATATATATATATATATATATATATATATATATATATATATATATATATATATATATATATATGTATATGTATGTATTATTCTGTGATACAGCTTTCATCTCATTATTGTATGAAAGCTGTATCACAGAATAATTTGGCATTTAATCCTTTTTTCAGGAACGTAAATTTACTTTTTCTAAGGCAAGTTTAAGATTTTCATTTTCGTCTCTAATATTTGCTATCTCTGTGTCCGTGTAGACGTAGATGCTCTTGGATTTCTTATGAAGTTTTCCGTTATTCACAACAGTTTTATTCCACATTTGGCCTCTGTGTGGTTCTCGATTTCTATGCATTATCTGTTGGAAATAAAGGTTTTAGCCACATAAGTGAAATTATGATATAACTTTCTTTCTAAAATAGCGTTTGCATAATTTTACTTAAGACATCAGCTCTACGTTGTTATAATTTAGCAGTTTCTAATATTTTCAAATAATACAATGAACTGTAATATGCTACCTTTGGAATGAAAACTAGGCAAATTGTGAGTGATGTAGCAAAGAAGATAAACAAAGAAATCAAGGCATATCTAGTGTTGACGTTTTCTTTCATCATCAGAGATACGGGAACTCCGACTATACATAATACGGATATATTGTAAACACTCATACCTAAAACCGAAATAAAGCAAAAGCTGAGACCAGCACACCAAATCAATATTATAATAAAATGTGAAGTAGGTTAAGAAAACATAACCGTGTAACAGTATCTGATCCTTTAAATATTCAAATATCGCAAAAATGTACTTACTTAATTGACATGTTTGATGGATGACTGACATGTTTAGATGCTGTGTTAATGATTAGATTTAATGTAATTAATGTAAGAATCTGCATCGCTTAACATTTTTCTTGCTTCAGAAGAAACATCACTGACCTATGAATTTAGAATCATTTAAGGCTGGCACTGTGACTTTTCTTGTTTCAAACGCTAGGAATGCCCCAAACACCAGAATTAAGCCTGAGTATATGGCAGGAAAATAAAAAAAGTTAATTACGAGACCAACATAGCGTCAACTACATTATTCACCGCCGATACCAAAAATAATTCCTTTTATAATGTTTTTAGAAAATGATGCGCAGAGATCGATTGTTATAATTTTGTTATATATTGTTTTGACCATAAAATCAAAATTATTCTGCATTTTGATGATTTACCTGTTGAAATTTTTCATCCTGGCCATTAACCAAAAGCACCTGTCATCAGTCCGTTCGTTAAGTAAATTTTGAAAACTAATTCCAAACTTCACAGAAAGTCCCCAGACTTTCTGATCATCTTTGTAAAATCCCATTTCTCACAGAATTGTGAGTTAAACTTTTGACATGACCGATATTTAAAGTCCAAACATGTTAGATATGTATCTGTCCCAAACCTTACGCTACTTTTTTTAGAAAGAAGGGGCAACCTTTAAAATGTATTTCCATCTGCTGGTCTATGAGATTTTTCATTTCGAAACAAAAATCATCTTCTTTCCTTGACATTTGGAGAATCGCAAGCAAACTTTCCATAGCATAATTGGTTTTCTCCTCAAAAACAATAATTTTGTGAATCAACAGTTTGGAGATGCGTAATGTTCGGTATTTCTGTATAGCCTTGGATAGTCTAGTTGCACATGTGCACCGACATTTCACGACCTTCTGTATATCTTAAAGAATTCATAGTACCATCCATTCTATATACGATCATCATTTCTGTAATTCGAAAATTTAGTATAGTTTCATAAAGGGTATTAATAACTCTTTCACTTGTACCTTTTATCACACATAATGCACCAGTAAAGTACCACATATGGGGCGACTCGCAAAAGCGGGTTTGTGGAATGATCACTTGGTTATCATTCAGAGGATCAGGCTGCCAAATATAAATATATATATACAACACCATATTATATAAAATTGTATGTATATTATGTAAACATGAATGTAGGTTTTAATTTAGACGTTACTGAATTGACTTTACTCATGCACTGGCGTATAACGTTAACATGCCAGAAAGTTGCGAAATGAATCTCAACAAAAAGTGTGTGCTATGAAATCAAATATGCATAGACCTTTGGGATTAATACTCTATCGCTTCTGTGCAAAGAATAGAAGATTTACTTGCTCTTCCAACGATTTGTTGTAATATCGAATTTCCAATGGGTCGAGAAACTCCCAGGAAGTAAGAATTAAAATGTCTGCTGCAACCAATACGCAGACAAGAGCTAGGAGTTGCGTATCTTTTATCACCTAAAACAGAAAACATTTTATTGATTGAAATATTAAATCATTGTTGAACTATTTTATTCCAATAAACAGTTCTTGAGCTCTCAAAGCTCTCAGTATCAGTCATGATACATGACTCCCTGATATCCAATGGCCGAGGTTATATAATGTATATAATGCTCTTAAACTTTTAGTGTGGAGAACTTTTAAGCGAACCTAAACCAATATATAGTCTTAAGGGTATGCTGGGCTAGTATGATGCATAAATATTTTTTATATGTGTTAATAATGCGCTATGTGCTTCTTGGAAAGCCATCTCTCTAACATAGAAGCATAAATTTTGACATTAAAAATCAGTGCAACTATCCATGTGTTTGTCTTACAGTAGATCAAAGAGCTTTTGGAAGAAAAAAGAAGGTTTGTGTATTATACTGTATGTCACAATTCATTCAGAAAAAAGTTGTCATGTTCACAAAAATGAATTACAACAATATAAAAAGAAATTATGAAGCTGAGGATAAACAAAATGTTATATATATATAAGCCAGTGGCCAAATAAAAACATTTCTTCTTTTTTCCCAAATGTTAAGTGTCAAACATCACAACAGACTACGCTGTCAGCCATATTCCAATGCTGGCAAAAGGCTTTGAGTGGGGTTTTTAGTTTCAGCCTTTCTAAATATGATGACGAAGCTGAGTACTGGAGACTGCTATGGACTTGTTTTTGTACATTTAGTTTGCAATATTCAGGTTTATTTTGTACGTTCAGACTGAAGCAGCTACCGCTTCCAGCGAATTGGCGGTGGTTCCAGTATGAAGTGACTTTCGGGATTTGCTGTCATCACCATTTTAGTGGAAAAGTAAATGAATAATAGACATGGCCGCACAGTGTTGCCCATAGCTAATAGTGCTTGGAATACAGAAGAGTCCAGTTTTGTTTAGAGCATCAAAATGATAAAATGTTAAAACTAAGACCTCTGTACATTTTTAGTAATAATAGGCAGGTGGTTACTGTGGCCATTTTGATGAAGAACTGGATATGGACTAGGTGTAATTTACACGAGGGAGAAATAAGTCGCATATCATGAGTAACTTTATAAAAACCTTGGTACTTCAAAGTCATTATTGAGAGGATGCTTTAATGACGTCATCCGAAAAAGTAACTATATTTATCTCAGATAGTCCTTAAAACTGCAAATTTCGTTTTTTATCAGTCCCCTCCGCTGTCCGGCCTTCTGCCTGTCCGTTTTTCAACATTTTGGATATCATGTCTTTTGTGCGATAGATCTTAGAACCTACTGGAGGGATTCCTTTTAAACCTTGCCTAGGGAAAGAAATATGGGGCGTAGTTGAGCACCTGGGTATAGGTTTTTTCAGTCGCCAAAAATGTGTCCTTGGGACTTTGTGAAAATCCTGGCATTGCACTCCTGCGGGGGACTTATTAAGTGTCACTGAATACTTATTTGTAATTGTAATGTTTTGTTTTAGAGTGTATGTTGTTTTGACTAATCGTTTCGTGTCAGATTTGTTCAGGTGTTGGAAAGCATTCTGATATTCCAAAGCACATTTGTTTGACTCACAAAGCTCTTTGCAATAGCAATATTCTACTTGTCATCTTTTCAGGGTGCTAGGTTAAATGTTATGCATGGGCTTCTTTTATTCTCTCATTATCTCATGAATCTCTCATCTTGTTTTACAGTCGTAGTCAGCACCTTGCGATGGCTATCTCAGAAAGATGCACTTCAAAATTAGTATCAGTAACTAATTTTTCAAGACTTGTGTGCAAGTATTTCTGATGTAGACCACAAGACAATTGAACAAATCAACTTAACCAAATTAAATGTATCACACGGAATTACATGAATAAATTTAAATTTAGACCAAAGAAAGGATGAATTATTATTGTTTATAAAATGCAAAATGCATTTATATTTATACACCTAGGCAAATGACAAACTAGAAAACTAAAATTGAAATGAATGCATGTTATGCAAAATATAACACAGAGTTTACTCACCATTCTTTGTATTTTCTTGTTGGTGAATATTTTGTGTACTCTCCACGTCTTGCTGAACATTGCTCCAAATGCGAATGAGAAACCAAGAGCCAATGTCCAGTTGTAAAACTGTTGACAAACATACATTTTAATGCTTAATTCTAAATTATAATCGCAAAATTATGAAATATTTTTGCAAAGCATATTTATAAGGGGAATAATAACCTTGCACATAAGTAACTGTAAAGCCGGCTTGTTTAAGAAACTGTCAGCTCCGCCGAATATCATTGCCAAGAATGCTAGGATAGCCCCGGCCAATATCACATTATTCATGTTTGGGCTAGACATCTTGATGTACCTAAAATATAAATGAACAAATACTTTAGATTTAGTATATTTCATAGCAATGTAATGACCTAACATTTCCATAATTAATATATTATCGAATTTGCACCTCATTCTTACGAATCTCACTTATCTCGAAAGAACGGCAAATTCAACAGCAATAATTCAAAAAGCGGTACTTCATTTGAAAAGCAGTTACTAAAGATTACCAAAATCACATAATCACATCACCAAATTAAAAAAAAAAAGACAAACTTAAAAAACTTTATTTTACGTGTGTTTTTTACGTTGTATTTTACGTATTTAAACACTTACTTTTTTTCACTAAATCTAATGTTGAAAAGAAGTAAGGAACAGCCGAGAATCAGTCCACAAGAAGCTAGGATTGTCATAGCAACAAACAAACCAGTGGAAATAAGGCGGGGAATTGTTTTTACTGCTATGCTGTCGGATGGCGGATGTCCTGCTGTTATATATTAAAGCAAGCAAAATATCCCAGCTAAAATCAGAGACACTTAGAAAGTGTTTTAGTTATAGCCGGATAGAAGATTTGTATCGGTTCAATATAACATGAGACAGATGAAAAATACGAATATCAAAAATAAGTTGTTTTAATCATTATCGTTCATATACTTGTAAAATTTTTGTTCTAACAGCAAAACATTATTGTCTGTGCGGTAATATCTGCACCTTAATCTAAAATAAGATCAAAAGCAACAAATTAAAACTAAATTTGTAAGATAATATTAACTCACTGAGCCACAATATAGAATTATTCTTTTCCCACTGTATTTCTGTTTGGATTGTTTTAGTTGAAGGAAAATAAACGCCAACTCGCACTTCTCTTTTGCCTTGAAGCTGCTCTATTTGAGTCAACCCCTTTCTATCACCGTTTTCGTCAAATATTACTGGACCCTTATTAACAAGGAAGATATATATATATATATATATATATATATATATATATATATATATATATATATATATATATATATATATATATATATATATAATGTTGCTTTAGGCATTATCGGGACCAGGCAAGTATACAGAAGGATAATATAGGCATTATCGTGACCAGACATATATAAATTATATATATGGCATTAGCGAGACCACATATATTTAACATATTTTCAATCTTTTTATTATTATATTTGATTTTTTTACGATTCAGATTGAAAGTCAATATCTACAATTTTAAACTCGCACATAAAAATAAAATAAATAATATTTTAATGTATAATATTAGGTGAAAATTCAAAATTCTTAGGCGGTGTTGATAATGCCTATTATAGACAATATATCATATATACAAGAGAATAACGATAAATCTAAAAATCTATCAAAATAGCAAAACTCTAGCAAAATATTGCAGTGTCAATGATGTTTCAATATTAATTCCGTACAGCAACAGCAAAATTTAATGTTTTCAACAAATATGTGGCATATGCAGCACTAAAGTCAAAATTATCGAGACCGGTTTTTGCTCCCGATAATTTCACGGTCCCGCTAATGCCTATTTTAAAGGACATTCGGTCCCGAAAATGCCTAAATAATATATATATATATATATATATAAAATTGACAGAATTTTAGTTTTAAATTTACTCTCTTGTATATATTATATATTGTGTGTATTAGGAATTCTCGAGACCGCCTTACAATTTTGACTTTTCGCCTAATATTATCTATTAAAATATTATTTATTTTTTATTTTATGTGTGAGTTTAATATCTTAAATATTGGCTTTAAATTAGAAGCGTAAAAAACTCAAATATAGTCATAAAAAATATGCAAAATATATGTGGTTCGCTAACTTTTTTTTAGATTCAATGAATTTATTAAAAATGAATATGATTTAGCAAAACTAATCAGCTGTATGAAAATATAAAATTCTCTAATATTTATTTTTAACTAAACTTACTGAGACCCCTTCAAAAGTTGTAGTGTTGATTATTTCATGCAGCAGATCTGTCATTTTTTTATCTGAATAAGTAAAATCTTCCAACGACCTGTTCCATCCTGCACCAAAAACGAATTTTCTATTATGACCAAAGTTTCCATTGCAACACATTCTAACTGATTGCGCAATCTGATTGGGCTTTAGTTTCAAGTATTTTATGTTAAACTATACTTCAAACAATAATAATAATAAGTAAAATGTAATTACCATGGAGAGACATGTACTTCATTGTAGTATTAAGAACCATTGCAACAGCCCAAGCACTATCGTATCCATATGGTGCTTCCTGATGGCCTGTTAGTTTAGAGTCATTAGTGCGAGTTGTGTACGCCTTTATAAATTCATTATATGTCTGGAACGTGCAAATATTAAGAGACAGTATAACACTGAAAAATACTGAAAACCTCAATTACTTTCAACTGATCTTTAAAAGAAAGGGAGGAGCAATATGATTCTAAAACTGGGCAATGAGTGGTTTTCACGTTTCTACGGAAATAATTGCACAAATCTTTGCATAAATAAAATATTAACTTACTAATAAACCATAAATAATTACTTTAATCATTAATAATTTTGCAGTCAGATGTCAGTTTGCTGTACATTTACATAAAACACTTCGTTTACACTTCTATATGAAGTGTATTTATAAATAACATGGCAAAATATGTCTTAGAGAGGATTATGTGTTCAACCAGGTTTTGTCACTTTATTATATTACTTTTTGTCATTCAAAATTTTCAATTTGAGGCTTGAAACGTAGTCAGTATGTGAAAAAAGATAACTTAAAAGCTACCGAAATACCATACATTAGAAACGCAAACGTTTAATTTACCACAAACAATCGTGTTTTAGCTCATGATTATATTTTTTCAATCAGTTATTACATCACATTCACTACCAGCGTAAGAACCTCACAAGTTCTAACTCTTAACGCAAAACTAGCGCAGACAAATTATTGTTAAAGATATGAATAACACCTAGTATTATACAAGTGTGTACTGGCTTGGATATGTACTTCTCTGCCTTTTCCATACTTTTATTTCTCGAGACTTCATAGCTTCGTTCATTTTCCGACTTGGGCTTGTCCAGTAAGGACCTATATCTACGAGTATTTATATAAGGAATTTTTTTCACTAATCGCCACAAACATATTCAAGCAACAATGTTAGATATTTTCCTATAAAGTCACAATTTAGACATTATTATTATTATTATTATTATTATTATAATTATATTATTATTATTATTATTATTATTATTATTATTATTATTATTATTATTATTATTATTATTATTATTATTATTAAATTCAAATAACAACAAATAGAAGTTTAATTTTAAAGAATAGGCCCACATCAGGGTATTTGTTTGCACTTCGTATTTCAGTTATCACGGCAAAAATATAAATAAATAAAAACTAGATTTTGTGGCGTTTCGCTTCCCAGTCCGAGTATTTTTAATAAGGCAGTGATTCATTTTGGAACCTTGAAAACATCTTTCGCTACAGCTAAGACCCTCAGCACCTATGCGAAGCACCACGCTCATCCTCAGGCCTATCTATATACAATTTAAGCAAAAGTCAATCCAACAAGTGATACACTTCAATTTCCCCTCACATAATATGCAATATTTTGTGTGCATTACAGGCCGAAACTTGCAAAAATTAAATATATTAGTAGAGACAAACATTATAAATCTATTTGTATGACCACTGCGAGTGTGTGTTAAGTATGTTTCCTTAACAATGCACAAGGCAGCAAAGCAAAAACTAAGGCATACAACAACAAAGTACAAGCTGTCAGAAAATCAGCAAATACATTTAATATGAAAAAAATTTATATTTGATACATGTTTTATGATGTTTATTACTACTTTTGATACTGAAAGTTTGAACTAAGAGTTCTTGGATTAAATAGATTCCTAGGGCCGATTTCACAACTTAAGTCCAGACCTGGTCTGAAACCAGGTTTCAAACCCAGTCCAGACAGGGCTTTCTTAGTTTGTACAGACAAAGAAGATCACATATGAAAGTGTGTGTGAAACCCAGTCTTAACCGCGGTCTAGACTGTGTTTGCTCCAAATCAGGTCAAGACTTAAGTTGTGAAATTGGCCCCAAGTGTTTTTGCCACAGAGGCTGGAACTATAACACTGTGCCCTGCATTGAGATAGTCCACGAATATTTTACTCTTTTGATGTCTACTTCTCAAAATTATGAACTCAGTTTTGCTTTCATTCAGCTGAACTTTGTTAGCGTAACTCCATGTTTGGATTTAGAAAATACCATTTTTCATATCATGGAGGGCACTTACTTGTTCCTCAATTAGTAGAGACTAGTTGAGTATAGTTGAATTGTTTATGAATCATCAAAGTATAACCTGATTAAGGTATATTTGATCGTTTTGACAAGTACAATTGGTGAGCTAGAAAGTCAGAAGGTTAATTAGCTTGTTATTACTCGTTCCTAGTTATTTCATGGGAATCACATTTATCTCCATCAACATTTAAAGCAGAGTACAAAAACGTGTAAGCAAACCACTTTTTGATAAGAATCACAGAAAAAAAAGAAAATGTATTGTTTCTCATAATAGTGAAACAAGTAAAACACTTGATCATAGATAAAAAAATAACTCTTGAGAGTCTAGAAATATATGCTACAGGCGAGCTATATTTCTCAAATTTACTATTGACTCTCACTAGCTCCAATTAATTAGTGCACTTTGCATCGAAGCAGAAAGGATTAAAAAGATTTACCCTGTGACTCAGTCTCTTTGTGCATCCCTGCAAAGGCAATTAGTGCATTGGAAAGAAATGGCTTTCAATACGTTTCGTATAAAAAGTAGACAAAGTTGTTATTAAGTACATATCTGATGAGCAAAATGTCAGTAACCAATGGAATGGAATAATAAGCATTCACAGTTATTAACTGAAATGAGTGGAGCGTACTAAACAGACGCAAACTCTCGATGTACATGTATCTTGGCATGAGAGATAAAATGCCTACTTTAGAATTTGGTCTTAAAACAATGACGTCATGCAACAGGAATAGTGAAAATAGGATTTTGATTGCAATATGAATTAAAAAACAGATGTCAACAAATATAGACATAGAGACATAGTATGACCACGTGAATACGTTTTGTTCTGAGAAGCATATAGATTAAAGCATTGATATTTGAACGACTTTCTTTATTTTTCCTTTCTTTCTTCCTATGGGAACGACAGTTACAGCATGTATTCACTGATCAGGCAGGAATTTATCCCCGATATCCTAATTTAGATGTTATGATTCCTTTCAAAACTTCTTTAAGCAGTAATTGCATTTAATCAACTTAAAAAGTTTATTTATCTCTGAATGTGAACGTTGTTGCAACCTTGATGAATCACGTTGATGAGTTAAACGTTTAATGTAGCAAACTCCAGGTTTTGCTTGTAGGTATGTATTACCCACTCTCATAGTATGCATGAATTATGTTCTGACAAAATTGTCAACAGGTTATGAGGATCATTTTTGTTTTGATTTGAATATTGTTCTAAGCAATATTTAGATAAACAGATCAATCAACTAGTATAAAAATCGAAACTTAACTGAATCATAAAACAAGGTATAATAAAGGAATTGGTTTGTTTACATTTGTAACAATGCAAAAGCGTTAGGAATGTGTTAATTTTGCACATATCTTTGTTTATTTAGTGGTGTTATACCTCGACAATAGTTTATTGTGTTAATGTTTATTTTGAAATAAGACCTCAAATAAAAATGTTATTTATAAATTTTAATATAAATTTTATAAAATACAGAAATGTTTCTGAGATCTAAAAATTAGGAAACACAAGTGTTTGAAAAGATGTTACTTCATCTATAACGATTGCCTGAAGCTGTATTTATTGACAGCACGTTTTGCATATTTCAAGATGTCGTTAAGGATTTTCATTTAACTTATCAGCATTAATTTCAAGAATCTGAAATATTTGGTAAAAAGTCTTGTTAACTGTAATACTATTAGTTATAAAATTTTATGTTAATGATTTGCTCGAACATAAAAAAACAGGTGAATAGCTTCAACGAGCAACTATATATATATCATACCGTGCCAGCGATTCCTGGTGATTCCGAGAGACTGTTAGGCAGCGCATCCGCAGTTAGGTAGCCCTGAATTGCCTGTTCTAGTTGCCTGAGTGAACAATCGTGTGGATTTTCCGGATCCTTCTGCTCCCACCATCTTTCAGAATAGAAACCTAAAGCAAAATACAGTAGTTTGAAATTGAAACACAAACTGGAACAGTTAATACAACAACAAATTGTAACAGCTAATACAACAAGAAATAGTATGGAATTCAAGGACGTTCTAGAACGTATCGTTAGATTTTCCTCTTGTATCATACCTAACCTGAGCACACGCCAAACCAAGAATCACAGTTCATATACTGCTCTATTTGGCTTTCACCTACGCCCGTTTTTTCAGAATATGGTTTGCTGACTTTCCATTTACATTACAGTAATGCAGAAAGCAATGGAAAGAAAATTAATTTCTTTAAGTATGTATGCATGGTAACAGTGTATTCAGCAATATAGCGGTGCATAACAATACATCACAAATATAATATATCATATGTAAAAGTAACTTTTAAATTTTAGATAGGCCGAAATGTGCATACAAGAGCTTTCATGCGTACACAGGTGAAATGAGTTTTTTCTAATATGTCAGCACTGTCTGAGAAAGTTTGAAACAAAATATTAAATGGCTGTCACATTTACCATCATTTCATGATTTCTGTTTGTCTGCCATATTAACGAGTAAAGGAAAAACTTGAGATAAAAGATAAATTTTGGGACAAACACATATATTAAAAAGGTTTTGTGTGTACATGAGTCGTCACATGTCCATATTATACTGTAATTTTGGTTATATGTTTTATATATTGATTGTTTTTAGGAATCAAAAGGCTCAACAATTTCCATTGTGCTCAAACCTTTTTTTTGGAAATTTTTTTCACCTTATTGTTGTTGATAAATTATATCAATATCAAGTATCAATGTTTAATGCCTAACCTTCTTTTTCAATGTCTAATCACTCACCAGTAATAATCCACACGTATTTGGGTCCAAACATTTGCTGTTTGTACGCTTCACAAAATACCAGGCGTGCTTTGTTCTCATAGAAGTTGCCAATAATAATACGCGCCCCCGACCTCTGGTCAACAATAAGCAAATAACCTTTCAGTTGGTAGGTCTTCAACATTTATAGTTGTAATTTAATGTGTATAATAACAATTAAGACATAGCTACATTACGTATGAAACAGGTAAATATTTGCATTTACTCACAACTTAATGCTAAAATACGCTAAATATTTCAGTAAACAAACATGAATATGTATACGATTTGGCAAAGAAAAACAGTTGGTCTATTTCTACAGTTGGTTCCTTGCTATTCGTGAGACTGACCATTGAACACCGACACTGGAATCCAAGGGCATCATGTTGTATCAAAGCTGACAAAGTGAGTTAAGCCAGCGTGGTAATCCATTCATAGACTATCTGGTAGTTGACGTTCTCCGCCGTTTAGACGTTTCTGGCCGTTTAGACGAATAATGTAGTTGAAAGCAGCTATACAGAAGACTCTAATAAAGCTATTTAGAACTTTGGTGAACTAATGGGGAGATTCCATTTGCCCAATAGCGTTGTAAATCGCTGCGTACAAGGTCGTTTCAACAGCTCGAAATTTTGGCTAGTGTTTTGCATGTCAAAAGAACTGACATGAATAAAAATGAGCAATATTTGTAGATTTAATGCACAGGAAAACGACAATAACCCTTCAAGTGTCTACCTCATCAAAACATCACTTGGCATGACTGATGCTGAAAAGAACCGTGGCGATTAACACTATAGTTGAAACGGCATCCACAAAAAATGAAAATAAAATGTGTTTAGAATTGGAATTGTCGGTAAAATGAAAGGGGCTGAGAAACGATAAGAACAAGAAAAAAGAATTACTGTAACCGCGAAAAATTGATATTGATCACATCGTTGGGTTCAGTCTTAAGTCAGCTACTGTACACTCTGAATCTAGTCTGCGAATCTCCTCTTTCCTCATCAATATTTCGCTCAGCATCTGGAAGTCACTGCAAGCTGATATTCCTGCAGCCCTATACACATGCATGCCACCAGTGTTTTGACATGACTCATATTCTGCTGACCTGGATCCTGGAGGCCCGGTTGTCAGCGCCAACCATGTCTACGAGCGGTGCAACCTCGGCACCATCCATAGCAGTTGACAGCGGTTGCAAAGTTAAGTGCAGAAGATTACTCTGAAGAGAGTTTATTTCAAAATCCACAGCTGTATCAACTATCGATTAGTGGTAATATTTGCTGTACCGTTTCTGTGACCTGAGCTTTGAGATTATGCATGAAACTGCTTGCTGGTAAAAGCGTTTTAAGGTTAAGCTAATCTGGACTGCATTGCTTTTGAGAATTAAACACCTAAAATGTCGATAGAACTGAGTTCGAGTGGGGTACTTGGTTGTTTGTGGGAACATTGATGGATGACACGTATATGTATTTTTGTCACATCCTTCTGTGATTTGGGCTTGGACATTTTCTGATCAACTGATATTTATTAATTTATCTTCTCTTTGTATTTAGATGTTCGAGTTAGAGCTGGATTTAGTGAATGCGTTAACTGATTTGAATAATTACATACTGGGTTTTCTCACAACTATGTATATTTACTGAAATATAAGGGATTTTCGTTCGCTAACTTGAGCAGTATGGTGTTTGATTGCCCACCCTAACTGTTATCTTATATCATGCAACTACCTGTTGCAGTATCTTGGCAAATATAATATACTGATATATGTAATATACTGATTGTTACTTTATATTGATAAATCTACTTATAAAAAGATTGTAGACAATTTTGTCGATGCAGATATTTAAGTGACTTCTGCCTATGCAAGGAAGAAAAGGTATCCCCTGTTCGTGCACCAATAATGCACACCCGGTATGTGATGTCACGATTAAGTAGACAAGACAGGTAAAGCTAATGTGCTAATCTAAGGTGTGTTAAGGAAATCCTACTTAAGTATTTTTGTGTATCATTGATAACTGCCCGTCGACCGTGTGGACGAAAACTGTAGGCGAGGAAATTTTGATAGATCAATAAAGCCAATTTCTGTTGAATCGTGCAGAGCAGTTTGGTTTTTTTTTGTTTACTTGTTAGATTCTCAGTGTTACTTGTTGACTAACCCCGAAACTTGTACTTGATTTAAAAATGACAAAACAGTCTCTCCATCTGCCGATGATTTATAAGCATATCTTTATGAGTTTATTTGAAAGGGTAAACTGTGTTTTTTACCTTTACAACCACATACCTTTAAATTCATTACTTGTTGGGTTGGATCGCTCACAAAACTTTCAGAAGTCAGAATTGTTACATCATGACTTTCTGCTTTCTTTTCAAATTCTTCATTTGTCTGTAATGAAAAATGTGCATGTGTTGTGATGATACACGCTTTTATAAATGTATGCAGACTACAATGAAATGATTATCAGAATAAACATTGAGCATAGAAAAAAGTTTACGTGCAGTAGACTATTAAAGACCGAATATACGATTGTTTCTAAGCCACTACTCTGTTTAATAAAACAATTTAGCAAGTCAGTGAAGAGTGCATCTTTAGTAAATCATTCAGAAAGATAAATCAGGCCGCTGTCTTTCCATTTTCTGTTTCACGGAATTTCCATAAAATTTTTCTGTGAAATCCTTTCAGCAAAACAAATACTAAAATAGTCAAACTGGCATTAAGTTTTTGGTGTTTTGGTGGCCTCACCTTAGGATAAAGCACAACTTCTCTTAAGTTGGTCTTTGTATTGTCTTTCCATAAGATGTTAGAATATTTGGTATAAGCAAACGACTATTAAAGAAATGGTTACATGATTCCTATAAACTTTATATTTAAAATAAGAATAACATACCAGTGAGAAAAGTTCATGTGCTTGGTGTAATAGACCAACTTTTTTCCAATTAAAGGCTCGGAGTAGGGCAAACTTTGCGGGATTAAAGGACGACTCCGGGGGGAAAACCCGAAAGAAGCCTTTGTACTTGGACTTGTCAGAAAGAGCTGGACTTGCACTCGAATATGAAAGCTTAAACAGAATCCAGAAAATGCTTTATTATAAAGAGAAAATCAATAAATATTGAACACGGATCGTTACTCTTTTACATTTTGCAAGGTTAAACTGCCTAGCGGAACTGATCACTACAACGTCTAACAGCAAATCTATTTAATTCATTTATTGAACATTTTAATTTTTGACAAAAAACGCAAGGGTATTTCAGTGACTGTAGATCTGCAACTAAAAGCCTTTTCAATAGATGGCCCTTGTGCCTCTATATACATGTACGACACAATGCATGACTTCCTCCAAGTTTCCTGGGACTGAACTTGTATGTGAACGTCTCTCATCATTACAGTAATCTTTCTTACCTGAAAATTAAATTTTAAATGACAGAAAATATTGTGCATAGAAATATTGCGCTACCCCAACAGCTCATCAGCAAGTCAAAGAAATTTTGTAATTTAACTAACGAGCGAAATAATTCACAATTTTACAGGCAAAGCATACCTGTACGAGGTTCCAAAGATAGGAAGCCTGGGCTGTAGCTTGGCTTACGATGGAGCATCCAGCGCCGAGTATCATCAGTTTAGCTGGCTTTTTATACAACTGCTCATACATTGCATTCGTGCCGATTCCAGCATGACACTACAAACGGACACTGTACGTGTATATTTCGTCCATACACCGATATTATTTTGAAGTAATGAATTTCCGCTTTATATTTCAATATAGATAGCTAGTATGATTCTCGTGCTAATAATAATAACAATAACAACAAAAACAGTAATAATAATAATCAGAATTATCATAATCGATGTTACGTTTAAACCATAAATGAGGGAAATGTGGATGGCAAAAAGAATCTTAACAGTTAGCTTAACGACTGTCTTTCCGCGACAAAACACGAAATTATTACAAAACGTATTTTAAGGTTCCTCTGCAAAGACTTTCTGTTTATTGATCTTTCTGTTCTTTTCGAGGATTTTTTTGGATTATATTTGTGCCCTGATCTGTTGCTCCCGAGAATAAAAGAAAATTTCAAGAAATTTCGGCTAGTACCTAAAAATTGTAATATGGCAGTAGGGAATTAGGAATAGCATTTGAACTGCAATGAAATCGCAAACCCATTTTGCACCAAACATTTAGCAATACATTGTAACATATCAAATGCAATAGAATGACTAAATTTGGGATCTGATAGCTATTAAGGTGCGCTGCTATACCACAATGTATGAAAAACTGAAATAAACCTTTAGTTCCCCATGCATTAAAATATTAGTCATCCGTTTAAGAAACAGCGGAAGCTTTCAGATGAGGAAGAAAGGCCAAGATTGGAAATGACATACCTTAACTAATTTTTGAGCAATTAATTTTTGTATTCACAGTGAAATCATTGGATTAGCTTCATACTAAGCTCTCATATGAATCTTATCCCAACCATGGTATTATCACACAAAAACCAGTAATACTAAGCCCCTGCAAAGAGTACATTCCAGTCTAAAATGTTGTTTTACGTATTTAAATGCATACTTGAATTCTACATTTCTTTCTGCATCACTAAATTTAATTAATCTGGGTAACTAAATCTGTGTTAATAAATATATTGCTTATTTATTATTATTATGCTTGATTTCGCCAAAAAGTTGCATAAAATTGTTTTAAGTTAATTGAATTTTCTATTTCCTGAAAATATAGAAATCTAGTTGATATGAGAAATCTATTTCTAGCAGTCCCAAAAGTAAAATTCAAGTAACACGATACATAGAACGGCAGTAAGCATTGAATAGGAGTCTTGCATGACCTAAACATGCATTTTAATATCATATTTTTGAGCATCAAAATTTCCAAGGCGTTGTTTTCTTTCTATTCAACACTTGCTATTTTGAATCAAAAGACTCAATTTGTGCATGTTGTTAATTTCGCGATGTAAGATCTAACCCACTGCAATCTTCTTCTAGCTGTGAGAATAGGAGGAGGGTAAATAATTTCTTATAAATCATGGTTGAATTCGAACCAGGACATTGGAATACTTGGACTACTGGACTAAAGGTCTAACCAAAGGAGCTGTAGTCATCGATATATCTTTAAACTATTTTCCGAACTTGTAAAGAAAAGTTTATAGTGATTATCAAATTTAATTGTGTATTTTTGCTAGTAATTTGGAATTAGCAAATAATTTGTCATCTCAGTGCTGTAGCAGTTAACTGTTAACAGGTTAAATCTATCCCGCTGTAAAAACATTTTTAAAATTCTTGTATGTACGCATGTATATGCATTCAACCGTGTTTCAGTAAGGCAGCGTTTTGGTTATATATTGCTGTGCTGTACAGTAAAGCGATATCGAATATTCTATCACTATTCTAATCAGAGACTTTAATAATTTTGCGGGCCCAAATTGCATGCGCATTCTTATACCAATTTTAAAGTGGTATATATTAAACTAAATAAGACATCATTGTGTATTTTCATGTTTTACGATATAAACCACAACAGAAGTAAATTATATGAAAAGTAACTTAATATAAATACCTAATATAGTTATTATAATATGGAATTAAAACACAAATATCAGCATTTAAATTTATGTCAGATATGTAACTAGCTATTCCATTTTACTGATTGTATTTTTGCATTGGTGGACCAATGAAACCATGGAGAATGTGAGCAAACGATCCAACATAGAATTAATTCTAAGTGCTCAGCGCTTCAAGAAAATAGAGCCAGCCAACGTTTCACAATTTTATTTTTCAATGACGATTTAACAGCTATACACTGTCTGGAATGCGATTTAATTTTAAACAAGCCCATTCAGATTGGGCTCACTGTTATGGAGCCCAGCCAGACCCTCACGTTCCATTCTAATTATAATTACATGAAGAACAAGCATGTGGATGCAAAACTTCTCTTCAGTGATACAGAGAGCTTGTGCTATTACATATCCACGAATTACATTTATATAGATATGCAATAGGATGATCATCTTTTCGATACAAGTGATTATCCAAAGGAGCATTTCCTACATTCCACTGCAAACAAGAAAGTGTTGGGGAAAATGAAGGATGAAACGGCAGGAGTTCCCGTGGAGGAGTCTGTGGGACTTAGACCGAAGATGAATGGCTTGCTATTTGACAGTGGAAACAGAAATGTACAGCCAAAGGCATTACCCTCACTGTCAGAGGCGAATGAAACATGCTCAATACAAGGACAGTTTATTTAAGGAAAAGCAAACCGTTGCCCAGGCAACATCTTTCGAAGTTGTAATCTTGAACTTGATTCGGAGAAGATTGTGAAGAAGGCTCGACCCCCAATTGATGACAAGTGCTATGTGTTGACTGATCATTATACCACGCTAGACCACCTTCTAGATATTGCAATCGGTTCGCATATGACGACAAAATTGTGAACATGCATGAAGTTACATCTAAAAGTCTAGCTGAAGAGGCCAAAATGAAGAATTAATCTATACTGCCTGAAGAGCAAAAGATGGAAAATTTGAAGAGAGCGTTGAAAAGCCTAATGTGAAGAATGGCAGGCACAAGTTTATAAGCCCTAATGGCAAACGCAAAAGAATTCAAAAGTCTAAAAGACCGGAACTTGATTTAGATGTGAAGCATACAAAGGCTAAGAAGACCTAAGAAATCATTGTAATTCTTGAAAAAGGATGTCTTCGGCAAATTTGCCGATTATGACACCCATTCATGGAAACAAATATGTGAAAGCAGCCAAGTATCGACAACAAGTGTTACCCAGCATGTGTTGAATATGGAAAGCTACAACCTACCAAAAAGGGAATGGCTGAAAGAGGAATGAAACTACTGGATGAGATACTTAAGCAGAATGATGTGGATCGATGCTGCGACATTAAGCAAAAACGTAACCATTTGTCATCATGAGCTCAAACGTACAACTATCTCTGGATCACTTGGGTGAGCTGACGATCTGCCATAGTGGAATTTACAATATCCTATCTCCTGAAGAAGGGACCACGGTGAAGATTAATTCTGAATCGTTACAAATACCAGGATTTATATA
Source organism: Protula sp. h YS-2021 (assembly GCA_949752745.1). Lineage (NCBI taxonomy): Eukaryota > Metazoa > Annelida > Polychaeta > Sabellida > Serpulidae > Protula > Protula sp. h YS-2021. The sequence goes on from OX457027.1 coordinate 361,411, forward strand.
CAAGTCATTGACCTTAAACGCTGTGTACAGTTTCAACAGTATGACAGGCTTAGAACGCTACGACTTCATCACGCTCAGTGCAGAACATTGGAGATTCGCTTGTGATGCTTGACAAGAATTTAAAACTTTGCTTTGAACCAAATGGACATATACAAGTTGAACGTTGTTAAAAGAGAATTGACTTTAGGCCTGATATGTGGACCATGAAAAGACTATGAAAGGCCAAAGTGAAATTACATTGTTAAATGCGTCACCCCTTCCTTTCCCACAACTGATAAGGAATGCAAGACGAGCTATTTAATAACAAGGGCTGGGTAGCGCGTGGAATTTTTTCTCAGTTGGTTGAAGTTCAGGCGTGCGGCCAAATTGTTTGTCATTATTTCAAGGGTTTCTGTAAAGCAGCTTTCAGTTATTTGACATGCTATTTGATGGGTGACCTCTGAAATGCTTCACCCCTTCCTTCCCACAACTGATATTTAAAAGATTAAGATGTCTGTGATGTTTAGTTCACTCGTGTGTGAGAGTCCTCCTAGTATATAAATATGGATTTTCGCGGCATTTGGCATTCTGCCGCGAGATTCCAATAATTCGTAATTGTTTGAATCTGTTTGAATCTTTTTAAATCTGTTTAGACCGGTTTAAAGCTCTGTTTAAGATCTGCTTGTGTTGATTTTGAAGATGGAAACAGCGTTGAAAAATTGAAATTTAAGTAACGAACATAAGTTTTTCCCACCAAATTTTCCAAATAAAAATGCCCACTTCTAATCTGTTTTGAGGTGTAAGACTTACATATGTGATACAACAGAGGCCAAGAAATATTGTGGTGGTAATAGTGCATTTTCCTGATAAGTGGAGTTATCAAGTTTATGCATGAACCCCTTTAATTGTAAATATCTTGTTTCTTTAAAATTGTTTCTGAATCAATTGTAAATATCTTGATTTGCTAAACTATGTTTGGGTCAAATGAAAATATCTTGATTTTTAAATTGCTACTGAATCACTTGTAAATATCTTGATTCGTTAAATTACTAATTTATCAATTAAAAATATCTTAATTTAATGAACAGAATAAAAACAAGAAAGCATGATTTTTTTAACTTTTATTTTTAAACAAACTGAACTATAAATAAAACAAGTAACTTTCAAAGAAAAAACTAAACAACTTAACTAAATTACATTATAAGAAACTTGAACAAGTTATTTTTCACGCAAACACGCTTTACTACATTACATTCAATGAAATAAATTAAACTTAAGGAAAACCTAACTATATTTAGCAAAAAACTGTTATTTTTTTTAGAATGAAATAAAGGTATGTAATGGCTATAGGCAGAGTTTTTCAACACAAAATCTCCATCACTTCCTTTGAATGTATCAATAATGTCAAACATTGTAGTTGATGGTAGTTGATCCAAAGGAAAGACTCCTCGGAATGAAGCAGTGTTTTATCATGATTTGGTGCGTCAATGTGGCATCGGTCTGCTTCGTGTTCGTGACTGATAATCAAACTGAATACTGCTATTCGCTCTTTGTTTAATGATGCTGTCAAATTCAGCATAATTTATGTGATTGACTGTATTTGGCTAGGCATTGGCAAAATCCATCTCCAACCTCAGATTTCCATGCTTGGTAAGGGCGTGATAATCATTGCCATGATGATCAGGTGTTACGTCAAGAGAAAATAATGCTTATCCTAGGGTCTAATCTTCCAGTATGATGATGTAGCTTTACTCGCCATTCAAATTTTTCAAAAGAATTGTAGAGTGTTTCAAAAGTGTCGAGATATTTTCCTTCAGCAATAGTAAACTTGAGAGTAAACTTGAGAGGTGTTATGGCTAAAATTTTACATTTTTCTGGTAAGAGGGAACATGGCTAGGGTTTTCATCAATGCATGTGTATAAACTAGCTGTATCCTTGGACTAGGTATGACTTTACGCACGATCAGAAACACATCTTTCACTACTATCTTATAGGCACATTTCTTAGACAACAACGTAAATTCTTCTTTCTGCCTATGTAGGCGAACTTTCATGCTCTTGCCATTGAGAAGATAACGATCTTGTTTAAACAGATCAATTCTTAAGCAATCTATAAACATAACCTGAGACGCACTGAGCGTTCAGAATTGAGACTTTCTTCCGAATCATGGATAAGGTTGGAAATGACTCTGGCATAGCCATGGGTGTTGTTGCTATGTAAAATCAGTCGATCATTTTGAATAATTCAATATTAGACAATAAACATATGATTGATTGCTCCAACCAGGTCATTTGCACCACAAACTGTGCTATCTGTCTTGAGAATGTTGCGGAAATGTATCATTCTACATGCGTACCATCTCTAATGGCAGTGAGTGGTTCATGACCTTGGATGGCAACATAGTAAAGGGACATAATAATCTCCAACGACTTAAGCCTCATGAGTGTTTAAACCATGCTTCCCACTTCACACTTTCCTTTCAACTATAATGCACGCGGCGTACGATTATAGTCCATGCTAACATTGCTCAGCAAAGTGACGTAGAAACTTGTGGTCTCCTTGATGAATAAACCGTATATGCAAGCTGACGGATTGGATGGATGCGTACTTGTGCTACATCTCCTTTACTGCAAACACTAATAAATCTAATTTTAACATGAATAGATTCAATTCCTTTACAGCAATGCAACTCTTTAAGCCACTTTAGAAACTTTGCATCCTTCTGGAAATTGCTTCTGCTGAATGTGTTTTATTTCCTTTCCTTCTGCTAATATTCCACAAACTGCCTTTATATTAAAGACAGTTTTGGAATATAAGCACCAACTAAAGTGCTTCCACCCCAATGGCACTTGCCGTTCTTTTCTTCTTTTAGCAACCAATGCGTCTTTCAATAACATTTTTCAATTATGGAATTTTTCATAAAATCTCTAGTTTTCAAAACAAGTTTAGGCGTCTCTGTCCAACTTGTACAAGATTTCTCAAATTCTATTAGAGTGAAAATCATTTGGTATGATATATGAATTAGAAACACTCCAGGAGTGTTCGTTTTCAGCAAGGCCAGGCTTTTCTAATTTTGAATGTTGTGACATTCTTAAGTAGCGGCCAAGAAGTTGTGAATTTCTGTAGCAGTTTCACGATTGCGTTTCTTTTTCAAAAAGTTATTTACTTTAGTTTTAATACCATCATTTGAAAGTTGACGTTGACATAATTTTCTATATTCTGATTCAGGAATCAGTACCATTTTCCTTGCATGCTTCTTTTTAGTAGTAATACAGTTACTAATGGAAGCGCAATTCCAGCAAGTGTTACAACAAATCCTACATTTTGGTTTATTAATTTCTTTTTTTCCCTGTTGTTCGTGGTTTGTTGTTCATACTTTTAATGTTTTATACATGTGCGGCTTCAACGGTAAGTGTCCATGCAATTTACTCAAGCATATTTCAAAAGAACTTACCATTTCCTGTGCGAATACGTAACTTATCTCGTAACTGTTTTAAATAATGAATAAATAACCATTAGGTTAACTTGTAGCATCTTGATATACCTCAGTAAGAAACTGAAATTTCCTGGATACATATGCTGAGCTAATGTGCCGATCTGTGGAATATCTCTTGGATTTGTAAACAGAATAGTGTAATGTGTAGTCAAACTAATAATAGGCATTTCCTTTCCTGTGAAACAGATTGTGCAAGATGAAAATAATGCTTAGATTTTTATGACTGTTTCTATCATTAAGCAATCTGGTCATGCGTTCATCACTTTGACGTTTGGTCATGAGATCATCAATAGTGAATGAGTTTCGGATTGAAACGCTTTCCAATGTCCTCTGGACTATTTTAAAAAGATATCGATGACGATCAGTAGAAACTGTTTGCCTTAATTATGTTGTGAAATGTTGGCCACATCTACCAAGTCCACATCCCATATATCATCAATACCAAGGGTAATGAAGCGTTGTCTTTTAAATTTGCATTTCACTGGTTGAAGTAAACTAAAAGCATCATGAACTTGCAACCAATTTTTAGCTTTGAAATATGTCCTAGGATCCTTGTTTTGTTTCAGTATCTTATATAACTTATTAGGTCCTGCAAATACTCCAATGATTCCAGGTTTAAAGTAAGTATTTTAAGTCGTTTTCCACGTTGCCATCTTAACTCGAAATGAAACCAGCCATTTGCATAAGAAAGCATTTATTCACATGCAAATATGAGTAAATTAACTAATATTTTTATAATTCAGAGAAAACTGAAAAAAATCCTAATTTGAAAAATGAGTTACAGCTTAAAGATTATGTTATGCATCATCACCTCAGTAAGTTGATTAGGCATATAAACTTTATTATTCTTCAAGCAAATGTCTATATTCACTTCAACAACAATCCTGCAGCCCAAATTAGGCAAATGTATCCAGAAAAATCCCACGGAGATGAAGTCCATTGCTGAAAGTGACAAGTTCTCATATATCCGTTGGCAGCGGTTAAGCATAATCGTCATAATGTAAAATAATTCTAGCAGTCACAGACAGTATTAGGTCGGCTGCCAAAATTGTACTGGCGTTGATAAATCTTGAATCAATGTCATATGTATTCCTTGTAAAATTCAGTTCTTCACATATTAAAAACAATGGATCAAACGATCACCTGTCCTTCCAACAGCTTCTCCGTGTATGTGCATAATCTTTACTTCCAGTATCCAGCTCGATTCAAAATAAAAAAGCTTTGAAAACACCAATATAATAAGTTTATTTGAAGACATCATTCGATGTCTGTGTAAGTCTGCCAAGAAATAGTTAAGATGCTTCTGCTGCTGACATTTTTATCTTTTCTTCTTCTTCACGTGATTTTTTTGGAAATATGTTCATGTAATGCTTCTTTTAAAATTTCTGCCAATTCTTCTTAGGTTTTGTTCACTTTGAAGTAACTCAAGAGTTGTAACCATGTATTGGATGTTAAAATGACAACGTCATAAAAACGTAGAGCATATGCCTCAATCATCAACGCTTGGAGAGTAAATGTGTGGTTCTACTTCACCTCGCAGTATTTAAGTACTTCATACCTGTCGCAAAAGTTGGTCATAGAACACACTGGTTATTAGTGGCATCCTCTCCAGTATAGTTTTCCATTCCTCATCATCGAAGTTGAAGTAGTAGGTCTAGTATTTGCCTCCAAAAAGTGAGAGAAATGCACAAAGCTGACAGTGGACGTTTCTGTACGTGATTACTTCTAGGAGCTTGAATGTCGTCAAGTACAGCTTATAGCAAATGTTGTAGAGCTTCTCCAAGTTGTTATTTCCAGTTCATTTTCCATTTCGTTTAATTTTGATAAATCGAGCAAACTGTTCATCTTCAGCCTTCACGGTTAAGGTAGCGCTGATCTTGAAGTATGAATCCATTTCTGTGCAAGGCCACTTTTATAAATGTCTGGAGAGAAAATATGTTTCTATTCGCATCGCAGACTTTAAGAACATCACAACTTAGAGCAAATGGTTCCAATTTGGTTTGACATTGTCGTATTATGCCATCTAATCTCGTTTAGTTGATTCATTGACAGCTTGGATTTGCTCATCCATTTTTCCGTAACCTTTATTGGCGCTTTCACATCACGACATTCCTTGCACGTTTCATCAAAATTTATTTCATTGAATAAATTGTAGGAACACTTGTTTAAAAAAAGTTTAATGTAACTTATTTATTCTTTTTCTGTAATTTAGTACTGTAATTTAGTTAAGTTGTTTCAATTTAATTTTAAAAAGTTACACAGAATCTTACTGCTGATTGTCTCATAAAAATAGTTGTAATTTTGAATACCTGTAGATATTGGTATACTGTAGCAGAATGTTATTAGAGAATGCTTGCCACTGCATTAATATCACCTTAAAAGAATGCTTTTTTGTGAGTTCAGTAGTGGAATCACTTAAATCTGAGCCAATCTATTAATTAAAGTTGCAATATGTAAATATGTGATATAGAAGGTGTGCTGAGGCAAAACAAAACAGGATTCTTATAGTCTTGAAGAATTACAATAACATTTTGATTACATCACAATAGCATTGTGAGTGTGTTGTCATCTGTGATGTATAAAATATATAAATTAGAACGCTTTAAGTATTTGATTAAAAATAATAATGACTGCAGTAATTCTTATTTTTAAAATCTCAGTCTGCAACTGCACAGAATTTGGCTTGCCGCTGTCAAATTTCTTCAAGTGGTACCAACTCTTCCATTCTTATCAACAAATTTCCTGACCTTTAGCTCGCTTTTTATTAATGAATTTAATTGTCAATCTGTAGCATATTCTGAAGATCATTGAATATCATTTTATCAAGCCTCTTGTTATATAAATACTAATAACGTGTTTAAAATGCCAAATACGTCATATTTTAGATTTGAACAAACTGGAAAAGTGATACATTTTTCTGCTTCATTTCAAATATACTTAAAGATAAAACTTCCAAGACACAGTTATAATGAGTTTCCGGTTTAACGACCAGAGGTATGAAGCAAAATTGTGTTGCATTTATGTTTTTTGAGAGGTCTCTAATTGTCCTATTAATTTCAGTTCACTGGCATGAAATTAGAGTAATGGGGAAAAGTTTTACTTAAAAGAAAAACGTTACAAAATAGATTACGCAATAATGCCGAAGCTAAATGAAAATGAATGTTGCATTGCCATTGGTATGATTAATGCTGGAAAGTCTATTAGACACACCGCGAGACGTTTAAACGTGTCTAGGAATGCTATAAACGAACTGCGCAGACGATATCGTGAAACAGGAACAGTTCGAGATCGACCCAGGTCCGGGAGGCCACGAGTGACGACTCCAGCTCAGGATCGATGGATCCGGATCACGCATCTGCGCGATCGGTTTCTGGCTGCGGAAGCTACAGCAGAAATCACACCTGGCATTCATAATCATCGAATTTCAGCAAAAACTGTTTTGAGACGTCTAAGGGAACGCAATATCAGAGGACACAGAGCATACATCAGACGAGTTTTAAACGCTATTCGCAGAAGGAACCGCCGAGAATGGGCTCGACAACACCCTGGACATGCATGGTCGGCCGCAGAATGGCGACGCGTTGTGTTCAGAGATGAATTCCTGTTGAATCGTAATGACGCAAGACAGCATGTATACAGAGGGCGAGGAGAGCGATTTGCGGAAAGATCGATAGATTTGGAAGGCGGAGCTGTCATGATATGGGAAGCGATTCGATACGGCTGGAAATCACCTCTAGTCATCATTGATGGCAATCTGACCGCTGTCCGATACCAAGCGTTGGTGCTAGAAAGACACATCGTGCCTTACGTGCAACAAAATCCAACATCGCTGTTTATGCATGACAATGCACGGCCGCATGTTGCTGCTCAATGTCGGTATTACTTGAGAATAAACAATGCAAACACTCTGCCATGGCCTACGTACTCGTCCGACATGAATCTGATCGAGCATTTATGGGATAAGCTCGATCGGAGAGTACGCATGCGCGACCCACCACCACGGACACATGCAGAATTACGACAAGCTCTCATTGAGGAGTGGCATCGGATACCTCAGAGGGTAGTTAATCGCCTAATTTTCTCGATGCCAAGGCGCGTACAAGCCCTCACAAGGGCTCGAGGTGGGCCCCACGCTACTGAAACAGTCGTTTTCTGTGAGTCTGTTCGAATAATGATCCTTATCTTCCTTTGTGTTAGACCTAAAACTTCGATTTTGTGTACAGGCAATGTAACTATCATAAGGTATCTCTTGTGTAAAATTTATAAAGTTATGTTATATATTTGCTGAGACATCGGTCTACACATTTACTGTCCTGGAACTTTTGTCTTTAAGTATAGATGCTTGCTGTTGAGAACAATTTGAGTTAAAGTATATGTGCTAAGTAACTCATTTAGAAACATCAAGTAATAGAACAATGTTAAAGGTCTTTACAGTGAATTCAAAGCAGCAATGCCGCATTTAATATTTCCTCATAATCACTGTGTTTATATGACGCTGTGTCACTTTGTCTGTGAGTTTAATCTGAGACTGATAAATGAAGGTGAGTAACGGAGGTCGCAAAGGTTTCACTGTCACAATGCTCAAATGCAAATATTGATAATATTCTTGGTTAATCACTTGTTTGTTTCGAAGATAGCCAGCTAAATTAGAAACTGCTTTTATTGAAATATAATTAACATATTATGTGACTTTAAATGGCATGGTCAAGTAGAAGTAGAAAGAACCTCATTATGTTCTACACGTTTGCGCATTACGACATTACATGAAGCCAGGTGTTTCTATCAACGAACACAATCTTTATGTGTTGCTAATGTCTCTTATGCATAGAATTTATGCTATTTAACCTGCATGAGAAACGTGAGAAAGGGGAAACATGAGAAAAGTGCTACATAAATGAAGTGAAAATCTAAATAAGTGAATATCTTTCTGTCTCCATGTGTCATGTATCATGAATCATGTATGGTGTAATTACCGGACTGCTGACTGTATATAATACGCAAACGTTACAGATGATATGAAGCTATGCACACTCAGCCAAATGAATGTTAATGGTTTCAGACAATGCTCTTATAACGGCAAGGTTTTCAATTAGGGAACTTATTAAGTAACTGTTTTCAGTTCAAAACTGTCTCATTAAAGGGATCACGAAAATGGCTTAACGTAATATGTCACCGATAAAAAATTTCCATATATTTTTAGACTTTAGCTTGGCAGTTTAAACAAAAATCCTTAAACATTTCAATAATATTTACGAAAATATACAGTAATTATAAAAAATACAACCCTAGTGAAATATATCATTGTTGACATACTGAGTTTTGGTCAAATTTATAAAGCTGAATTGGCAATAGGTAGTATCTTAAGGAAAAGAATATCTTTACAAAAGTGTGGTTACATTTCAAAGCGCCAAACTGTTTGATAGGTTGTTTGATGAAGAGAAAGGAAGTCTTCAAAGCATTTGAAAATGAAAGAAAGTGTTTAGTGCTGTCATAACGACATGCAATGCAAGTGTCATTTTGCATAATGATAGTCTGTTCTTGCAAAGTTCCTTTGTTTTTCTGGTAACTTTCTATGCCACCTCGTGGATATGACATTTCAATTGATATTTATTGAACGACTTAAAAACAGTTCATTTCAGTTTTGGATCAGAATAAGTTCCTGTGCGAGAAACTGCGTCCTGTGACCCTGTAAGTCCTGAAGTTTCTACCAAGCAGAATATCACAAGCAAAAGTGGGTCAATAGGTAATCACTGATAAGCAGTGGTTTGTAATAACAACACAGACGATTTTTATTGCTATTGGCTGTAAAAAAGTGCAACAAAATAGCGAAAATCATTATATTTTAAGGGCTTTAAGCTCTTTTATTGTACTCCTTAATTATAGCTACTTTAACGTTACATGTGTTTACGGGAGGAATAGTCTTTGCCCAATAACTAGCAATAATATTAGTACTATTTTGCTGCCATTTCGTTGGCTATTGATTACTTTATGAATACTTGAACATTTGGTAGTTACTATTTTTCGTTCGCATATTTAGATTTTTCTCTTTATTAAACATGAAATATGTTAAATACACACGTTTTTTGATAATTACCTGCGTCCAAACCAAAATCTTACTTCAGTTCAGTTTTTGGTCGATCAGACCTTAACGTTGTACACCTTTGATATATATTCTTTTACCGTGTTAAATTTAAAAACGATTAGCCAACAGACGTACAAAATATAACACCTCAAATGTTTACAAAAATTGGGTGGGAGCTAAAAAAGGATACGTCGCGTTTAAATAAGAGATTATGCATTCCCTGATTTCCCTTTTGCCCCGTAGTACACACAAACACCTTAATTTCAAGCAACGCGTAAAAATAGCTTTTAACAACAGATCAATACTGAAGCAAAGGAATGTGATTGCTTTTAGTTCTTTCCGACTGAGGGTGTCTTGCTGAAAAGTAATAAAATTAAGGCTTTGAGATATTAAAGATTTTCCTGAACAGTGTGTTGTCACATAAACGGTTTGATACAGAAAGAGATGTTGTGAAAGAATCTAGCAGTCGTGGATTTCTAGCATATCAGTGTTGGCTGACTTAATGTTGGCTGCTAATTTAACCACTGCTATAAGTGTAATGGCTCACGCGACAGCCTTGGCAAAGTAGTAATGACTTGTGACATTCATTTATGGAAAACCTTTAGCAGATACTATTCCCTGCTCAGCATCTTAGTAGAGCACCAGTCTCTCAATTAAATGTAATTTTTGGCATTGTTTGGATCCTCTGTGTGACGTTTCAATATAATGCATTAGTAGCTCTTTCAGAAGAACTCGTGTATTGTTAGTATTTTACAAAATATGAATAGCTTAATTTTCTTAAATTTTTATGGCGTTAAATATTTAAAGGGCACATATTTAGCGAATGGATGTAGTGTTTCCTTAAGGTTTTTGTGACAGAGTTTGATCAAAATCCGGAAGGTTTCGCCGTTTACGTTGTTTCCACGTCTGTAAGATTAAGCAACATTTCACACAGTATTTCTCTTTCGCTGTAATCAGTCCTTACTTGTCAATTAAAAGACACGATGGTAAGAAACAGAGTTGTGTTTTTGATTGCAATGCGCCGTCAGAAAAACGACAGGCTATTACAATTTTCCAATAGCTGGGGAATTTTTGCGACTAAGTCATCCAAGATAAACCAATTTCAGTGACACATAAGCATGGAACATTGACATGCCGCTGATTGGTTTATAAATACATTTGAATTGATACAATTAAGGCAAATAGAACGACATGTTTATTTAATCACAAGCCAGCATTGGGCTGCTGTCTATTAAACTTTCTCTTGCATTCATCAAATGTTACATTATTTCAAAAACTGTAACAAGTTAAACAGAAATAGTAGATGCAATAAACACTTTTGTATGGTACGTTTATTTAAAATATACTGTTATTTAAAATATACTCTTGGTATCTAAAACACCTTATTTTCCTAAAGAGTTTGGATGGTCTGTATTCACATAAGATTCGAACAGATTTTGCCAGATTTATCACACATCCAGATACATAGATAATGTATGACGATTTTTCATATTTAAGACAAACACTAGTTAAACTTCGGCAAAAATTCCGCTTTGATAATATGTGTGTAGTCTAAGCAGAAAAATACCGGGCTTCTTTATAATGGATAATTTCAATTACTTTGCTCTTCAAATCAGCATTATAAAATTTGAAACTGAATTAAAATCACAGAGAACTAGGCATCTATAAGCAGACACAAAAATACATTTAGTTCCAATGTTAATCTGTTAACAATATTGATTTTGTGGCAGTAAAGTGCAAATGTGTAACTGTAAATGGGTCTAGGACAAAAGCGCCGGGGACAAAAGCCCCCGGGACAAAAGGCACCGGGCAAAAACCACCGAGTCAAAACCCACCCTAGGAAAAAAACCACAGAGACAAAATCCACTTCTGTCCTGTTACCACTGTAAAAATTGCAGCGCCTTGTTTCTAAGAACTAAGCTCTTAAACCAAAGACTGTGTTTAAGTAAAAAAAAGAAATATATTTTAGGGGTATTCTAAATTCGTGTGGAACTTTGATTTGAAAATATACAGCGGAAAATTACTTAATTGTTGATGATGAAGTCATTGAAGCTATATATTCTATCATTTACTGTGATTCAGCAGCCACTTTCATGGTATCGATTACCAGACATTATTGCAGATATTGGTTCTGCAATGGTGCTCACTATTTGAGCAAATTGCCACTTTGTTGTTATGATAACTTTCTTTATCATTATGTATGTAGGGCAACTTGTCTCTAAAACATGTTTTCTAGTACTTATGGCCTTAACAGATAAGCCAGATAGTATTTTTTTTTTGTATTTTATCCAACTGGTTCAACAACGTCTATCCATATTATTGTTATTATGAAGGCAGGCATATCTTATCGGCTTCATGCTGGTTATTCAGTTTTTTGTTAAGTCCTTCTAAATTATAGAAAACATTGCCACATTTGATATTTCTGGAAACTAGGATACTGGCGTTTCTGTTGCTGTGTTTTGACAGCAGTTTTTTCAGCTTGCAACTCTTCTGCCAGGGGCTCTGCAATCAGCTGGATACTAAATAGGGAGTAGTATCCATGTATTAGTAGTTTAGATTTTGACTAGGGTACAGTAACTGAGTTAGGGATTACAGTCCCTGTAAATCCTACAAGTAACAGAGATATTGACAGAAAGATATTTAATTTAGGAGAATATCGTTAAGATATTTATATCAATTTTCACTAAACAAATTGCATCCACATCAACTGTCAACTACCGTTTCAGATCTCAGACTGGTTTTCTGTCATGTTTCGGAATCTATTCGACCTATTTTGCATGCTTAATTATTTCCCTTTTTGTGCCAATAGATAACTAACAGATCACTCTGTATGCAACAAAATTAGGCGATACCAAATAAATAAATTAACTTCAAAGCAAAATTTCAGGGGCTCGCTTTTCACATCTAAAAGCAACCACTTCAAATAATACACAATATTCAATGCATTCCAGCACGTTCCAGTCTCGTAGCATGAAAATTGAATTTAACAAAATCATGACTTAAATGAATAAATCCCACCGTTGACTCATATTCTTCACAGGTGAAGTTAAAGGAAACTGTTTAGTTCTAATTTAAGATCAGAGCTATTTGAGTAAATTGATGAATTTATCAAACGTTTGCATAATTAGAATATTAAAGCGATAATATGATTGAAATCTTTGTTTTTTTTATTTTTGTGCAATTTAGGTTATATTTTATTTCAAGTAATAAGAAGTTTATAAACGTTGAATTATACTTTTAAATATAATATGTAAATATGTTACACTATGTCCTATTTGCAATAGAATAGATGCAACACAAAACCATTGTATCTCATGTAGATAGAGGTGAGCTTGTTTATAAAATAAATTATTAGATAGAATTCTGTAACTATTACTTCAGAAGTTTAGTAAAAATATTTGTTCCTAAGAAGACTATTAATAATAGTTTATCGCTCTTTTTAACGAAAATGGTATAAAATATATTTCGAGATCCCGATCATACACCAATAAAATGGGTCACAAAATTTTCTAGCAGCAATTTTTATTAATAGATAACTTGATAAGACAGAACCTTGTTTGCCATATGGTGCTATGCAGTTTTAGAAGTTAGAATATGGTTAACCGTAATGTTTATTTTGGAACTTTAACTGGTTTCATGAGCTTTGAGCAATGTCATTATTTCGTAATATAAGTCATTTCGTATGTATTGCTTAATGAATGCTGTCTAGCCCTCAGTTCCAGTAAGGTAGTGGCTTGCTTTCTGTGTGCGATTAAAGTTTCATATCAAGCACTAATTAACTCTGGTAACAAGTTGGTAAGTGAACAATGCACCTGAAAATGAGCTAATAGAAGGAAATTGATCATTTCATTAGATGCAGGAAACGCGTTGCTGCCCAATCTAGTTTTGTATCTTCATGAAAAATGCAGTAATTGTTATTGTCTGCGCTCAATTTGGAGTTTATTTCATTAAATGTTTGTGTTCAGTGTTTTGCTTAATTTATTGTTCGCACATACAAAGGTGTAACTTTAACTTACGTGGTGTGGTTGATAATTACAGTATTTACAAATTAAAGGATGGAGTATAGTGTATAGTTTATGGCTGCTTATTGCAGTTTGGGGTATCTTGGTGTCAAAAGAAATAAATCTTAGACAACAGCATGGGTAAGAGTCATGAAATACAAATAGCACTCTAGGAAGCTTATACAGAAAATTTAATTTTAGGTTGTATACGCCAATATTTTGACGTATAGGATATTGTATATGGTTTCAAGACGAACACAAATTTTATAAGTTTTGATAATAATCACATGATTTTCGTTAAAACTGGCTTAACCACGATAAAACTGTCCTTTTTACTTCTGCAGCTTTCTCAAATGGAGTAAGAGGAAACAACTACCCAATATCTGCAAATACTAATTGTGTTAAAGCGGTCCTAACATGCACTTTCCAGTATATAACCCTGCTTGTAACAATGGATATCTTTAGATATGCAGAACTATTAAACTTTGCTCAAAATGAGAAATTGTCATAATATTCACATGTTCACCACATTGTTAACGCTGTTAAGATTATCGATAAGAGTAACATTCTTTGTCATGTACGCTTTCCATTTCTAATTGATTGAAGAGGAATTTTTTATTGACTTTATTTTAGCTTTATTTGAGTAAAGTTTCTACGCATGGAGAGTAGGAAGTATTAGTGTACGTAAATTTTAAAAGATATGATAAGCTATTTAACCCAGCCACTTCACTTATCTGCACTAACTGAGTAAAAACTAAGCCCTTCATTAACAACCAAGATCGAAACCGAAGCCGTGATGTTAACATTAAAAGCGTCAGTTGTGACTTACCTGTGTGTCATTGACCGTCATTCGAAGTCTGTAACCGGGTAAAATATTGGGAGCGTTATTGATATCCTCTAATCCCATCTCAACTGCTGGCAACTGACCGAGCCCCCCTGCCCATGAACCGTTCAGTGGAAATAGTCCCAGTATCCATAAATCTTTTCGATTTTCCGTCTTTGCTGAGCTGATGTATGACGTTATGTCTTGTATAGTTTCAGATGTGTTTTTATGCCCAAATACAACAGGCAGTTGTTCATTTCCTGAGTTATTTGTTCTAGGTAACATAGTCCCAGAAAATTTTAATTTTATTTCTCTACGATATTGTCTGTCAACATGCTTTTGCGAACTTGTTATATTGCTAGACATTCTCTGATCCAAGTTTCTAATATAATGTATCATTTTCATTAATGATGAAACTGTCATTGCGTCTTTCAATGGTTCCGATTGCTTTAGTCGTGCTGGTTCCGCATTAAGCATGCATAACAAGAGAGAATAAATTACTCCTCTGTATGATTTATTTACAAGTGAATCCATGTTTGTTTGTAGTACCGTTTGAGGTACGGATAGCTTAAAATATTTTCATATTCTTGATACTTAGTTGTTTCCAATTGCTTAACCAAATAAAGTCACTCAATTAGAAAATGCATTGTAATACATCTAATACTTTGATGAAACTAATGGAAGCAACCTTAAGTTATGGATTCATTCGGCTTATCGTTATAGCGTTGCAAATTTTGACGTCATATGATATCCTCTCGTTGCCTCTAAATGAGTAGTACGTGTGGTCTTGTAAAATGAAATCTGCTGAGCCGCGGCTCACGGCCAAAGCAAAGCATGAGATATGCAAAGGCATAATTATCCTTCACAGAATCAAGCATTGCTTTCGCCGCTCAAAGCCACAACTCAAGAAGCATATTCAATTAACCACAAAATATTTCAATGATTTATCACATTTTTAACCTCTCTAGCTCACTTTTTGGTGCGGTGTTTTTCCTTGAGTAGCCATTAAGTGTACGACACGTTCAAGGTCTCTATTTTTGGCCTTACATTGACCAGATGAAAGAATCAAACCAAAAATTTAAAAGCAACTGCATGATTTGCCCCTGTACTCTTGAGAGAAGACTGAAGCTGAAGATTTCTACTCTGTTTTGCCAATGGTAGAAAACCTTTAATTACGATATTATTAACAAAATAGATTTTAAAGCAAAAACATTTAACTATACATAATTAAAAAGTACGCTTATTAAGTTAAGTACGGTACGATTGTTTAATGAAAGAATAAAACAGTACTCTCGTGTAATTTTTGCCTTACCACACATTAATCATCTTTCTGTGTATTGTACAGATTGCCTGCAAGATACATCAGGCGATTGGCAAAAGTTTGTGTTAAAGTCGTTTTACCACTCAAGAAAAATATTTGGAATATTTAAAGAAAGAACCGCTGATAATGGGAGGGAGGGAGGGAGGGAGGGAGGGAGGGAGGGAGGGAGGGAGGGAGGGAGGGAGGGAGGGATGGAGGGAGGGAGGGAGGGAGGGAGGGAGGGAGGGAGGGAGGGAGGGAGTGTTTCAAAATAAAATGAAATAAACTTCTATATTTTCAGAAAAATTATATTTTCAATGCATTGCTCAAGGTACTTTCAGAGAATTCCATAAATTATGAAGTGTGAGTGCTGCCCTTCTGTCTCACACAAACGATGCAATAGAGCACTGTGCTTCACACGAAATATCGGCTAATTCACTTACTTCTTCAATAAGTCAAATCTTTATTAGACCTCATTCAATCTTGGATAATGTAATGTATTTGTTAATGTTTCTGTTTACAACAGGTCTTAAGAGAAATCTAGAGATAATAAAATTAATGATATTTGCTAGACGCAGTGCCATTGACATGTAGTATGTAATAGATCCACATAACAATAAAAGTCAATTTTCGATGTAAATTATTTCCGTTTTCAAAAAAAATTAACAAATTAAACAAGATAAGCTTTAAATTACTGTAAAGTTGCTGTTCAGTATAAACAACTTAGGCTCTAGGACATTTGTACAACGTTATCAGTAACCTTTAGCTTCTAGTGAGTGCAACTCAACAGACACCGTTCTAGCTACATATTGAACATTTTACGCCCAGTGTGCGCTCTGTTTTGTTTTGATAAGAACTAAGTGCTTCACAGATCTAAAATTATGTTTGAGAAGTGTCGGGTTTGTTTATTTGCCGCTTCAATGGATCACTTCTTCCAGGTGTAATGTGTTTCTTTTTTTGTTTGTTTACACATAGTGCTGGAAAGGCGTCTTGGGCAACAGATTACAAATACAGTAATCCATTCTGGAACTTGTTTTGCTGCTGTGAGTTTGAACACTTCAAGTGAAGGGTTTTACTGACAAGTAAAGTGCACTTCTAAAATAAAACTATTTAGAGAGTTGCATTCTGTATCTAATATTATGCTATTTTTTATAATAAGTAACATTACTTCAAATATAGTAAGTTGTGATACTTTTAATAAGCTTTTTCTTTTCAAAAGAAAATAGGACAAGGAAAAGAAATAAAAAGTTGCTTTACTTTAGATCAAATGCAAAATAAAACAAGATTTATTTGGCTACAGAGAACAAAAAATGTTTCGGAGTGCGCAAACAGCTGCATAAGGAAACTGAAATGTAAAATATAGCAAATAAAAATGTTTTAGCAGTGTTTGTGTAGGGCTTTAACCATTAAACGTGTTTGTAGGATGTGAAGCCATAGATTACGTCATGACAATCGTCTCTCACATCCATACCCCAAAATTATATATATATATGTCAGCCGTAAATAGACGCTTCTATCACAAAATGAAACGTGGTGCATTTAGCATTTAGACACTTGAATTTAGGCATTTTGGCTTAAGCAAATAAAGCACACACTTTGTGTAATGCGCATGTCTTACCGACTGTATTTCTCGATAAATGTCACTAAAAATTAAAACAAATGCAAGAAAGAAGTGCAGAAATTCTGATCAAATACTACATGCTAGTGAAATATTGGAAGCCTAGGAAAGTATGGACAGAGGAGCAGTAAATACACAATAACAAACCAGTAAAAAAGTCGGGCCTCTACATCTTCAATATACTCTTTGGAATTTCTCCAATTGCCAAGTGTAAATAAGGAAAACTGTATATTTGTACTTAAATCCCTATACAGAAAGAGAGAAAACTGTACTCGGAACGTAAACATCAACTCTGAAAAGTTCTAGCATGGTCTAACAACCAATCGCACACACACATACTTTGCTCACACACTGTGGATAGTGGACTGATCAATATGCCTCTGTCTTGTGTGCCGCTGTGAATATATATATATATATAGCAAATGGTTTTTTTTTTATTTTACAAGAGGACCAGGTGTACCTGATGAAGTCTGTTTCTGCCATACTTGGTTCTCCTAGTACTGACCGCCCTAAACTAGTTAGCCGTGCAAGTTGGCAAGCTGGCAGGAAGGGAAGAAAGGACATTGCTGCAATCGTGCTACTTCAATAAATTATGGGGACTGAAAACCCAAAGTGTTGTAATATTTTACACGCTACTTAGTAAGCCATGCACTGGCTTTCTATGAGTAATGATGTCATATTTGAAGTCACTTTTAGCCTTTTCACGCTAAACATTAGCCCACTGATACTGCACAGTCAAGATTATTTTCTTCCACGTTGTTTCATATTAGCTATTTTATAGCTCATTAAATGGCACTGAGGAGTTTCATATTGTTGCACATAATTGCCTGTAGGAATTCTCATCAAATTGTGTGATTTATGCAATGGCAATAAATCGATCCAAATAAGATTGCATATTTCACTCAAAATGGACATGGATTTAAAAATTTTGTCACAGCAAAATACATCCTAATATAAAGATACTTCCTAATCCTGTATCAGGTATAATAATATATCACTGATATTCACTAATACAAATATTGAGTCAATACTTTACGAGACACCCTCTGCTACGTAGCTGAATTTAGTTTTCACTTTTTTTCCAATTATTACTATCTTGAGTAGATAATAATGCAAATCGATTGTGGTTTCTGTGAAAATCAATGCTTGAAGTGGATTATGATCAAGTAGTGTTTCTTGTTCCATCATTCAAGTAGCAGCACATATGGTTCAACTCATGTTTCGTAAATAATGCTTCAATAAACGAGTTTCTAGTTGCATTTATTCATTCATACACCCATGCTCTTATACCCTGTTGATTTACAGCAAGCTAAATAATACCAATCTCACGTAGTGTTAGGAGTAAAAACAGTAAGCTTAGAATAAAAAGGAAATTTTACATATTTTGCAAGCTTCTTCTCTAATTTTATACCTGGGACGCACTTCCAAGGAGTTATTGTTAACAGGCATTACAAAAGTTTCTCTTTCCGGTCCCCTTTTTGTCACTTGTTGGTAGTCCAAGCATCACCTCCAAAACGGCGAGGGATAGGAATTTCAAGCATGGCACACATCTAGCGGTCTGTACGATAAGAAGACTTGGGACCAAAAATCAACATGACTTCTCATGACGTCAAGAAATTTTTATAAAGTGAAATATCTCAAATACTCTGGCATCCACATCTTTAAGTAAAATACCTCATGAGACTACTGTTTTAAGCAAGGAACATCTTGGTGACCTACTTTTTACTAATGACGCCATAATGGCATTTTTTTATAGTTTTGCCATTTATAGAGGCCTTTGTATAAAAAGAATACGTAATATAATATAAATTTTAAATGTCCTAGTCTCTCTAACACGCCCCTAACCCGCGTACAATAATTCGCAACACAAAGCGCCGATATTTATGCAATAGGATTACAGCTATATTGGCCAAAGTACCAACCACAGCTTGTGTTGCTTTATAGCAATGCATAATAGCAATGCATAATAGAAGCAATTATCTATGGCTCTGTGCTGAATAGATCATCAAAGAGAGTGTGAAATAGCTACTTCATACTTATATTTAATATAATTAAGCTGTGTATTTAATCAATACGGTTGAAACTTAAAGAAACTCTGTTTACAGCGTATTTTATTAGATTTTAGTCCAGCTGATCCCCGAACACAAGGGCTATAGCCATGGTGTGGGTTCTGATGACCATTTGTCTGTACGTCCGTCTCCAAAAACTTCAAGCTTTAATTAAATGCTGCTTCAACCTCCTGCATTGGGGAGTAATAGTGTAATAACTTTTATAAAATATTGAGGAAGGCACGCTGTTGTTTAATTTTATCGGTTTATATTTGCTCTTCTTCAAAGTTACCTTATCTTACAAGGTTTTGAATTTGTGTGCAAGTCTTCGTGCAATTTACATCCTGATGAACCTTTCAGTAGGAGAAAAACGACCACCTGTGACGTCATAATGACGTCAGACTTCTCCTAGGCGACGTAACCTTAACACTAACCTTAGACCATAAATTTGTTTTTAGAGAGGAATTTTACAGCATCTATTTTAGAATGACTGTTCTGGACCACCTGTAAACGATAGTTCGGGACCACCTGTAAACGACAGTTCTAGGCCACATTAATCATCGTGACGTCATCAATCACGTGACCTGAAGCCCCGCCCATTTACAAATAATCGAGATGTAATCAAACCCCGCCCCACTAATACAATCTGTGTATTATCTGTCACTCATTGTGATGTAATCAAGCCCCGCTCCTCCGAGCAGGGGAAAAACAAAAGTTCTGGAACAATCAATCATCATGACGTCATTACTCAAGCAACGAACCCTGAGTAGGGAACAAACAAAGGTTCTGGACCAATCAATCATCGTGACGTCACTACTCAAGCTTCGCCCCCTGAATAGGAGAAAAACGAAGTTATGTACCAGTCAATCATCGTGACGTCATCAATTAGGCCCCACCCTTTGAGTAGGGGAAAGACGAGAGTTCTACCACAGTCAACCATGGTGACGTCATCATTCGAGCACCGCCCTTCGTGGAAGTAAACATCTGAGGAGGAAGTGACAGTGGTGGTAGTTGTTGATATTTGAAGTGAAAATTTGGGTAATTGAAATTGCTTATTATGTTTCTTTGTAATGTTTATTTATTTATTTATTTATTTATTTTTGGTTGGTGATGTGGGAAGAGCACGCCATTCAAACATGTGTTCGAATGGCAAGCCCATCCAAACATGTGTTCGAATAGCAAGCCCTTGCAAGGATGTGTTCAAAATATTTTTGGAACATATTACGTATTACAAGTTGCTGTTCAACAAGTTGTTCAGCAGGTCGCTGTTCAACAAATTGTTCAACAATTGTTCAACAAGTTGTTGTTCAACAAGTTGTGCAACAAGTTGTTGTTCAATAAGTTGTTCAATAATTGTTCAATGCGTTGCTCAACAAGTTGTTATTCAACAAGTTGTTTTTTAAAAACGATGACAGCAACATCTTCTTGTCATCGTAGATAAAACTTCGTTCAGAGACTTTTTCATCTTTTGAAAAGTGTGTGTCGTACCGAAAGGATGTATAAATGCACCATTTTTTCCAAATCTTACGACTTTCTACAAAGTCTTAAAAGGCATTTAAATCAAGCACACACTTCAGAAGTGAATGAAGAATGGGATATGGATATGGAAAGCTCCATAAAAACACCTTTCACGGAAATTTTAGATGAATCTTTTATTAAACGTCAAAGAGTCAATATGGATGACATTAATGCACATGCTTGTGCAGAATGTGGTGCATTATACAAGAGCGAAGAAACTTTAGCCACGCATATAGAGCAGTGTGGTGAGGATGCTGATGACAGCAACTCTGACAGTGAGTCTGAAATAGACTGTTTGGCATGACAAGGAATACTAACTATCGCTTAATCCCTGTGCAAGAATAAATTAAAGTTAAACAAGGACAAAACCGAATTCCTGGTGTTAGTGAGTAGACATTATCAAGGTCTGATGCAATTCGATACACTCGACATAGTCTCGCGTTCTGAATCAGCGCGAAACTTGGGTTTCATAATGGATTCTACGCTATAACTAGAGCAGCAGATACATGATGTACGAAAAAAGTGTTTTTACTGCCTAAACTGGATAAAAAATGTGCGACCTTTTCTGATCGAATACGCGACAAAAGTGCTAGTTCATACCTTAATCATAAGTAGGCTGGACTACTGTAATGCGCTGTAATATGGGTTACCCTAGAGACTCATAAGTCAACTTCAGTCCGTAATGAACAGCGCTGCTCGTGTAATAACTCAGATTCCAAGGAATGCTAGTATCAAAGCTGCATGGAAATTATCCTCCTTGAGCAACGTATTGTTATAAAATATGTGTTCTAACATACAAATCTTTGAACGAACCTGCCCCGTCCTATGTGCAATATGGTAGAAGTATACAAATCAGAAAGATCATTACGCTCTACAAATTCCCTGACACTAGTTGTGAAAAAAGTCGAATATGAACTATGGCAGAAGGTCGTTTTCACTAGCAGGCCCTATCGAATGGAATTGTTTGCCAACAAGCGTTAGAAATGCAAAGAACGTTCAAGAGTTAAAGGGATTTTAAAAACTTACTTGTTCAAATTGGCTTATAATTAATTTTAATTTCATCTGTCTTTTGTAATTCTTCTAGGACTTTTAGCATGAAAATGTGACTTTTTTAAATACATATTATCAAGCGTGTTATTTGCGCATAGGAATGTTAATAGGCGCTATATAAAAACTGTTATAATAATAATAATAATAATAATAATAATAATAATAATAATAATAATAATAATAATAATAATAATAATAATAATAATAATAATAATAATAATAATAATAATGACACAGTTAAAGAAGTATATGATGACCATGATGACAAATTACAAGAAAAGGTTTAAGAATACGAAGAACAAGGGCTTGAAGATGCGCGTGAAGTAGCAAGTGATGACTTTCGACCCGTTTATAGGAGTGGACTTAAACAATTGTTTGTGAGACTATTCAAATATACTCAACGTTTAGAACCAAGCAAACATTATCAAACTATTTTAGAAGACTTTAATTAATTTGTTGATGAAAAACATTACGAGTATTCAAATGCACTAAAGGCGGATATAAGAAAAAAAGATGCATTCTTTGAAGAGCTTCTAGATGAGGAGAAGGGACATGAAAGCAGCGGCGAAGAAAGTGATATGGACAGTGAGGTGGAAAAGAGTAAAACAGATGAATAAAATATACTTATTTGACTAAACTTTATAACAAAGACTTTGTAAATTAACAAATGTTCTATTATTTTATTGATTTTAGCGCTATGCATTTAAGTATACTTCAGTGTATTAATAAAACTATTCAACATATGTCTTGCTTTTTCTGAACTGCTGCTATCGTTGCCGCATCAATTGTTTCAACTGACATGTTAAATTGTGTTCTCGAACGTTCCTTTTATACACCCAAGTTTCGTGTCAATTTCATTTACAAGTTCCTAATTTCGTAGGGAGATGTCACACTCGGTTCTAATATGTCTAAAAATAAATTTTCAGAAATTTTATGAGGGGGGTCTGACACACTATGTCCTAATATGTCTAACTTTCTGGAATCTCCCATATTTCCAAAGCATTGAATGAATGGGCTGCTCATTCGAACACGTCTTTGACTGGGCTTGCCGTTCGAACACATATTTGAATAGGCTTGCCATTCGAACACATGTTTGAATGGGCTTGGCGATAGGAACACATCTTTGAATCGTGTGCTCTTTCCACATCACCAACCAATATATAAATAAATAAACATAATAAATAAACATGATAAACAATTTCCCTTACCGCAGTTTTCACTTCCAACAACAACAAAGACTACCACCATTGTCACCTCCTCTTCACAACTTGGATGTACTTTTGTTACTTTCAAGCCCTTTGTTACTTTCAATCCTCAAGAGATACATTTCTGCAAATTTCGATAATGTACCAGATGCTTTCTTTGTCATTTAGATTGCAATCAACTTTTCCGTAGGTTGGCATTTGAATCCCAACTGGTTTCTCAGATTCTTACTGTATTCTAGCAATTCACTGATTCAAACATTTTTTTTTCTCAGCAGCCACTAGATAGTCATTATGATGATCATGGATTTCATCCGAGTGTGCGAGATCTACCTCAAATATATATCCTGTCTCAGCATCTTCACTCACTTTCCTGTAGTTTAGAGATTCTGGATCGTCTGTCAATGCAAATTCGCATTCTGGAAAACTCTGTGACCTACACCACCGTAGAAATTGTTGGAATAAAAGTACGTGATATATTTTGTTGACTTGGTCATATCGCAATCTAGAATGTAGGGGTTATTGGTTGTTGCATACTTGTGTGTAATCACTGAAATATCTCCTCTATGGAATGCCGCTTTAACATATAATGCTTATTTAATATAATGAAAATATAATGAAATATATCAATAAATCAATGTAGATCTCAATAGTTTATATTTTGCTATCAATAATTGAATATTAGATGGCAAAAATATTGTTGAGATCACAAAATCAATTTTATAATCATAAAGAATCTTAAGGGAGACACATATTTATAGAAAATATAAGGATTCGTCACTTAAATTTTGAAGATGGAAACTTGAATTATTGAGATAAATAATAACAGCACAATTTTTGATCTCAAGAATTGCTTCCTTTTTGTACAGTAAAAATTTTAAAGAAAGATTCTGTATGCAAGGACCAGTCGTTTTTTATTAACAGATGTGTGTTTCTGAATTTTTAATTAAAAACAAACTAATATTTTGATGTCAAATACCAATTTTTGAAATCAGAATATCGTTTGCAGATTTCAAATATTTCATTAGTCAAGAATTGATTTTTTCATAAAAATCAGTTTTAGATATCACTAAATCTTTTTCTATATCAATAAATATTTTTTGATATCTCTGAATATTTATTGATATCAAAAGTTTTGAGATCAAGAATACATTTAGAGATATCAAAAATACAATTACAGATAGCAAAAATTAATTCTTTACATCAAAATATGATTTTTTTTTTGAGATCAAAAATTAATTCATGATATCAATAATTCGCTAATGAATGCGAAAATTGCATTCCATTTTCCTTGCATACCGTGCTCTACCTTTTGATGCATGACAATATCATTTACCAATATCAGTTGAACCTTGGTATATTTCACCATAGGTCCCATGTCAAACTGCCGTATAATAAGCAGCAGAATCTAATTCACAAATTTTGAGACACATATTTTTAATACATCTGCCAATAGAAACCAATCTGATTTCAGGCAGAGGTCATGCTTTTCTCCAAATCTGTTGCAGCAGAATACACTCAAGACCCGTTGCGCATAGCATAATCCCCACCATTAATAGCGTCTTCAGACAATTCACTGTAAAAGTGTTCATCAATATAGGCATAGGGATATGCTCCTTTTCTTAAAAGTCAAAAGTAACTCTTGCTGCTGATTATCACGCATATGAGCAGTCATATTCAAAAATTTATCTTTGCATTCAGCCGCTAAAATGGCTACTAATTTTTACAAAAGTGCTCCCATGAATCGGTAGGAGTCGATAAATTTAAGATTGTAATTGCAATTTACTTTTCAACATTGTTGGGAATGACTGACAGTCTTAACTGTTCGAATTTTATGAGACTGTCCATAACAAGATGGCTGTCATATCCTAGTTGGTTGCGGAACAGATCAGGGATAACGAATGAATCCCACTTTCCGTGTTGATCCTTTCTTGGGCGATTGCATTCACTACGGGTTGCTTCACGGTATTTTCCACTGATGTGATCATGATCTCGAACACGATCCACTCGCATCAGCTCATGGCAATAATGAGTAACTTGAGGAAACTGTTTCTTATCCTCACCAGGCATTTAAATGGATTTTGGATCGCTCAATGTTACAATATCATCACGTTCAACCAACATTGTCTTAAGAAATTTGTGAACTAAAGTTCTGAATCATGCCTCTTCTCATTATCACTGATAAGCGTTAGTTGATTTCAGTGTCACTCTATGATGCCTCATGCCACTTATGTGGATGGGTACCACAACTTGATTTTAGCAGGCAAAAACATTGAAAGCAATGTTGTTCATCATCTCAGATTTAGTAATTTGATGAATTTGAAGAATCTTATCCGACACTCATCCAGATCCTTGACGATCATGCTCATCAAAGTTGTTGAATAAATCCTTGAATGAATTTTGCAAATCGTTATTAATATCTCTTTCATTGAATGTTCTAAAAGCCTGAGTGTTCAGATGAGTGTTATCCACATGTTCTATCAACACTCTCTGTTTTTTGCTATTCTCTTGAATCGAGCTAAAACCACGTTGTACCATTTTGTCTCATTGTCTAATCTAACTTTTAAATGTCGTGTGATGCGATTTTCTTGCTGTCGCATTTCCAGTAGCAAGGCAGATCCATTCTCAGGTTCATACATTCTTGATGTGCATGTCCATCAGGGGGTTAGCCTTCTTCCTTTACCCACTTGCATTACATCCCTTCATCGTTTGTATCTTAGTTTGTGTCTCAGCTTTTGTCTTCTTTTGTTTCTTTGCAGGAGGTTGATCTCACCAGCTTATCTTTTTATTTGTTCGGCATTGGTGTTGCATGAGTATCATCACAGGTATGAACTGCATATTATTCATTGTTGAAGACATTGACGCAAACGCGGCAAGTAATAAGTCCTCTTTCTTTACGAAAGACAATTAGTTTTTCACATAAATGTCTCTTATAATTCATCTAAGTTTGGTAGTAATGCATGACACCACCCGCATTTAACTTTTTCAGTTGGGATATCCATGTTGTCGTTAGACGGTGTTGATGTTAAATGATGAAGATTGTAGTAGTTTTGAAGGCATACTCGCTTAGAATTTGGATAAATGACGTCCAAAAACCAAAAAATGTTCCGAATTGCTTGAAACTTAGAAATATGCAAAAATCTCAATTATCGAACAAGAAGATGTCCAAAAATAAAAAAAAATGTTCGAAATTTTCTGAAACGTAAAACTATGTGATAATCTGAAATTCTCTCTCAAAGGTGGGGGTCCTAAAATGAAAGTTGCCCAAAATTGTCTGAAACGCAAAACAATACCATCATCTCAATTTCCCGCCTGGGGAGGGGGGGTCCAAGGGTTTAAAAATGAAGATGTTAAGGATTGTCTGTAATTTGCAAAATGTAAAAATCTCTATTATCGCCCGGAGGGGTCAACTAAACATATAAATCCACAGCTATAAACACTCACACACTCGGTGGGAATGTGTGGCAACTTACTATGCTCTACCGTGCGAATGCCTGTAAGATCACTCGTGGGAACGTGGAATGACTGACAATGCTATAATGGTTATAATAACACTGCATCAACTTTCCCGGTATCACTAGGGTGGGGAATGTGGTTTGAAAAAAAACACGATAAAAATTTATGAAATGTAAAACTATGCCATGGTCACAATTTATCGCCTAGAAATTATATCCAGAAGTCTAGTCTTATATCTATTGATAAAGAATGATGAAAACTTTTTTAAGCCTGTAAGCTAAAGTAAGTTCGTATCATTTGAACAGCTATGCGTACTTACAGCTGACATATATTTCGTGTCATGATATAATCATTTAGTACATTTAGTACGATTGTGTACATTCAGCACTTCTGTATATAACGCCCATGATGGTCTTACCTCACCCACAAATATGGAATATATTTTGCAAGCTCTCTTGGTATTTTAATTTACTTCTTACCAAACTAATCCTCTGGAATGGTGCCTCATTTATTTTTTCAAAGCATTTAAATTTAGATTCAAGAACCATATGACATTCAAAAGTAGATACATCACAGTCACAACACGGCAGACTTCTGAGGGTATAGTTGTATTGATGTGAAAAATGTGAGAACATCACAATTCCAGACAACATTCGACGTTGCACAGAAAAGTCCCAGCAACGATTCGATTTAACATGGACGTCTAAAATCCCAATTAGGGTCAAAATCGGGTGTACTTGTGCAAATTTTGAATCTGGGTCTTACATTTGGGTACCTAGACCTGTGTATGATCAAAATTATATAGCTAATTTGTGATATTTGTGTCAGTAAAGGTGGTTAACTAGTATCTAGTCTCAAATACGATCATTGCTCAATTTTGCCCTAAGTTTAGACGTTAACTTAACCAAATATTAAATGTGCTTATAATATGTTGCATATACAAAAAAAAAACTCTGAGGACCGTCTTTTACGCAGCATCGTAAAAGGTTTGCTGAGAAACCTTGCTTAGATGTAGCTTTCTGTCCCAGCAAAATGAAGACACGGGATTGTAGAAATGCACAAGATTTTTCTTGCCATCCTTTAAAAAACATCATTGCAAAGATATTTTAAACATGTCTTGCGTTATTGGATGATACTGGTGAGGGCACTTTGATAAAGTGGTGACCAGCATTCCTTCTGATTGTCACCGAAGGGGATTCCAAGTTGGTATTTACCTGACGCGTATGCAACATCACTTTTCTGAGATGCAAAGTCCAGAGATGGATGTTTTGACTTCTAATCTATTCGCAACGTTGATTAGTCTCCGGATACTTGACGGCAACTCAACATCATCAGATAAACTCGGCTTCGATTTCTACAATTACCTATAATTCAACGGTGATTCGACGTCAAATGCTCAGGTTAATCCAAGTTGTAATGCTTATTAATAACTTTCCGTTTGTCATTACGGTTAATTGGGTAAAGATGACCAGTTAATTTGACAAAATGACCTAATAGTAATGCTTCAGATGTATTAGCATTACACATGAGTTCTGTTGTTTTTTTTTCAAGTATGTGATTTAACATATTTCGTTCCTTACATGCTTCATGGCATGTTAAAGGAGTGGTTGTTGAGTATGTTCTAGGAAATATAGGTGTGCAATTTTCTATATTTAATGCTGAAAAGTCCCATACAATACACCCAAAGTTATCGCGATATTTACAAGGTCCCCAGCTCCGGGCGCAAGCATCTCCATTTTCTATTTGACAATAACAAAATTATCAAAACTGGATGCACCATGTTACGTTCCTGTATTTCCTCTGGCGACATATATATAAATTAGCTGAACTCGTAAATTAATTTCGACGTAATTTGAAAAGCAATCATAAACATTCTAAGGGCTCCGGTATGTGCATATTTAGCATGATTTTACAGCTGCTACTTATATATAAATCAACAACAATTTTCTTCCGAATGTAAAAGAACTACTTATGCAGTCTTATACAATTGCAGAGAAAGTAATGCTTTTGGATTACTGGTTCATTATCTCTGCAGGAAGCCTGACACACAGCACATAAGCAAGACGCTTATTGTAAGTAGTTAGCCTGTCAGTATGCTGGGTGTTTAGTGGCATGTCACAGAATGCATTGATGAACATTAATTTCCTGAACGACAATCGTGTAATGGTAGTTTGTACGTATGCGACAGCCAGCCACAAACTCTTCCATGTACCTAATATACTTTCATGCATTTGTTTTATGATATAATTAATCAAACTACGTTAGTAAATGTAAGACTGTAAGTTGGTAAATTTTTCCTGTTTACAAAGATATTGAAGGTTTAATTTAAGTAAATAGTTTGATACAATGCAGATATCAAATTAAATCAAGAACTTTAGAATAAGAATTTTCTTTTGTACATGGAAGCTAAAATCTTCTATATTTTCTATATGTGCAGGTATAAGCAAAATCAGTATTATGTGACTCTATATTCGAATATTTATAACACTATCCAAAAAAAACGCATTTCCATGTGATATATAGAACACGCTCGTACTTTCTTTTATATTTGCTTACAAAATGTTATGAAAGATTAATCGGATAATCAAAGGGAAAAGGTAAATGGACAGTTATACCTTGTTTTTTCAGCACGTTTGATAACAGTTCATTGACATGGCCCACACCCCATCAACATTTTCTGTTTGTCACGAACATCCAAGCAATTGTCTATTACTAACACATAACCCCTGAGGAATACATATTTCACCACGCCACACGTGGTAGGTGTGAGAGAAACTAAAGCTGCTAGACCAAACGAGATTATAGTATTTATTCACTCATCATTCTGCAGCTTTATTCCTTACAGGTATGATTGTTCCTTGTGAATTGCAGGTACACCAGATTTGAAAACATACCTAAAATATATTCCATCCCTTTGTTTGATGTTTTGGCCTTCGGCTGCTGTGATATTGGCGCATCTGTAATCATTCGTGAATCTGCTTTTTGTTGCGTGTGCCTTAAACTCCATTGTCGTTACCTGAGATTATTGTTACATTTTGCTTCAAAGTAGCGTTTTGTGAAGAAATGTCTAAACAGTTGTTTTGGTCTATTCCCCAAACTTTTGAGACATTAAATTGTTTCAGTAATTTAATGAAAGAGGAAAAGAGCTAAATAATAACCAAGTTGTCAATCTGATATGTTTTCGAGGAAAAGTGAACTGCATAATTTGACTGAGGTTGTTTACCAAGAAAAGTGAAATTAAAATAGGTATCATTATTAATTATCTTAAATGGGGCCACCAAGGAGAAGTTCAATAAAAGTCAGCTTTGGAATAAAACAAAGTAAAACTTGTAATTGCATATCTTTCAGTAATGGATATACTTGTATTATATATAAATCCAGGGCCTATTAATAATTAAGCGGATGTAAAAGGAAAGGTATCCCGTATGGAATCTAAATAGTTTTGCCGGTGCGACATTAAATATTCGCCTCCTTGAAATGTTCACCGGGGGTGAGAATTTCATTATGAAATCTTCACCTAAAAAGTCTTATGGTCCCGTTATTCTTTACCAGAACAATCTTGTGTGGATCCGTCCATCTGGGAGTCAGCTTTTCATCCTTCCGAGCGTTGCGGCTGGCGTTGTTAACGAACAAGAGGTCGTTTTCCTTGTAGTCGGGGGCCTGTGCGTTCGGAAAAAGCAGAAACCAACGAAAACAACAAAATATGCAATCACTCGACTCCTCTTGTCCGTACTTATTGGACGAGTCATTTTCTAATACCAGCTACTCAATTCGTATAATTGCATTTAATGTTCAATTGCAATTCCCCTGCTGACTGCAATCATAGTCACAAGTAGCTTCCTGTTATCATTGCGATTTAATACTTACGTATTGGTGATTGCAATCATAGTTATTAGTAGCTTCCTGTTATCATTGCGATTTGGTACTTACTGGTTTAATTCACCTTCCCTATGAAGTATGCAAAATGCAATCCTAGCTCTATTGTTCTCTAAGGTCAATGGATCCCTGTCGTCAATTGTTAGACGTGACCGATTTCGTTTTTTTTTTTCAAAATAAATCACTGTTTACCATTTTATTTTTAATCTGAAAATATATTTTTTACAAGATTTTAACTATTTCCTGCATTTACTTTTATAAAGGGGGTGACCACTTAATGTGCAAAATTCACTAGGGGTGTGTCTTTCATGCTATGAAATATTCACCCCCGAGAGTGCATATTTCATAAGGAGGTGGATATTTCACAATGTAATATCATCCCTCGGTGAGTTTTTTACATGTGTAATATTTTTTTTTTGGGTGGGGGGTGAACATTTCATGCCACACCGGTCTCATGACAACACTAAGTATGACAATCGTTAAAATAATATCCCTGCTTAATCTTACGACAATATTTACGTTGTACAAAAAGTATTAGTTTGCTGCAGCATCAAGGAGCATAAAATGTCAGATACTATGTGCTATAAGTTTCTTTGATGTGACACTTATTCAGATGCAAGTGCAAGTGCCTGTTTCTATATCAAGGTAGTATGTCGGTTTGCTGCAAAGTGCCTTTCAGACCTGCTTGATCTCAGAAAAAGGGCACGCAATCACCTCTGATTACACTTTAACTTTTTTCATAATATAGGGACCATCTGAAGATTGATGTCATAGGCATTTGGCATGAGACTAATTATTGGCATATCTATTGCGAATGAATGTCTGAAACATGCAAGGGAAATATACAAGTATATGCAACAGTCAATGCAAATATAAGAGCTACTGGTTACTTAACCGATGTGCCAGGAACAGAAGCTTTCGCTTACTCGAAGGACCAAGAGCAGTATGGCCAGCATGACATTCAATCAAGCAATGTTAAGTTCTTTTAGGAACAACATTCTGTGGTTAAAACTTTAATAGTTGAAGAAAACTCATGTAGTTTATGTGTGTAGCTGTTTGCTATTTGAAAGGCAAGAATACACTTATTATATACCACACTTGTTGTATTAAATTGGATGGATTAATCTTACTTGCATTAATCTATGTACCACAGGCATAATTACAGAATCTGATGATTAAGTAACACAATAATATATTAAGACAGATGCAATTCATGCGTAAACACATAGACCGACATCTCTAGTTAGGTTGAAACTACAAAGTCTAAAATATGACTATAATGCTTTGCCTCGTGCAATTTAATTGTCTGATATATACGAAATGATTGCTAGCCAATTTAAAAGATTCATATAGCTGCACTGTTATTCTGTTCCTTGCTACTTACATTTACTGAAGCAGTGGCTTTTCTTTTGACTTGCAAATGGTCAATCAGCTTTCAAGATGGGCTGTTTGTGTCGCATATGCCTTGGTTTACAACAATGTTTTATTCTAAACCAATATAAACAATTGTTTCTGCTGTCATGAATTTTGATTGCATCTGAATAACACACCTAAATGGGAAAATATGGGACTGTTTTACATGATTACGCCAAAAATATTGGAATTGAATTGCATAGTAATTTGTGATATTGCCCCAGTTTTCCTGATCAATTGTGATTTGTTGCCTAGAGCCCTTTCCATACGTGTTCCATTACATAATTACAAACTTTCATCCACTAAGATAACTACCCACTATTGATTAAAACCTAACAATTAAATCTTTAGTAATGACTTTTGTTTATTGGGTGCTTACATCTGAAATTGAAACTGACTGGAGTAAAATAATGTGGTACCCACATTTTTATGTTTATCTATCTATTTTACAGATATTTTCTCAGCAACTGTACTGTACTTGTAGTCAAAGGGCTATACTTCGAAATTATAAAATGTATTGTGTCTACACTTGCAACTTTTCTGATGTTATATAAAGGTAAATAGGAGGTAAATGTTAATTTTTTATAGGAACCACATAATTCCCAGGTGAAGTGCTTTCTTTACATATACCTCAATTGAAATATAACAAGTGCTGATTTATAGATATAATAAAACAAAAATTTGGTACATCATTTTATTAGCTAGAACACTTACGATTTTATGAATAGCTTATTAGCTGTGATTAATGTAGCATTCTAATCTGAAAACACTAAAAGGCAAGCCCAATTACCTGCACTTATATAGTGCAACTATATGTTACACATCGCGATGATTCCTGATTTTTACTTAGCTTATAATCATATTCATATTCATATTCATATTGCAAAACTACTTGAAATAGACGTGATAAAAGACTGAAAGCATCATTTAAAAAATAATATAAATTCATTATCTGGTTAAGACCTTGAAATCTAAAAAAAGTAGTTTTCACAATATTTTTAACCATACTTTTCTGACGCCTTTACAAATGTTTATAATAATGTTTTTGTTTTATATGTTTCTTTTATTTACAGCTCCTGAACTTTCCCATGACTGAACTTTATCACAAAAATTAAAATTAAAATAAATTTATTACCTTATCACGGCTAGAGGACCAATATTCATGTACTAGTGACCGATGACTAATTACCTACTAAATAATTGCGTTTTGGTTAAGATATACTCTGAGTTACCTCTGTATACTAAACACCAGGAAAAATCACATTTGTCACACATATCTATATTAGCATATATTTTGCGCTGCAGTGATCATTTGTTTAAACAGCACAAAAGAATGTTATCGACACATAAGCTGTCATTAAGCTTGCTCTGACCATGGTTAAGACAGTGTTGATTATTGTATTTTATTTGAACTGCATATGGTGAAAACCAGATGCGTGTTTGAAAACAATTAAAATCAAAAAGAGCAGAGTTAGAAAATTAAAACGAGAAACCTTTTCAGTGTTTCTCTGGTCCTCATAGATGTTTTTCACTTTATCGATGATGCTACCGAGTAGCGAAATTTGCACTTGTGAGCGCAAAATAATATCCTAAAAGCTTAGAAATGTAAAACTTTGCTAAAAGTGATGTCACCATTCCACCTGCATGATCAAATATTCGAAGAAAATGAAAGACTATTCTTTTTCTTAGCCTTAGCTCTTCATTCGCCAAAATGGAGGAGTTTGCGGGAGACATGTATTTAGTAGACAAGGATGTAGCTTTGCCAAACTGTTGAGAACAGTCGAATCTTCCAAATATAATAATAGTATGCTTCCAAAAATAAAAAAAAATAGACATACACCTTATTTCCCTAGACTTGAACCTTGTTTGAGAAAATGTCGAGTTTATTTTAAAAACTAATTGGAATTTTTAACCTACATTATAAAAAAAACATAATTTAGACTCTAAAATAACAATATTAGTTAAAACTTCGTATTTCCCTTCCATGCTGAGCCTTTAATTTCTCACTTCTCGAGCCTAGCGGCCATCAGATCAATAACAACGTTGGCGTAAAAGCCATGTGCAATACTCCACTCAGTAGCACAGCACTTAGGATCAAAGGTAAGCAATCTACAGAATATACTTCTCACAGAACAGATGCATAACATTTTCTTTAATGTAGTGTTTTCACAGGGCACTGTTCACACGTTGTGTTACCTTATGATGGTTAGGGCGACTACATTAAGAATTTGCAAGGGAATTTATCTTTTAATCTTTATAATTAACATATTCTGAATCAAATGACCCAATGGAGTAGCATAAAAAGTTCCAAAATAACAAAAGTAGATGCAATAACGTCATAATAATGTCACAGCATAAAAAGTAATTTACTAAATAATTCCTTCCGATAAGTCTAATAAAAAGTCTAATAACGTATTACTGCGAAGTTGTAAGTGCAACCGTTTTTTGGATATTTAGCTTTGGGAACGTCATACCGTCGTAATTGTATAAGTTGGAACATGATCCCTTTTTCAACTATGTGTGCCAAATTTTATTTCCTTAGCTCTCGCCATGTCGGAAAAGCTGTGTAGAAAAAAGGAAATAAAGAGAAACTTTTCAATAAATCAATTATTCCCTGGGACCACGTGCTAATAATTATGATGAGAGTATCTACAGTGCACTGTTACAAAACCTGGCTGTGCTATAAAGTCACTAGGCACAGCAAACAGGGACACGTTTAGCAAAGCTCATACAGTCCTATTACAAGAAACACCAACTCAAAGTTTGTAACCTCTGCCTAAGGCAACATTTTATAATCATCAAATTACAACAGATAATATAAATATAAGTATGTGGACATGTGAAAAATATCAAATAGATAAAGTGTCAATGGAATAAAGCTGAACGTTCATATGGAATATGTATACATGGTCATGAATCAGTCTGATTGAGACCATTATTATAATAAAACTCTTGAGTAGAAACAAATTATGAAAAATGAGAGAAGATGCAAACCCACATAGAGGATAAGATTTGTTCCTTTTACAGCGAAGTATTATTCCGATTGATCAAACATGTATACTTATTTCTTGCCCTATTTTTTAATTATTTTAGCATATTCAATTCATAATTAATTTCAACAATACTCATAATTTGTAACCTATTCAGCTGTATATAATTTCGGTTTTATGATACCACACAACTTGCATCGCCATACCTTAGTATAGGAAATAACTAATAATTGGGAAATTAAAAAATATCAAAATGAAGTGCTGAAGGCCTCTCCCTACAAATTCTTCGACGTCGGAGATGCATATAAAATGCGTCGGCAATATCGGCAACATACGTCGGATATACGCATATTTTTCCGTTTTGCTCATCGTTTATTAGTCGTTTATGCGCATATTTTCAGAACGAAGTTGTTGTTGAAGATGCATATATTCGACGCATATCTGACGTATTACCAACCGTCGGCTATACGTCGGTTATACGTCGGTTATACGTTTCTATTCCGATGCATTTCCGACGAACTTCCGACGATTTATATACGTATAAAATGCATATTTCCGAGGTTTTCAAACGCATTTCCGACCAAGTGTCAATCGGAAAATATGCGTGTTTTAGACGTAAAAAAAAGGCACATTTAAAAAAATAGTTTCTAACCTTAACTGACCCATTGAACCCTTACCAACCATTCATAATTCGCATATTCATACATACACCATAGCATATTAATATACAACATAGCATATTTATATATTACAACTGAACACTAGTACTTACTCGGGTTTGAACCGGGGACCTCTTGCATCCTAGGCACGGAACATACCTCTACTCCACGGCGGCTGGTGCTGCCTCGGCAGTATAATTAAGTGGTCTAACGTTTCTATTTCGTCCCAAAAAGTTTACTTCTTACATTTTCGTTTTTTGTTACCACTGGCGCTTTTAAATTTAGTTATTTGTATTGTCTTTTCCTCCTTTATGCTTGCTGAGGGATAGTTTATTGAGGCAAATGATAATTTTCAAGTGTATTCATAATGCTCCACTATTGATTCTTCATAATGTCCCCTACAAAACGTCAATCGATAAATTTCCGACGTCGAATAAGCATCGGAAAATATGCGTTTTACAAACGTATAAAAAATACGTATAATACACGTTGGCAATATCGGCATCTTTTATCCGATGTATTTCCGGCGTCGTTTATAATAGGAATATGTGCGTTTTATAGACGTTTAAAAAAATACGTATAATGTACGATTGCAATATCGGAATCTTTTCCCGATGTATTTCCGACATCGTTTATGCATAGGAAAATATGCGTTTTATATACGTTTAAAAAAATACGTATAATATGCGTTGGCAATATCGGCATCTTTTTTTTCCGACGCATTTTTTCCGACGCATTTTTTTCCGATGCATATACGATGTTTCTAAAAATGCGCATATGTTCCACCGTATATCCGACGTATAAGCGATGTTTCAAATCCGCTGCCAACGCTGCCGATGCAATTTAGAGATTAACGACGTCGTTTATGCGTCGGCAGTTTTGTAGGGCTGTGGCTCACCAGAACTAAAACAGTAGATAAATTCCCTGTTTTGTGATATAAATGCTTCTGCCTCATAGGCACGAGAGTTTTTAAGGAAAAACTATAAAAATTAACCAAATTGATTATTGGCATTTTAAAATGCCATTATTAGTGATTAAAATTATTTTCGCGTTAGCTCTAATAGAAGCATGCATTATTATGCATCCTGCATCATTATTATACACTTAGGCATTCTTTATTATTTTATTTCTACTTTAGTTCAACTTTCTCCTGTTTGTCACTTTTTATTTACCAGCCATGTTTTTCTTTGTTGTGAAGCAGAACATTTATTGCCCTAAACCATGACTGTTTTTACAAAACACTTCACCACTTCTGACCGTGATGATTCGCTTATAATGCTAATTTAAGACCTTGTCGTTATAACAACTATTCACATAATCATAATCATGTACCAAGAAGAGTCTACATGTGAGAGCATGCAGTGTAAAATACACTTCTGAGACTTTTCGTTTCTCCTACACTTTCTATGGCCTATATTAAGAGAAACGGTGCCATTTTCACAGGGAAATTCTTACTCAGTTCCACAACTTTTATGTCCATTATTTTCATGTAAATTTGATAAGGGGGAAATCACTGCTTGCAAAGAGTGCACCCAAACTTATCACATTTCACATCCATAATGTAACCCTCTAATATAAATCATTTGCATAAAGTAAAGGTGAAAACATTGGGCTTTCAATATATATCGATACTGATGGAAGATAAAATATAAACCATATTTTAATATTATTAAGAAAAGAAAAAGGAATAAAATGATACCTACGCTTATTTCGTTTCATCCTCTTCTTCCTTATCTATTCAGGTTCAATTGTCTTGATTAAAACACATGTTGTGGAATAGTTCTTGATGTCAGGTCATGCTTAAGATTAACTGAGAGTAATTATAATCCTAACTTTGTTTATAATGTTTTATTGATGCATGGTTTAGACTAAGGTTTGAAAAATGTTAGTTGGATTGGGATAATCAGGAATACCTCTTTTAACAGGTATACAATCTGTTCCAATTGTCAAACATATGTTTCTTCTCTTGGTGTTTGTTACTTCCTCTGATGACAACTATATTTTTTGCATTTAAGGGTTTATATCCTGCTTAAATAATATATCTTGGCTACTTTACCGAAATGTGCACAGTTATGATTCAAGGTTATTTATAATATATAGGATATGTTATTCGGTACGGTATGGTATGTAGTAATAAAACTGTATATACTTTCTATGTCAATACTTAAAAAAAAGAATTTGTCATAAATGCTGCCACAACAGTAATTTCACAACAACAATAAAAGAAAATAGAGAATTTATATTTTGTTGAATTTTCAAAGCCACTTTTTACTGAACAACAGCGCTGAGACTGCTCACTTTTTACAGTATCACAGGCACCTCTGCCAAACTTTTGCAGCCATGGCAAAATATTTGTTGTGTTAAGTTTAAGCTGCTTGTGCACAAACAGTGTTGATTAAAACAACAGCCTACTTTTCAGGCGTCTTTTCTACTCGTACTACAAATGTGACTGTGCGTAACGTCATTGCAATGTGCAATATAATATATAATTCAGTTTATCGGCATTTTTGCTTTAGCTACCCGCACGCAAAATATGTTCATAATAAAATGTGTTTCTTGATGCGATTTGCAGCCCCAATAGCTCTGGGTTGAGTTGAGCTACTCGCATCACACAGGTACTGGAAAATCCATCTGCTAAATGTTGAAGGATTAGGGCTTCGTTTGCTAACTGCGCTACAGGTATAGTAATAAAACAGCATACTCTATTGATACTACATCGTTTTCATATTGACTTTGAGCTTAGCTCAGTTCAATTGTATTTTTAAATTGTGCTTAAAATCTAATAGACATTTAATTTAACATGTCGTCCATAAAAAGTTGATCTTTTAATCAAGCCTAGCTTCAAATTTCAAAATCAGTCTTAAAGTAGGAGGGAGATGTTCTGCACTCAGATATGGATGCCAACACATAATCACGATAATATGAGATACTATAAATATCCTAACTTTGCTTTATTTATTTATTGCTACATGGTTTGGACTCATTTCAGTTGGTCTGCCATATTCAGTAATCTCCTTATTCTCTAACAGATAAACAGCATGTTATAATTGTTAAACCTTGTTATCTTCTTTTGGTGTTTGTTACTTCCTCCAATGATAGGAATCTTTGTTGACATGTATGGGTATATGTGCTATATGAAATAATGTACTTGGGCTAGTCATTAGGAATGCGCAGTTATGACTCAAGGTTATTTATAACATTTAGAATACATTATTCAGTACGGTAAGGTATGTACTAATTATAACTGTATATAAGATTTTACATGTAAGTAACTTCAAAAGGTCAATAACTTAGTTAATCAAATCCTTCGACTAATACAATATCGTGCACTTTATATTATATCATTTAATAAACATTAAGTATTTGAAATTAGCTTTGGTTAAGTTATTAATGAAGCACCCCGCTGTAAATCAGAGGAGCTCATAGAAGTGAATATCACATGCATAAATGCATTGGACTCGTTTGCCTTTCCATTAAGAATAATTATACAAACAATTTAAAAACCATAGGGATTGCACAACCAGCAATCAGATATTTCCTCAAGCTCTTTATGCAGCTATTGAGCCTCATCTTTATTTGTCTGACGTGAATTGCCTGAGTAGACTAAACTTCTGCACGCCCATATATCAGCTGCCTTTGGCAAATGGAACAATGATTAGTACAGTACAGACCCTCTTAATGTTTTTGCAGAAAAACCCTAATGAGGTTTATTTCGAAAAATGCATCTAGTAAGACGCTTTCCGACAGGTTGAAAGATTCCCAATTGCTATTTCTCTTGAGTCATTTAGCAGTTTCCTTACCGCGACAAAAAAAGTTTTGCACTTATGCAACCTATTTTGTACCGAAATAAACACCGAGGATGTTGTCAATGAATTTATCCTAACAAACATTGTTTTTCAATTCGACATCGCTATATTGCATATTCTCAGCTGTATTCAAGACATTTATTTATAATTACATTTTTTTTTGTATTTTCAATCCAAATAATTTATTGAATTCTTACAATGTGTTTCTTTTTACTTCGTTTTTTGCGGGAATGATACCTTGTCCTAATATCTAGTCTAAAAGGAAGACATCTGGTAGTCATACTCTATTAGGTCGTGTAGATTCCCTGTAAATTTTTTTGAAGTGCACAGATATTAAAAATTTTACCATGCAATAGAAGCTCAGAGATAAACACACATACTAGCTACAGTGGTGTTTTGATCGCCCCATTTCAAGCAGTTATAACGTATGTGTTGTAATTATAAGCTTGTTACCTGAGATTTTATGCTGTTGCTGTTCATATGTCAAGTTTCAGTATTCTTGCTCTGCTAGTATAATTCTACATTTACTAACTAATATTCTTCTGGTAGCATCAGTCGTTTTCAAATGTAATAAAAATTTACATGCTAAATCTCCACCCATATATATGCGGTGTGTACTTAATCATATAAACTCAAAATAAAATGAAAAATTAAACCTTACTTTTGTAGCCGCCAATTGTATCTACCAATTGTTTAAAAGATGCGTCTCCAATTAACATATAGCGCCGAAGTGCTAATGTTGTTTTTTTTTTCTGTTATTTAACAGCCTAGCAATCATTGCAATGTATGACAGCGGAGTCTCAGTAAGGTCAGTTCGGTTCAGTAATTGGGCCACTCTCAGACAGCCATTGTGGAACCTTTGGATTTTTTCTTTTAAACCTTGCCACTTGTCCGCATTTGGAATAATATAAGGGAACAGATTTGGCATTACTATTAAATAACAGACTTAGATCCTATCCGTTTTTACGTTTTGGCGCTGCTGTGTCTAACGGTAAGGCAAGCCCTTAAATACAAATCATCTTCATGCATGTTAATTTAACGGTGATTATAACACTCACCCTAGTGACAGTGCGGCATAAAGAAATTATAATAGACTTCGTGTTTTTTACGCACGTACGAAACTTTGCTTGTCATATTAACCCAAACGTCCAAAGTATAAGCCAACGTGACGAAGGCAAAGACTTTGTGAGGAAAACGTTTTTTCTTCTCTTCACATAACAGAGAAGTACCTGGCCATTTAGCTATCAGATCCATGATTGCGTATGTATGTGTTATAATACAGATAGACCATGGAGTTGCTGTGTTGTATGCTGGATTCGGACACTTGTGGAAGGTCAATGCACAGATCATTCACAGGCCTTCCACTCGTCCGATGCAAAGCACCCTGAACCATTATTCATCGTCATATTGGAAGTGGTGATGTGGTGTTTTCGTCACTTTGTATCTGCGGTACTGGCGGTAAGCCTATCCAGAAGTAACTGGTCAGCAGCGTGATTTCGTCGATAAGGCCTAAGTCTGCTGGTTCTAGAGAATCTTATACTTGTCCACTGTTATTTCGCCTATGGTGTGGTTGATATTAATAAAAAATCGGCTAGGTAATATAATACACAAATTTTATCCCCTATTTCACTTTAATCATATGTCGTCCAGTATTAAGCATTCTTCATAGTGCGTGTACAACACCATAACCACGGTGGTGATATGACCTGGTATTCATAAGATCTCATAAACTGGTAAAGCGTGTTAAGATGTAATGGACCAAATAGTAAGCACGATTACTAATTTGAAGAAAGCACTGTATTTAGAAGATAAGTTTTAGAAATGGTATAATTTTTTAGAACTACAAATAATAAGTAACGTTTACTTTGTTAATATCTATTACTATCTATTTCTATCGCAAGATTTGTTATGAGCTGATAATTTATTACATATGCATCTAAATAACTGTAAATGTTTACGGGTTATTGCTAATTTTTTCTCCTTTTCAAAACCGCATGGTGCATATAATAAATTTCTAAATGAAAATAAATTCATGAGGTACACAATAAACATTAACGTGATAGCATAAACATATAAGATCAGTCTCTTCATCCATATAATCATTCTTGTTGATGTCTTAAATAAGCAGATTTATTCATATAATGCGCAAATCACTACTATACTTGTGTATATTAGAGCATATCAACATAAAAATACACGCAATCTTGTAAAATGATATGCACAGTTCGGCAGTGAGTAAACTGATATACAAAAAATCTGTTAAAAGGATGCAAATTTCACTCTCAGTTAAAAGGTACATCTCGTGACATGTCAGTGATATTTCTGGTACTGTAAAAGTGACACATCAATAACCTTCGACGTTTGCCATGTACAAATGAGCTAGATACGATATGATATTATGCTATATTATTAAGAGAGTTATGGAATAGTGGCAGCGCTCCAGCTGAGAAGGCCAGTGGTTACGGTTTCAAGCTGCTCCGAAGACAGAGTTTTCAATGCTAGGTTTAAAAGCATATTATCTAGGCCTTTCCCAACACCACCTCCAGAAGAAGGCCTACGTGCAATTAATATTCATATGTAATCCTTCATTAAATCAATTAATCTATTGTTTGGAATTCAGTATCGTTTGTAATATAAATTAGGGCTTGTTAGTTCTGGCTAGGGCAGCACAGTATGCTATTATATCTGTACCGTAAAATGTTTGAAATGACATTATCTACACAATCGGCAATTAAAAGCTCATTATTAGTATACTGCTTCAATTCATCTGTTCACGTTGCCAATACCATACAAGATGCACTTCAAAAAAATAACTCCAGTGTCTGACACGAATAACTATACCAAAAAAAAACTGTTACACAAATAAGATCTAAGTGCATAATACATACAGATATTGATATGGGATAGTAGTAGCGTTTTTGCAAAGGTTGACATGTTGGCTGCAAACAAGTTCTTTATGCCATTTAAAAAGAGTACCGAGAAACCTATATCAGCAATGATAAAGTAATGAAAACAAGTACTTTGTCATGACAAATAACTTAAAGTTTTTCTGTTTATGATCCATTTCTCTGAAAAATAATTAACTACTATTTTGAAAAAAAAACTAAATCATTGAACTTACCGTTACTTTAGCGTCTATCTAGATTAAGCATCGGCTGTAAAGATTCTAAACTTTTCCACCACTGAAATCACTTAAAGGTACTGCGACACCCTAATGCAGCAAGTGTTTTCAAGACACGAAAGCCCATTAATAAAATGGACGGCGAAACGAAAGATACATATGCGTTCATCCTCATTAACACAAAAGGTTTTAACTCAGGGAAAGAACTTATCATGTGGGAGACAGTGATAGCTACGCTGACAGGGGTCTGATACGAAGCACCACATTGATGACTCTGCTTCTGAGATATCGTGTCTAACAATTCAATATATTTCAAAACACAGATGCATTTGTTAACAATTTCTTGCAACTAAACCCACTATATCAGTCTTTACAGAATAGTTTCGAATATTTACCAGATTTTTGGTCAGGCTACCAGAAGGATGTGAATATGTGACTTCCTCGGGCAAAGTGATAGCGCAGTGTTAAATCATTTGAAGACGTTCCTGTAGAAGTCTAATAATCCACAAAATCGTTTTCAATTTTACCTCACTCTATTAGAGCCACTATCTGCATCAAAATTGAAATTAATTCCATCGGAAAAAATCTGACTTTTGTATGGAAGGAGAAGCATCAATAAATATGTGTTATAAAAACAACGTTTTTGAAATGTGTCCTTTCTTAACAGAGATATACTGTAACAAAGTTCTAGTGGAGAAATATTTTCTAAAGCTTCTTAAAAATTTAATCACGGTAAGTTTACTTTAGATCTGTTATCATTGTTTATTTGGGACTGGTTTGGTATTGTGCTTGAACGTTGAAAAGTTTTATCAGTTTGTTGTTGTAGTTGTGTGGAAAAAAGTTGTCTGCATTATTCTTTAATTTGGCTTAATTTTTAAGTCTTTAATTATCAGTGTCTCCTTAGTGTAGTATAAATAACGAGATGCATAAGCAAAGTATATCTGGTATATTAACATACAGGCTCAATTTAAATAGCTAAGTGTAGGGAGAAATCCGGGTAGGTTTCAAATAATATGACAGGGCGTTTAACTTTGTTTTTACGTTGTCTGTATTTTTTTCATATGTGTGTGACTAATGAATACAAAAAAGAACACCGCTTCTAGTTTATTCCTTTATTCAACAATAACAATCGTCTTCACACATGCGACAACAACTCATAACCCGAACTACTGACTCTCTAAAAAAGGAGGAGATAGGAGAGAGAACGTCACAAAAAAAGAGCAATAATGAAAAAAAAAACGCTAAGTAATGCGCTACTGTGGCCCTTCCGTACTGACAACAGAGGGCTCTAACACACGGGTGACATTTTTAGTGAGCATTGATACCAAAACGTCAGAGATCACGTGACTTGCTTTTCCTGTCACTCCGATTGGCCAATTTTCGGTCCCATATGAGGACCAACTTTTTTATTTTTACTCCTTTCTAAGGGGGCGAAGGGATTTGATGAAGAGAAACTAGATTACATAATAATAGTAACTGAACCAACACTTAAACTTGGCAAAAGGACGGCAAAATATCGAGTTATCGCTTAAAGAAAGGCGACACTAATATAAAAATCCTTTGCTCCTGCTTATTAGTAAGGGTCGTAGAGTATTAAACCTACATTAAACATGTAAATAACACTGTGTGGTATTAAAACAACTTAAAACTGAACGTATAACATGTGTAAAATTGAGT
Source organism: Protula sp. h YS-2021 (assembly GCA_949752745.1). NCBI lineage: Eukaryota > Metazoa > Annelida > Polychaeta > Sabellida > Serpulidae > Protula > Protula sp. h YS-2021. The sequence goes on from OX457027.1 coordinate 405,526, forward strand.
CATTTGATTTTGACATTAAACAAGGTACGATTGAAAAATGAAAAAAAAGAGTAAAAACCACTTTGCAGACTCGTATATAAATTGAAACAGGGTGGAACATCACACTGACCTAAAACAAACTATGTTTTGCACAATGGTATAACACTTAGGTTAAATACTGCTTTGATATTGTAAGTTAAAAAAAGCTATTGAAAATTACAATACAGAAATTTTAATATAATCCCTGTCACACGAAGCATATTCATGGCACCGTTATTTCTGCACCTCAAGAAAAACTGTTACTGACACAAAACGGGTGACATTTTTTATGTTCACAGAATTGTTGTCTCATGCAATCTCACTCAGCACCGTGTATTGTTCCGTTTGTTTGGCTTAAACCACATGTTTAGAAGAAATGAGGAATTGTGACTGCCATTTCATTCATTTGATACCTCAATTTATTACATCCCCAGCATCTAATTGACAAATCTTGCCAACACAAACCTAGGCGTAACGTTCGTTAATGCGTCCTTATACGTGTTGGAGCCCGACTTGATGAATACAGGTATGATGTGTTAGCTTAAAAAGGCCCAAACTAGAATGGAGCCAAACCATATTTCGCTCCCTTTTTGACACAGAAAACGCCAGAAAGAAGCGAACTTGTAAAACACTCCGAACCTAATTTTACTTTTACTATTTAAACCGTTAAAATAGTAGCGAGACACACCAAGAAGACATACGATAAAAATTGACTTTGGTCATGGAAACAACGTCATTTTGACATAAAATATACTTTACTTTGCTGCTGCTGACTTTTTCAAACGAGAAAAATGTTTCTGCTGAGCGGATATAATCCGCCAAATGGGTAACATACGTTTGAACAACGTTAAATACACGTACATTCTTTTTGCAACTAAAAAGAGAGTTGCTCAACCCCAGAACGAACAAGCATCCCCTTCTTGCGTCGCAATCACCCAAAAAAACGTGAAACCATAACATAATGTACAAAGAAACCTTCACGACAAAATTACACTCACCATCTCTGGCCACGAAAGTGCCAGAACACCACAATCAATTAATCAATCAATCAATCAATCAATCACTTGCTTCCAGCAAACACAGCTTAGTGATCGGCGTCGATACGTTCGTCCCCTGCTCGTCACAGATGGGTGGACACATGTGACTCAAGCAAGGTGTCACTGTCCTCTTGGGGAGCCCTCTATCATCAACACCACGACACCCACGAGTACGTCTCGTTCCGGCTTCCTCCACTTCCGACGTTGCTGCAAACTCGTCAGGTGTTCTCTCACCCAGCGGCTCTAGAAAATTTTTGCCACGTGTTGCGCTTGACTTCTGGTTGCGTAGTTGTGACCTGCCGAAACAAGAACTGACGGGTGACAGGAGTTGGTCTTCGCCTGAGTGAGAACCTCTGGGTGGGCAGCATTTTCCCCCATTGCTGTGAGCGGTCGTTCGTTCAAGATACTCTCTACCTCGTACTGAGAGAACATGCGCTCTACCGCACCGTTCATGTGGCTGGCATATGGCGGGTTGAAATGTCACACCACACCTTTGTGAAGGAAGGCCCGGTTCAGCTGCCCCTCGTTCCAGCGCTGCAACTCTTCACTCATCTCTCTTTCGCCGCCGACCAGGTACGTGCCGTGTTTGCTGAGCAGCTTCTCCGGCTGACTGCGGTGACTGAAAAAACGCGTGCAGGCGCTCACAAAACTTGTAGCGATGAAGGAATTAGCTACTTTAAGTTAAATAGCCTTGGACGTCAGACAGATGAAGACGCAGCTGTAACGTTTGACCGACCTCCTTAGGAATTTAACGTTCATACGGCTATGGTTAGGATAAAAATCGACCGCCGGGAAGATGAATGGGGAGCGATGCGGCGTCACTTGCTCTTCTCTGGGGGGTTATCTGCTGCCGACAAGGCGCTGCTTTGCTCCAGCAGCATCTCATACACTGGCTCCGTTCTTGCTTAACCATTGCATGACCTCGGACGATCCACACTTGCTCTCTGAACTTGGCCAAGACCTAATTGGTACCTGACTGCAAACGTCCTCCCACCGTCTTCCAACCGTCTTGTACTTGTGGGTCCAGTGCAGCCAGACGACTTTGAACAGCTTTTCCTTGGGACATTTTGCACCACTCGTCTCTCGTTTCTCTGCCGGTGGATTCTGCGGCCACTCTTCGTCTGCCTGGTAGAGGACTGCTAGACCTTTCAACCACGCTTCGACATCAGCGTCATCTCCTGCCCGCAAGCCCCTAGAGGCCACATCTGCCGGATTCTTCAGTCCGTTGACGTGCCTCCACTGATTGATGTCTATCTTCTCGAAATGATGGACAGGCGTTTGGCTACGAACATCTTGAACCGTTTGTCGATGTTATGTAGGTAGCCAATAACAATCATACAGTCGGTCGAAAACGCTGTCATGCACAGCTGCCAATCCAGCTTGCGTTCAGCTTGGCAGGCAATCCTAGTTCCATCTACCGCCGCCGTAAGTGCCATACTCTGGACTTGCCCAGCACTAGAGCACAGGTCACTGCACCACTGGCGTCTACGAAACGGAGGTAGGCGCACGCTCCCTACCTCACTTCACTGGCATCATAAAACAAGGGCGTCGACGACGTTTTCGAACCTTGTCTTAACGTTTTGGTTTGTCACTGATCTGCTGTAGATGTAGGCAAGGCATCATCAGAACCCAGGTCGTCTCTGCGCATTTCTTGTAGCAACCTTCTAGCTTGGAGTGGGACTGGGGAGCCCCAGCGGATCAACCAGGGCGCAGATCTCCGACAGAACACCCCGTCTGGTCAGAATTTTCTGAAATTGATTTACTTCAAACAGAAGGAGTAGCTCTGCACCTTCCACACCAGGCACAGGGCTCGTTCTTTGCGGCAGATGGTCGCCCAGCCGGAAGTGATTTGGCTCTCTTCTCCTCTGGGATTGCTTCTATGACTGACTCGTCAGTCTTGATCCATTTCGTAAGATTGAAATCTCTGCGCCTGGACAGTTCAATCAGGTCACTAGTGCCTCTTCCGCATCGGCTACCGACTTCAGGCAGTCATCTACGTAGAAGCTGCATATGACAATGTCAACGACACTCTCCGTCTTAGAGCGTACGCGGTGCAGCTTGGAGATGAGGTCTCCGCAAAAACGAGGACCTTTGCGTTAGTCCTGAGCTGGCTTTCTGACGTCACCTCCGGACCAGCACAGGAAACGCAGGGCGCCACGGTCAGCTGGCGTCACACGGACCTGGTGAAACATCTGTTCCACGTTCACTGATATTGCGATCTTCTCTTGCCGGAACCTCAGGAACACACCCACCAGATCGACAGTCCCATCTGGTAGTAATCGTCCGAATCAACTTCCATGGCCCACACCACCCTGTCCTCCTTGGACATAACAACCGGGTAACTGGACTTGCTGATCTCGCTGAAGTCGGCTTCCCACATCCTTTCTTGTAGCTGCATGTCGGATACTCTGGTAAAGTTAACGTAGATTCGCAGCTCCGACCCGGTTTCTTGGCCCTCAGACTGCCCATCCCAATTCGCGGATAGCGTATGGCTCGTCATTGGCTCCACTTCTGACCTCGAGAGCAACGTGTGCCTGTGGTGCATCCGTGATGATCAGCAGAGAGACGCAAACCCTCTGCGACTAGGGACCCTTGACCTGTTGGATGTGGGCCCATTTCTGCAGATCTCCCTCCCTCAGCATGCTATAGGTTCACACAGGCAGAGTCTTCACGGATCAAACACGGACCAACTTCAGCTCCGGTTCACTCTCCAGCGATCGTATCATCAAATCTACCTCTCTGCTGTAGGTTTTTGGGCGGAGGTGACAGAGCTGACTGCGAAATTGGCCGCTCTCCCTTTTATTTTCAGCTCCCGGAGCAAGCTCTCACTGCACAGCGTCTTTTCACTCCAGTCATCGAGCAGGGCGTAGATAAAACAGACCCTTCCTTCGGCTTCCGCCACAACTGGGATCACCCCCATGAAGCTCGCCTTGGTTCCGGTTGCCGCTGTGCGGTTAACTACTGCATTACCCCACTCGTGAAACAAGGGGTGATGGTCACGGGTGCAGTCCGGGACCTTACACTGCTTCTCCCAACAACAATCTCGAGAGAAATGTACGGGCTTCAGACAGTTGTTGCATAGCGGGCCTTTTCTGGAGCACTCGAGCTTCTGTTGGAGCGACATCTTCGCACTTCCTGGGCTTTGTAGGACAAATACGACAAAATTGCTCTTACTCACAAGTCGCCCATTCACAAGAGGAAGGATGGCATTCACCATGACAGTCTTGCTTCGCAGTGTTGCGCAGTGTTGCGCACTGGCCTCAGACGTTGCACGCGGATCTTGCCTTTTCGCTGATGAACGCCATCAGGTCTCGGAATATCGGTTCCTTGTTCTTCTCGTAGCTCCTCTGAGTCCACTGGTTGCGCATGTGGGCTGGCAGCCGCTGCAAAACCTTCAATAAAGTGTCGATGTTGTCATCTCTTTTTTACTTATACGGCTATTTCTCCTTCCGGGTGTCTCCAGCCTGGTTACGATCGCACTGCGAAGTAATCACAAAGGTGCATTTTAGGATACCCTGATATTGACGAGGCTGTAATAACGCGAGAAGACAGCTTCAAGATACATCCTATCTTATGTCTTGATATCGCTTTGACAGCTTGTAAACAGCTCTTTTACTCCATCTTTAATGTGCATCTAACTTGATTGACTCAGTTTTGTGGTTGCAAAAATAAGCACATTTGGTGTGAAATTGGGCCAAGTTTAACTAATCAAAATTTCTTGAAATACAATTTAAATTATGCAATATATTACAATAATAATTTATGGGGCTGACGATTGTTCAGTTGATTAGATCCTTGAAATGATAATCCCAAGGTTCCGACTTCGAATCCAGCTATCGGTGGCACGCGAGGGATTGACTGTCACTCCAGTTGCCTAAGCTAAGCAAATTCAACAAGCCCATTGCGTCTTTCAGTCAACCTTTTAATTAAAAAGCATCTTAATGCATGTTTTGTCCTTACTGAACACTGATGGCGGTATTGAATATGAATATTCATGCACAAATCATTTTGCATCTTGATGCAAGAGCATGTTATAGTTTTAGCCAACTGTCAACAACTACAATACAATCAATTGCTTTTGAAACAGTACCGTAAAAATTGATACGCCCAAAAAAGATTATGAAAAATTCTTTAAAATTTTTGTGCGGATCTCATGGCACACCATTATAGTACCTCTGTTAATTCGTAAGTCAGATATCAAATTTCACATAAGGAAGTCACAATTGATCCCAAGCAATTTCTCTGTGTTGAAGTCATCGTTGGTATTCAGAATTTAGGTCATAGAAACTAAATGAAAATGGCCTGTCTGTAAAATTAAAAGAGTTTTCGATATTGTGTTTATTAAAAGATCATTATTTAGATATACAAGAAAGTTATTTAATGGAGGCTTGCTCATTTAAGTTTGTTTGTGATACGTTGCCGAGTTATCCAAACCAGTTATAACTAATCATAATGAAAACAAAGAGAAAGAACATGTTTCAACAACAATAATACCCACAATATGCATTGAATATGTAAAATCTTAATTTATACAATTAGCGTGTTTTTTCTTTGCTTTGAAAGACTATCTTTGTCGTTTTAATTTTACGTATGTATTTCCAGACGCATTTTGCTTGCAGCAACTTTTATATTTCTTGTTCAGTTCACATCAATCGTTTCAACACTCTTCCCAACACACACAGACACACACACACACACACAAACACACACAAACGAGAGCGCACGCGCGCATACCTTAGCACACGTATGTCTAGATAGAGTGCGATTCCTTTCATTCAGGAAATGGGGGAGAGATTTTGAAATCTTTTTTGTATTACTTGCCTTTATACAAATAGGTCTATGACACCTAGAATCCATGACTAAATCCATCAGTGAGCTTAAGCATATATTTGGAGAGAATGATACAGCAAACCAATATAGTCGAGTGTGGTCAGTCATTGATTTTCCTGTTTTGGTTAGTCGTATTGACACGCATAAAATAAAGGATGGTGTGCGAAATAACAAGTCTTGCCGTAGTTGGTTCGTACGACAACTTTGAACAGCTAGCATTTGAGAGATGCTTTCCAATCATCATCTATAAATCTACCTCAGCAGTACCACGGTTTAATTACAGTAAAAACTATCAAAATCAGTCTGTCTTAGCACTGTTGCTAAACGCAATTATCAAAAACTATTTTAACACCCAATTACTCCTTATAAGTCCTAGGAGGGAAAAGGTGTTTGTAAAATAAGGTAAAACCATATTTAAAAACTCTATTCTATTACAGAATACAAAAAGCAAACTTACGACTCCTAGCCAAGAAAACTTAAACTATAAATGAAGTAAAATGTACAAACTATAAAACAGAAAATACTAACAATAGCAATTCCGGAATGTTATTGTGTTTACTTTATTCTGCGTAGGTTTACCGATGGAAAGAAAGCACTTAAGAATGGACAATATCTGTAAATTTGATTTATTGTAACGACAAATTTTCAAGCATTAGATTTTACTGTTTTAACACGTAATTTCGAAGATCGTGTCAAAATGTTTGCTGCAATAAGTTACCAATAAGCACAATTAAAGAACTGAAGTCTAAAATAAAAAATATATACAGAGTACAACTGATTGTAGTTTATATTATAAGAAACACCAATAGTACAGTGCACGAAATGAATTTAACACATATTAATTAGCACATTGGGAGAAGCCATAGATATCTAAGATGAATTCAAATATATATGACTGAATTATTATTATTATTATCATTATCATTATCATTATTATTATCATTATTATTATCATTATTATCATTATTATTATTATTATTATTATTATTATTATTATTATTATTATTATTATTATTATTATTATTATTATTATTATTATTATTATTATTATTATTATTATTATTATTATTATTATTATTATTATTATTATTATTATTGTTATTATTGTTATTATTATTATTATTATTATTATATGACTCAAGTTACATACTGGACAGTTATAAATTCTTATGATGTCTAAAATCCAATAGTGTCGTGGTGTTTGAGAAACCAAATAAAATATTTTCAATCCTTATTGAATTTATTAGAACATGGTTCCTGATATTGGAATTTGTCATTTCCAGAAACGGAATTATGCTTATTTATGCTGAATTTATTATGGCGAGTATGTAACATTTCTATTGTAAAAGCTAAAATCTAAAAAACTAGAAAATATGAGTGGTATTTGTACGTATATACATATTACCGTTGCAATTAACTTTAATTTTAGCTTTTACCAAAACAAATCTATTATGATGAATCAATCCATACCAAAATTTTAAGGTATAGTTTGGATTTCAGAGCTGTCAGACGTACAGATAGAGAGAAATTAATTATTTTCCAAACTTGTCATTGTTTTTTATTTTTTCAAACACAAATGAAAAATATAAACTTTAGGCAACAGAAATACATGAAATTGATCAGAAATTGCTACTTTTTAACGAAATTATGAGGGGTGTTTTGAAAGTTACATACTTGCCATGTCTAATAACAAAATCATAATAATAATTGAAATTTAAACATTTAACTATAACACAGAATTATTAAGTTTTTCTTTTTTAAGAATAAAATATAAATTCAAATATTCTATTTTCAAGCAGAGATATTGCTCTACCCCAGTGCTGGCACATAATTTTCATGTGACAATACCCATAAATATGAAAAGTAGCGACTGTAATAGTGTCATGTTAATCCATGTTTCTTATAATATTCGTGTATTTCTAGGTTCATTTTGTCGTAAAATAAATAATAAATAAAGCCGTGTTTTCTTGCTTTTTCCCATATTTTTGTTTAGATGACCCATCGTTTATCTCGTTTGTTGTCTTTTCGCTTCGTTCAAATGATTAAGGTAATTTCAACAATTTTCTTAGCTGCAGCTGTTTAAATGCACTTCTATATATATATATATATATATATATATATATATATATATATATATATATATATATATATATATATATATATATATATATATATATATATATATATATATATATATATATATATATATGTATATATATATATATATATTTGAAACCGCTCTTAGGGAGACAATGTTTGATAATCGACCTTAGGGAGACATTTTTTATTGTGCCAAATATTATTCTTATGAGAGTATTGTTTGATTGTATTTTAACATAAATCATCTTGATGTTGCCTTTTTATTGTGATTTATCAGAAAACTTCATTGAAAAAGACGGATTTAAAGATATAGACATTTTTGTTTAATTGTGTGTCTCCCTAAAGTTTTTTATCCTACTAGAGTTTAGATGGCACTAACGTGTGAGTAAATTCACTGAGTGTTTAGAGGTCTGGAAAGAATTTAAATAAAAGTTTAAACAAAAGAGAAATCCTGAAGACTCACTCTTTTCTGCGTTATAACTTGGATTACATATCTTTTATATATTAATGTTTTTATGTACAATTCGAGCCTTAGGGAGTCACTTGCTACTGAAACCTGTTTTTTGTGTATTTCGCCTTTTGGGGTACCAGTAAACAAACACGATGTAAACATGCTTGAAACCTGTTTTTAAAGGCATAAAATGACTAAAATTTGTTTTATATATGGTAATTATTGTTTGCATTTTTGTATGTTTTATTTCTCATAAAACGAAATTATAATGTCGTACGACATGAGTAATATTTAATAAACTTGGGCGATATTCGGAATGTGCGAATAAGTGTCGGGAGAGTTCTTCTCTTCGTACACATTTTATAGCTCCAAGTCTGCTCTTCTTTATTCGTATTTTGCAGTTTATTTGCTGCATCAGATTATCACGACCTATAATAACAATCCCACTGTGAATTCTGTGGCTTCTACTAGTTTGTAAACGAATACGGAATAACCGGCTCAAATGCTGTTATCATATTAAAAGAACACATTTCCAGTTTTGCCAGTTACGATGTGCTGTTCAATTACATGCTTTTCTCCTTGTGTTTGCGCGTATAACCGCGTTTACTACAAAGCTATTTGAGTTAACTGTAACTGTTTGTTCTCTTCGTACACATTTGACAGCTCCAAGTGAGTTCTTCATTATTCGTATTTTGCAGTTTATTTGCTGCAGAAGAATATGATGACTTATAATAAGTTTTCATATTAAAAGAACACATTGACAGTTTTGCAAATTACGATGTGCTGTTCATTTTCATGTTTCTCTCCTTGTATTATGCACGTATACGAGGGGGAGGAGAACGAATGGTTACAGTAGATCCAAATTGGCGAAACATCTTCCGTGGTTCAAAACAAATTTATTTTGTCAACTATCCTACACTGATGTATATTAAAGTCGATTGGGTTGCAAAACTTGCAGCTGGCATATTAAGTGGGGTTAGAATTTAGTATTTTGTTGTCACCAATTATGATCTACTCTAGCCAATTCTATCTCCTCTCCCTTGTACTCGTACAGAAGTAATTTTCCGCTGACATAATAAACTATCTTTGAAAACTAGTAAATAAAAACGAGTTGGTGGAATTCGATACTTCTTTTTGCCACGTTTGGATTACCTTTGATTCCCAGGAGAAATTTGAGCGATTTTGGGAATGTAATTTTCAGCGATAAAAGCCTTCAGTCTGACAACGTGTGGCCTGGTGTAAAATGTGCCAAATAAGGGTAGGCTTGAAAAAACTGCTATGCAGGCAATGGTCTGGGGCAACTGTATTTAAAGGAACAAGAGATATGATTTATAGCATAGGCTTCTTCTCGCAAGGGGCAAAAATATTCGAACTTTCTATGTGCTGCTAATTTTGTATGGGGTTGAGGGTGGATCAGATAGTGGGCACCTGGACCTCAGGTAAGGTTGGACGACAATGTACAGAACAGATGCCGGTGTACATTGTGCTTAGTGTGAATTATTCGCTGCTTATGCGCGAAATAGAAATTCGAGCAATTTCGGGAACGTAATTTTCACCGATTACAGCCCTCATTCCGGCAACGTGTGGCTTGGGGTGGAATATACTAAAATAGGACAACCATATTTAAATTAAGAAAAGATATTATTTAAAGCATGCGCTTCTTCGCGCAAGGGGCAAAAATATTCTAACTTTCTATATGTTGCGAATAGTGCATGGGGCTGAGGGTAGATCAGATAGAGGGTACGTGGACCTCAGGTAAGGGATTATAGAAAGTACATTTGTAGGATATTGTATGGTAGAGGTGCAAGTGTACATTGTGCATAGTATGAACCACTCGCTGCGGATGCCCGAAGTAGAATTTTGAACGACGTTGTAATGTTATTTTCAACGATTATAGTCCTCAGTCTGACAACGTGTGGGCTGGGGTGAAATATGCCAGAAAAGAGCAAGAGTGAAAAAAACTGCTATGCAGGCAAAGGTCTAGGGCAACCATATTTAGAGGCAGAACAGATATTATTTTGCGCGTGTGCTTCTTCGCGCAAAGGTAAAAATTATTCCATTTTTCTATATACTGCAATATGTGTATGGTACTGAGGGTGGATCAGATAGGAGGTACCTGGACCTCAGGTAAGGGATTATAGAAAGTACATTTGTAGGATATTGTATAGTAGAGATACCAGAGTACATTGTGCATAGTATGAATTATTCGCTGCGCATGCGCAAAGTAGAATTTTGAACGACTTTGGTAATGTAATTTTCAACGATTACAGTCCTCAGTCTGACAACGTGTCGGCAGGGGTGAAATATGCCAGAAAAGGGCAGGCGTGAAAAAAACTGCTATGCAGGCAAAGGTCTAGGGCAAACATATTTAAAGGAAGAAGAAATATTAGTTTGCGCATGCGCTTCTTCGCGCAAGGGGCAAAAATATTCGAACTTTCTATATACTGCTAATAGTGAATGAGGCTGAGGGTGGATCAGATAGGAGGTACCTGGACCTCAGGTATGGGATATAGTACATTTGTAGGATATTGTATAGTAGAGATACCAGTGTACATTGTGCCTAGTATGAATTATTCGCTGCGCATGTACGAAGTAGAATTTTGAACGACGTTGGTAATGTACTTTTTAACGATTATAGTCCTCAGTTCCCTTGGTGGGGGAGGCATAATAAATGAGATTAATGAAAATACTGGCTTAAAGGTGTCTGGGTGCTGTGGATCGGAGTGCACCTTCATTTCATTTGCGTAGATACACGCATGAAATTTAGGTTTATTTCTTTTTCTGTGCTGTTGTACGAACCATATACGAGGGGAGCGATTTATTATTCGATCGTATGGTGCCTTATAACCTTCCTCTTTGAAGACAAAACTTCTAAATTGCGTGCACAATGAAGTTGGTCCACGGCCAACTTGCGCTGCGATTTGTTATTAATAGTTGGGCTACGATTCTGCATTCCCAGTGGGGGTAGGAGAATGAAAGATTTCATTTTTGTGCAAATATACAGGAACCAGGGTTAGATCCGAGTCAGCTCTGACTTTAATACTTTGATGTATCTCTCTGTATGCCAGGCTGCCTAGATATGTTGCTAAAGAAGTTGGTATGTACAAATAAGCTAGTTTCAACCATTATTTACCATTACTAACGCAGAAAAATAGGATTATACTAGTTATTAATATTCATTTTCCCAGATACTATTTTCAGTATTAAACTTTTATGACTTAAATTGTTATAAAAACAACGAATTGTAGTTTAAGCGAAAATGTGCATTTTAACGATGGAAGAAAGGTTCGTTCAGTCCACAATGACTGCATACTCGTCCAACGTTATGGATACATATCCATTCTTATTACTATATGCCTTTAAAAGATGTTCGGAATATAAATTTATTCATGTTTCTGCACTGCTGTACCAAACGCATACGAGGTGAGCGATATACGATACGATCGTATGTAGCTCCAAGAAGCGATCTGCTACTGAGGTTCGGCGGAGCGCTTCAAGTCCTCGCTATATAACGATATGCAAGTCAACTGCGCCCGCTTGTGCAAAATACAACGACCCACAAGTCTCTATTGGCATTTGCTAAAGATCCTCAAAGTACAACGGCAATGATACATAAATTTTGTGATACGCTTTCTTTAAAAGAACAAACTACCGAAATAACCACAAATCTCGCGTAATAACTGAGATTTGTTTACATCCAGAGAGCAAGGTTTATTACGTGAAAAAGTCACGATAAATTTTGTAATTATCCGCCAAGCACAAACATACAAACACACATAGAACGTACAAATACTACTGTCCCACTTGGAGGGGGAGACATAATAAAGAAAAATAATGAAAAGTAATGGCTTAAGGGTGTCTCGGTACTGGAGATCGGAGTGCACCTTCAATTCCTCACTATATAAACATTCAGTTGCTCTCACTTCGCGGCACATCACTGAATAGCTCCGAGTCAGCTCTTCCAGGTACGTATTCATTCGTGTTACAATAAGCCTTTACGTAGATACACGAAAGGTGTTCGAAATTTATGTTTATTTCTGCACTGTTGTACGAACCGCATAGGAGGGGAGCGATATACTATTCGATCGTATGGTGCCTTATAACCTTCCTCTTTGAAGACAAAATTTCTAAATTGTGTGCACAATGAAGTTGGTCCACGGTTAACTTGCGGTGCAATTTGTTATTAATGGTTGGGGTACGATTCTGTTTGAAGGAAGCGAGGAATTTAGAATCAGAGTGCGGGATCATATGCATAGACATATATACAGCAGACTCAGTTGACATGTAGCTGTTATTTTATTAAAGTTCAAACAACTAACTTCGTGTGTACCCAGTTTTATCAAACAAGTAATGTATATATACGTAACTGTGGCAGAAATTAATATTTAAAAAAACATACATTGTAAATACGTTATTTGATTTTATAATTTGAAAATTTCTTTCCTTTTTTGCAATTATGCGGGATTGCTTTCGAAAAGCGCCGAGGACAGTGTGGGATTGTTTTCAAGAAGCGCGGGATTCCCGCACATCCCGCGCAGCAGATGGAGCCCTGTACCTGGTATATCTCTGTCAGAGCTACGAAACCTTCTGCTGTTCCGCTGATAGGGGTCAAATTGTTCTGAGCTACGAAACCTTCTGCTGTTCCGCTGATAGGGGTCAAATTGTGCTGAGGCACAAATCTTGCATAACATTACCTAATATTCGTGCATTTACTGCAAGTTCGTGCGAAAAGAAAACAGGCACAAATTTTAGCGAGCTACACATCACTTAGTAGCTCCAAGTCAGCTCTTCATTATTTTTACTTGGTATATACTCCGAACCTCAGTAGCGGGCCGCTTCTTGGAGCTATGGATGTAAGTCGTAAGTGAAATCGTTGGGAAAGAAACATGAAAACGGTCATAAATATATGTTTTAGTCAGCACTTGTCGCTTGCTTTTGTGGGTTCAACTCCCATAGAGTGCTTGCATAACGATTTTTTATGCAATCAGTTCGCACTCTCCGGTGAAGGCACAGCAAGATAAGTATTAGACTAGACCATGTTACCTGTAAAATGGTTACAGACCAAAATTTCTGCAAAGGATAGCAGTAGTACCAAAAGGAGTGCTACATACTAAAGGAAGAGTGTTCACTGGTTAAGGACTCACGACATAAAAGTTCTCGATGGCTAAAAATGTGTGTGTGCGTCAGAGAATGTTTATGAAAGCTATTCTCCCAATAGTTTTAGTCGAATCATAGAAAACTGCAGAATTGTCTACATCGTTAAAATAGCAGTACATATCAAAATGTTACTAAAGGTTTTCACTGCTACTGGGTGTAGCTTCTAAATCTTGATAAACGATATGACATAAAGGGCCATACTTAACGTGGGCTGTGCTACCACCAGGGAGCGCTTATTCGTTGCATAAGAAAGCGTTATGCAAGCACCCCGTTGGAGTCGAAGCCACAATAGCAAACAGCACTAAGCGTTAGATGTAAATCAAACTATCTAGCTGCTTGTATTTTCTTAACCATTGATTTCATTTATGTAGCAATCACAACAAATTTGTTTGATCAATACTATAAGTGCAGCACATAACTTTGCATGTGCATGTTTGTGGCTCCAACATGAACAGAAAAGAAATGGCTATGCTGTTGACCTGAGAATCTGGAGTCCAAAACACACATATATTTTGCTGATGGTGTGGCTATGTGCGAAGCACTAGGAATTCGGAACTGTACTTAAAGAAAGTTTGCCAGATTATCTTGGTACTGTTGGTACTGTTGAAACAGTGTTCGCCATAAATATACATTTTGTATATATCTACTGAAGACAGCATTTATTACATAAAGGCCTAAATGAAAGCACACAAACGACTATGTGCAAAACACCTCAGTGGTGATGAAGTTTGAATGGACACAAAATGCGATATGTAAAAGCATTGCGCAACTTTGTAATATACATGTTTATTGCCGCAAATTAAAAAGAAAAGAAATGGCTCTGCAGTTAAGCAGAGAATCTTAAGTCTAAAATAACGATGTTATTTGCTGATAGTGTGGCTATGAGCGAAGAGTTAGGAATTTAGAACAGTACTCAAAGAAGGGTTGCCAGGGTATCTTTGTATTGGTACCGTTGAAATAGTGTTTGCCCTAAATATACATTTTTGTATATATTTCCTGAAGATAGCATATATTACATAAGAGGGCAGGTGACAGCAAACAAATGGCTCTGTGCAAAACACCTCAGTGGTGAGGCAGTTTGAATGGACATAAAATGTGATATGGTAAAGCATTGCGCAACTTTGCATAAACATATTTATGGCCGCAAATTAAAAATAAAAGAAAAGGCGCTATAATTGAGCAGGGAATTTTGAGTATAAAATACGCATGTTATTTGCTGTCAGTGTGGCTATGTACGAAGAGCTAGGAATTCAGAACAGTACTCAAGGAAGGGTTGCTAGGGCATCTTTGTTTGGATACCGTTAAAATAGTATTTGCCTCAACTATACATTCCCAGGTATATTTCTTCAACACAGCATATATTCCATAAAGAAGTGGGTAAGAGCAGACAAACGGCTGTGTGCAAGACAGCCGAGTGGGGATGAAGTTTGAATGGACACAAAATTTGATATGATAAAGCATTGCGTAACTTTGTATAAACATGTTTCTAACCGCAAATTAAAAAGAAATGGGACTGCAGTTGAGCAGAGAACTTTGAGTATATTATGCATTTTATTTGCTGTCATTGCGGCTGTGTGCGAATAGCTAGGAATTCAGAACAGCACTCAAAGAACGGCTGGCAATGCATCTTTGTAGTGGTACCGTTGAAATAGTGTTTGCCGTTAACATACATTTCTAGATATGTTTCTTCAACACAGCGTATATTACATAAACGAATAGGTAAGAGCAGATAAATGGCTACGTGCAGTACAGTCGAGTAGGGATGAAGTGTGAATGGGTACTGAATTGGATATGGTAAAGCATTGCAGCACTTTACATGTGCATGTTTGTGGACCCAACACAAAGACAAAAGAAATGGCTATGCTGTTGAGCTGCGAATCTGAAGTCTAAAATACGCATATTATTTGCTTACGGTGTGGCTATACGCGAAGAACTAGGAATTTGGAACCACACTCAAAGAATATTTGCCAGCGAATCTTTGAAGTTGGGTACCAGATTAGATGTATGAGGCATTGTCTTGGTATGTGCCAAGTATGGAATTGATCTGTTTACCAGAAGGTAGTTTTCAAAATTTTTTCACGTCGGTCCTTGAATCACTACTTTTCCATTGTTAGTCTATGGACTTTTAACACAGGGATGTCACAAATCCCCTTCCCGTAGCTTTGTTTTTCTGTCAATTTCTTTGAAACTTTGGACAGAGAGAAGTTGCATCAGTTTCACCCAGAAACCAAGTTTACAGCTCTCTGCCTACTTTCCTTCTATTTTTCGTATCCCGTATCCGTTTCTCAGCGTTGTACAACAGAAATCGAAGGAAAAATATGAAATGTCCAAAAATCGTTTCTGACGTCAGGAACAACTTATTTTAAAAATAGTGCAAACCTCTGGTGTACAACTATAATGTTCTCAAAATATCCAAGGTTTTTGCACTGTAGCCGTTAACGGTGAGCGACAATAACTAATAGGTCATTATACCAAATTTCAATTTGCCATTAGGTTTGAGAATTGTCTTTTGCATTTTTTTAGTACAGTTTAGTAAGGCAGTTTTGGGGCTATGCAGCATTGCATGTATTTAATCGCTCCTGCAGGTCTTTCGCTACTTCTTTGTAGTTAAGAATTATTTTGAGTCAGAAAAAATAACAAATTTTCAGTGCAGTTCATGATAAGTTTATGGCCAACCCTTAAGTTAAATTCCAAAAGTTGGGTACCAGATTAGATGTATGAGGCATTGTCTTGGTATGTGCCAAGTATGGAATTGATCTGTTTACCAGAAGGTAGTTTTCAAAATTTTTTCACGTCGGTCCTTGAATCACAACTTTTCCATTGTTAGTCTATGGACTTTTAATACAGGGATGTCACAAATCCTCTTCCTGTAGCTTTGTTTTTCTGTCAATTTCTTTGAAACTTTGGACAGAGAGAAGGTGCATCAGTTTCACCCAGAAACCAAGTTTACAGCTCTCTGCCTACTTTCCTTCTATTTTTCGTATCCCGTCTCCGTTTCTCAGCGTTGTACAACAGAAATGGAAGGAAAAACATGAAATTTCCAAAAATAATTTCTGACGTCAGAAAGAACTTATTTTAGAAATAGTGGAGACTGCTAGTGTACACCTATGTTGTTCTTAAAATATCCAAGCTTTTTGCGCGGTAGCCGTTCAGAGTGAGCAACAATGACCAATAGGGCATTATACCACATTTCAATTCGCTCTTCGATTGAACAATTGTCTTTTGCATTTTCGTTAGTATAGTTTAGTAAGGCAGTTTTGTGGCTATGCAGCATTGCGTGTATTTAATCGCTCCTGTAGGTCTTTAGGTACTTATTTGAAGTTAAGCAGTATGTTGAGTCACCAAAAATAACTAATTTTCAGTGCAATTCATGATAAGTTTATGGCCAACCCTTAAGTTAAATTCCAAAACTTGGGTACCATATTAGATGTATGAGGCACTGTCTTGGTATGTGCCAAGTATGGAATTGATCTGTTTACCAGAAGGTGGTTTTCAAAATTTTTTCACGTCGGTCCTTGAATCACTACTTTTCCATTGTTAGTCTATGGACTTTTAACACAAGGATGTCACAAATCCTCTTCCTGTAGCTTTGTTTTTCTGTCAATTTCTTTGAAACTTTGGACAGAGAGAAGGTGCATCAGTTTCACCCAGAAACCAAGTTTACAGCTCTCTGCCTACTTTCCTTCTATTTTTCGTATCCCGTATCCGTTTCTCAGCGTTGTACAACAGAAATCGAAGGAAAAGTATGAAATTTCCAAAAATGTTTTCTGACGTCAGAAAGAACTTATTTTAGAAATAGTGGAGACTGCTAGTGTACACCTATGTTGTTCTTAAAATATCCAAGCTTTTTGCGTGGTAGCCGTTAAGAGTGAGCAACAATGACCAATAGGGCATTATACCACATTTCAATTCGCTCTTCGGTGTAACAATTGTCTTTTGCATTTTCATTACTATAGTTTAGTAAGGCAGTTTTGTGGCTATGCAGCATTGCGTGTATTTAATCGCTCCTGTAGGTCTTTAGGTACTTATATGAAGTTAAGCAGTATGTTGAGTCACCAAAAATAACTAATTTTCAGTGCAATTCATGATAAGTTTATGGGCAACCCTTAAGTTAAATTCCAAAGGTTGGGTACCAGATTAGATGTATGAGGCATTGTCTTGGTATGTGCCAAGTATGGAATTGATCTGTTTACCAGAAGGTAGTTTTCAAAAATTTTTCACGTCGGTCCTTGAATCAGTACTTTTCCTTTGATGGTCTATGGACTTTTAATACAGGGATGACACAAATCCTCTTCCTGCAGCTTTGATTTTCTGTTAATTTGTTTGGAACTGTGGAAAGAGAGAACGTGCAACAATTTCACCCAGAAACCAAGTTTACAGCTCTCTACTTATTTTTCTTCTATTTTTCGTATCCCGTCTCCGTTTCTCAGCGTTGTGCAACAGAAATCGAAGCAAAATATGAAATTTCCAAAAATCTTTTCTGGCATCAGAAAGAACTTATTTTAGAAATAGTGGAGACTTCTAGTGTACACCTATGTTGTTCTTAAAATATCCAAGCTTTTTGTACGGTAGCCGTTAAGAGTGAGCAACAATGACCAATAGGGCATTATACCACATTTCAATTCACTCTTCGGTTTAACAATTGTCTTTTGCATTTTCGTTAGTATAGTTTAGTAAGGCAGTTTTGTGGCTATGCAGCATTGCGTGTATTTAATCGCTCCTGTAGGTCTTTAGGTACTTATTTGAAGTTAAGCAGTATGTTGGGTCACCAAAAATAACTAATTTTTAGTGCAATTCATGATAAGTTTATGGCCAATCCTTAAGTTAAATTCCAAAAGTTGGGTACCAGATTAGATGTATGAGGCATTGTCTTGGTATGTGCCAAGTATGGAATCGATCTGTTTACTAGAAGGTAGTTTTCAAAAACATTTTCACGTCGGTCCTTGAATCAGTACTTTTCCTTTGTTGGTCTATGGACTTTTAATACAGGGATGACACAAATCCTCTTCCTGTAGCTTTGATTTTCTGTCAGTTTATTTGAAACTTTGGAAAGAGAGAACGTGCAACAGTTTCACTCAGAAACCAAGTTTACAGCTCTCTACTTATTTTCCTTCTATTTTTCGTATCCCGTCTCCGTTTCTCAGCGTTGTGCAACAGAAATCGAAGCAAAATATGAAGTTTCCAAAAATCTTTTCCGGCATCAGAAAGAACTTATTTTAGAAATAGTGGAGACTTCTAGTGTACACATATGTTGTTCTTAAAATATCCAAGCTTTTTGTACGGTAGCCGTTAAGAGTTAGCAACAATGACCAATAGGGCATTATACCACATTTCAATTCACTCTTCGGTTTAACAATTGTCTTTTGCATTTTCGTTAGTATAGTTTAGTAAGGCAGTTTTGTGGCTATGCAGCATTGCATGTATTTAATCGCTCCTGCAGGTTCTTAGCTATCTATTTGACGTTAAGCCGTATCTTTAGTCGCCAAAAATAACTAATTTTTAGTGCAATTCATGATAAGTTTATGGCCAACCCTTAAGTTAAATTCCAAAAGTTGGGTACCAGATTAGATGTATGAGGCATTGTCTTGGTATGTGCCAAGTATGGAATCGATCTGTTTACTAGAAGGTAGTTTTCAAAAAACTTTTCACGTCGGTCCTTGAATCAGTACTTTTCCTTTGTTGGTCTATGGACTTTTAATACAGGGATGACACAAATCCTCTTCCTGTAGCTTTGATTTTCTGTCAGTTTATTTGAAACTTTGGAAAGAGAGAACGTGCAACAGTTTCACCCAGAAACCAAGTTTACAGCTCTCTACTTATTTTCCTTCTATTTTTCGAATCCCGTCTGCGTTTCTCAGCGTTGTGCAACAGAAATCGAAGCAAAATATGAAGTTTCCAAAAATCTTTTCCGGCATCAGAAAGAACTTATTTTAGAAATAGTGGAGACTTCTAGTGTACACATATGTTGTTCTTAAAATATCCAAGCTTTTTGTACGGTAGCCGTTAAGAGTTAGCAACAATGACCAATAGGGCATTATACCACATTTCAATTCACTCTTCGGTTTAACAATTGTCTTTTGCATTTTCGTTAGTATAGTTTAGTAAGGCAGTTTTGTGGCTATGCAGCATTGCATGTATTTAATCGCTCCTGCAGGTTCTTAGCTATCTATTTGACGTTAAGCCGTATCTTTAGTCACCAGAAATAACTAATTTTCAGTGCAATTCATGATAAGTTTATGGCCAACCCTTAAGTTAAATTCCAAAAGTTGGGTACTAGATTAGATGTATGAGGCATTGTCTTGGTATGTGCCAAGTATGGAATTGATCTGTTTACCAGAAGGTAGTTTTCAAAATTTTTTCACGTCGGTCCTTGAATCACTACTTTTCCATTGTTAGTCTATGGACTTTTAACACAGGGATGTCACAAATCTTCTTCCTGTAGCTTTGTTTTTCTGTCAATTACTTTGAAACTTTGGACAGAGAGAAGGTGCATCAGTTTCACCGAGAAACCAAGTTTACAGCTCTCTGCCTACTTTCCTTCTATTTTTCGTATCCCGTCTCCGTTGTACAACAGAAATCGAAGGAAAAATATGAAATGACCAAAAATCGTTTCTGACATCAGCGAATAATAGACACTATGCACAATATGCAGTTACATCTGTACCGTACATTGTGGTACAAACGTACTTTCTATAACGCCTTACCTGATGTCCAGGTACCCCTTATCTGGTCCATCCTAAGCCCCCTTACACAATATGCAGTATGTAGAAAGTTCGAATATTTTTGCCTCTTGCGCGAAGAAGGGCACGCGTTAAATACTATCTCTTGTTCCTTTAAATATGGTTGCCCCAGAGCTTTGCCTGCATAGCAGTTTTTTAACGCCTGATCTTTTTGACACATGTCACCCCAGGCCACACGTTGTCAGACTGAGAGCTAAAATCGCTCAAAATTACATTTCAAAAATCGCTCGAATTTCTACTTCGCGAATGCGTGGCGAATAATGCACACTGTGCACAATGTGCACTTGCATCTGTACTGGACATTGTCGTACCAACGTACTTTCTACAACGCCTTAAAAATTTATCGTCACTTTTTCATGTAATAGACCATGCTCTCCTTATCTGAACAAATTTCAGTTAATACGCGAGATTTGTGGTCATTTCCGTATTTTGTTTTCAAAGAAAGCGTAGCACAGAAGTTATGTGTCATTTCCGTTGGACTTTGAGGGCCTTCAGTAATTCAATTTAATGCCAATAAAAACTTGGTCGTTGTATTTTCCACACCACCACAGAGGTGCCTCAAAGTTGACTTACATATCGATATATAGTGAGGATTTGAAACACTCCGCCTAACGTCAGTAGCGGATCGCTTCTCGGAGCTACATACGATCGTATCGTATACTCATACACATTAGAAACAGTTTCTAACTCTCTTAAATCCCACGTAAATAAGCGGGAACTGACTTGGAGCTATCACATGCTTACGAAACAAACGGTTACAGTAAATTCAAACTGTTAAAATGAAAGTCCCGACAGTAACTCACATTATGTACGATTATCGCCCAAGATTCGAAAACTGAAGTTAGCTGAAAACAAGCCAGCAGACAATAAGAAACTGAAGCTGGCAGACAATAAGGAATTTAAGGTTATTATTCGCGAACACTTCAATATTTGTCAAAACAAAGTGAGTGATAATATGAGTTCTTGAAAAGATGTTTTGATAAAAAACGTAACAAAGAACATCCACCATATTAAAACACACGTAAACAAAACAACAACAACAATAAGAGGTACAAGTATCCGGTATCGATTCCTCACATTTTATGTGATTTAAATAGAAACGTTGCTTACATGTGTTACAAGGAGAGAAACACGTAATTGAACAGCTCATCGTAATTGGCAGAATTGAAAATGTGGTCTTTTATTGTGAACGAAAGCACAAGGAAACCTTTCAAAATTTTTTAGCAAGAATAAATAACGCCAAACAATAGTCACAGTAAGAGATATCATGGCGACTTCAAAGGATAAACAGCATTTTTTAAAACGTAAAATGCAATGATGCTCATTTTCTCAAGAAATCGGTGCTTAACGCTGTGTGCTATTGTGGGTTCGACTCCTACAGCGTGCTCGCACAACGATTTCTTGTGCAATAAATTTGCACTCCCCGGTGTTAGCACACATATATAAGCACTACCAGGCAAAATCCACATTAAAAATAATAAATGAAAAAAAGAAGCTGAATTTTTATGCTTTCAAATGTTTATTTGGCCGATTTGCGAGCTGGCACGTAGTAGCTGATAATCGGCGCCAAAAGGCATACATAGACATTCTCTGACACAACTACGCAAATTGTTGTTTCTTTCAAATGTATGGATAACATCACTCCATGTAATATATATTTAATATATGCATGTGTCACTATTATTATTATTGTTACATATTGGCCTGTTACATACTGGACATTTTGTTACATACTGGCCAGTTATAATCTACATACTCGCCAGTTGTTACATACTCGCCATGTCATGTTACATACTGGACGGTAATATGTTACATACTCGCCAAATCATATTATTATTATTATTATTATTATTATTATTATTATTATTATTATTATTATTATTATTATTATTATTATTATTATTATTATTATTATTATTATTATTATTATTGCATTTTAAACTTTCGCTGTTAAGAATTGAAACTTTTTTTCTCAAAAGTTCAATTTTACATATCAGTAAACAATTTTGATATCAATATCAAATTGAATAATTTGTTATGTCAATAATTATTTTTAAGATCAAGACTACATTTAAAGATATCAAAATGTAATTATAGATAGCAAAGAAAATTTTTTGATAGCAAAAAGTAATTCTTTATATTAATAATTGTCTTATAAATGTGAAAATGGTATGAAGAGTTTCTGAGTTGGGTTGTGTTTTGCTTTACTCATCATTTGGTTAAAGCAATAACTGTGCCAAATGCAATTACTTTACAACAACACAAGAAAATAGGAATGTCTGCGAACTGTTTGACGTGCATTTGCGTCAACCTAATAGATCTAAACATTTGATTAATCCGGTAATAAACCAGTTCATTTTCTTCTAGAAATTATGGTTAAATCACATTGTTTAAAGTATTGAAGACCATTTATCCTAGGACTTGGTTTCATAGTACAATGTAAGAAGGTTTATTGCTTTTTTAAGACCGTAAAATAACACCGATTACACATCAAGTTAGGTATTTAGGCTAAATATGATATGCATGATTTTCATATTTGATTCTTTGCTGTGGTTTTTTTTTCTCCAAATTTTTTTCTCAAGACAGAAAGGGCATAATGCATTTCATTAAATATATAAACAATTACATTTGGCCATGTTTTCACCTGTTATACATTATTTTGTTCAATCATTAGAAGATTGTTTTCGTTTATTCACTTGTTCACCACAATTTAAACCTATCAGGATCTTCACTAGGTGTAACGAAATTCCAGACTTGAATAACTAAATAATTATTTAGCCTTCAGCTAAAGTAAAATCTTTTCTGGCCTTGTTCTGTCTGACTAACACTTGTGTGTACATTTACTTTCTTCAAATTAAACTAATTTACTCCAACATGGTAGCAGCTATTTAAAATTGCATCTTTCTTTGCCTTATTAGAATCAACAATTACAAATTAGTTTTATCAAGTTAAAGCGCCTTTAATAGTGTGAATTACCAGGAAACGGACACAGATATAGCGAATATTACTCTTGGAACATTTTAAAACCAACATATACTGTAAAACTTTCAAGCATTGTTTTCATTCTCTCATTTTTATTATATTTAGAGCAACAATTCAAGTTTTCTCTATTTTCTCCACTCTATCTATCTCTCTATCTCACTATCTCTCTTTCTTTGTCTCTCTCTCTCTCTCTCTCTCTCTCTCTCTCTCTCTCTCTCTCTCTCTCTCTCTCTCTCTCTCTCTCTCTCTCTCTAGGAATAGAGCAGTTCGATTCGTCTATATCAACGCTGTAAACAAAATATCAATATACTTCAGCAGATGATCATATTTGTTTATTTACATACCATACAAAACATTCCGACCGATTTCATCCTATAATTTCTAAAATAATACTATACAGCAGCCAATAACTCAGTTCTAGAAATATATGAACATATTAGACATTGATTTATTATTTATTTTGTTTAAAAAAGTTAATCAGAGAACGGAATTGGCAACTGACAAATGTTTAAACCGTAGAAAAGTAGCCTAACATATGATAAATAGTAGATATTTTAATACTTACATTGGACTCATTATCTATTTGGATTCGGTGTGATCCTTAAAGTTAAAGGTATTAGATGAATGTTAACAAACAGTTGCTAACAATTTTCGGGCACAATTCCCCTCTTTCTCTGCAACCATTCTTCAATTATCGGGGACCAGTAAATTTGTATCAGATTTATAGAAATTCCATTTTATTTTGCAGGAAAGACCATTTATTTTCAAATTATTTATTGTGATTCCGTTTCACATTTCCTTTCCACACTTGAGAGGTTGTCTATGCCTAAAATGAAAGTGCTAAGAAAAAGTGCACTCTTTATTTATTTATTTTTTTTTTGTGCGGGGGGGGGGGGGGGGGCATGCCAAACTGTTGTGCGCTAACAGTTTCCAGATTTTATTTTCTATGTAACAACGTTAATGTAAATAATAAAAGCCGCAATATTTATGTGCAGTTAATAACCAGTACTATGCGCCTTATAATCATGGTTCTCTTACCACCCGCTAATTCCTTAAGTTATAGAAATGCAAATATGTGTAATGGCTTAGCAATGATTTTATTTTTGTGATATTTTCCTCTATTTTGCTAATTAAATCGAGTATGATATAATATGAGATATATCTAAAAATTATCGACATATTCAAATAAATACACGATGCAATATCCATGCTATTCCTACCGTTGCGATATCAGTAAATAATTCTTAATATCAAAAACTTAATTTAACGAATAGATAAATACAAATGGTGAGTTGCCGTGTGAGGGTTCGGCCTCCAGACAGGGATCTTACCCCCATATTACCTCCGAGATATTAACCCCGAGTATGTACTGCGATGCAAGCACCTCAGACAAAGGAGTACATTACCCCTCGACCAACTTTAATAAAACTCCATTTCTTTCAAGGTTAATAAACGTTTGATTCGGTGCATTTCTTTCAGTGAAAGCAACGGAATTCCCAACCAATGGAAATAGCAATTACTTCGACTCTGTGCAAATTACACAGGAAAAAATTGCAGACACTATAAAACAAATTGCAATTGTGCGCATAGATTAATGCATCTACAATGGTCGTACGTCAAGAAGAATTAGGTAATTATTCTACCCAGAACGTGGTTTAAATTACTTTGACAAGTTATTTTTAATTTCTTAAGTTTTATATCTTACTAATTATAATTCATTGTAAGAATAGTGTAAATTTAGATATTCGGAATTAAAGGCAAAAGGGCCTGGCATTTGGAAAATCAAACTATTCCGATGCTGGTTTTATACGAGAACAATAAACTATGACACGTAATACAAAAGCTTTAACTCTAAAAGCAAAAAAGTTCAAATGAAATTAATCTTATATAAGATAAATAAAGGTCTACCTAAAAGTGCATCGGCAAATAATTTGCAGTAAAGAGATTTTATTTCATATTACTGAGCAGAAATACTTTTTTTAACTTGCAATGGCACTATCTTTTGCTTTACGTTCACTGCAGCAAACTTAATAAATCATGTTTTGCTACGATTAATAAAATGTATTATCATTATATATGGAAAAACAAGTCTTATGGATAAACAGCTCTTTTATTAGTATATTGTATGACCATTCAAATTACTATGCTCTTAAGAATTCAATGTAAATGGCATGTTCAGCTAATTGAAAAAAAAACGAGATTAAATTTAAATTAATGAAGTTTCGTGCAGTTTAATGAGTGTGGTGGAGAACATAACTCCAAAATGAAGAGTCTTCATTGGTATGGGTTGTTGGTCCTCGCCACAACATCCACGAAATCTATTATGAATTGTCCAAAACAAGAAATAAACTGCTTTTCTGAATGGTTTCAAAGTAGACAAAAGAACTGGAAAATTTAAAGCAAATTTCGTACAGAATGCAGCATGAAATAGTTGTGTTACCAAATATTCTTTTAAAGAAATTGGATTTGCGGTGCTTTTAAAGCTGCTATCTAAATATATAAATCGTAAAATTTGGGACGGGGAGTTAAATAACAAAAATACAGTACATAGCACTAAAGTATTGATAGTTAATTTGATTTGCTGTTTATGCACTACTAACCAGTGTCGCCTTTCTATGACTCCCATATCGAGGGCTTTTCCTCGCTCACGATACCGCTTCATCAGCGCCACCCCTATCCGCATCACAAGCGTAAGTATTAAACTATATGGAATTAAGACGTTGAAAACCAAATCTAATTTGTTCAAATGATGTAGAGCTGAAAATAAATGGTACTGGGGTATGCATACAGCTGTGTCCCCAGAAAGAATGTAATCCACAGTTAAGCACATGTTCACGTATACAACTACTCCCACCACCCATATGCCCATAACACAGGATTTAACGCGGAAGGTGGTGCAATTACAGCTTGCTTTGTATGAATACGACGTTACAGTGCACGCATCATTTCTAGTACATGACGTCATTTTTACACAAAGACATGTGTCTTTACAAATTGTAACGTACCTCTCCAAAATGGCAGCAACATGTAGCCATGTCGACATAAAAGTTGAAATATTACTGATAAAATACAGAAACTGGCACCATCCTGTGAGCGTCGTTAAGGAAATCGACAAGCGACCAATCCACAGTAGAACCAATGAAAGCAAGAACAGAGTATCCGTGGCGGCTATTCCGATAATGAAATGCATTACTGCTACTTTTGACAACTTAGTTTTAATAATAGCAAATATGACTAGTGCGTTGCCGAGACATCCAAACACAATGAGTAGTGGTGCGTAGCAGCGGCGCAGCACCAAGGAGACGGTAGTAATTACGGGCAAGTCGTCGGAAAAATGAAAATCAGCCGGGGTTTCGTTCGACAAACCCCAAATCGTGGATTTGACGGATGAGTTATCTCGCACAAATCCAGTGTAATATGTATCTGGATTTTCATTATCTATCGTAGAAGCCATTTCTGTCATAATTACAACCATTCAAATAGTCTTTTAGCTTACTTTAATATTTTCGCTTTCGATCATCAGTAAATGACGTATTTTAATAAAGTTGGTTAAAACTTTCCTTAATATTACCACCTTTTCCGGAAGACTGATTGATTATATCCAGAAGATGACTTATTACTATGACCATTTTCACTAATAACATTACAAACAATGTAAACCAAATTCTGTTGTTGACTTTTAAAGAAAAAAAATATTTAGTTAAATTAAAACTAACCATTGGCTTTTATGAATTCAGATGCCTGTCCTTTATATCTTTTGAATCAACATAATCCGAAAATAAATTGTTTATTCTAGGATTAGTTTATTTAAAAAAGATAATTTTAAATTACATTAATCAGACTTATTAGTTGTCATTGTTTATCTAAATTTATAACAAACTTCCAGTATCTCTTGATTAATGCATTCTATCAATTTATTTAGTATTGAACTATTGAAATCAATACTAAAACAGCCTGTATAATCATGTATGATAAATAGAAATATTTCTTTTCTTTCTTTTCCTTTTAACGAATTATACGCTAACCATTCCAATTTCTGTATACACCATTAATAAATCAGCCAGACTATAAGATTCATCCTTAAACTGGGACACAGTTAGCCTTTCACCTTAAACGTAATATCCAGTTACTCAATGTTTAAGGAAGCTGTAACTGTTTCACTGTCTATGGCTTCAACTTTGTGTACTTTATGCTTTGTAACGCGTTCTGAATTGGCTTGATAGTTTCATCTGTCAACACGCCTGTTAAACAACGTTCTTGAGGTCTAGGCCGTTAAAAGCATACTCTCCATAAACACATACATCGCTCCTTGTCTTCATTCCATATAGAAGCGCAGCAATAGATCATTTTAGTTCACAGAGTCTGCTATAATTTGTAAAACCTACATTTTTCTTGAACAAAGCAAGCGAATGCAATAGTAACTACAGGTTTCAATGCATTACATTACGAAAATTACAAATAATTAGCTATAAAGCTTTACTACAATCCATGCACCACATTTTTTATTGCATATCTTAAATATAATTGTCAGTTACCAAACTGAACTTTCTAATATCCTTATTAAACTAATGAGATATTTTTCTATAGATTTTCCTCCTTCATTGTTGTGACTTATTGCTACCTCCTCGATTCCACGCTATTACATTAAACCTGCAACGTGATCTGGTGAATTAATATCAACATCCGAAGCAATTTCATATATCATTTATATATCTTTGCCATTGTTTATAATATAGTGTTAATTTTAAACAGCCTGTCCTAAACGTTATGTGTCAGTTATTCACCAGCATATTGTATTCGTGTAAAATCTGAATCGTTTTGGGATAATTTGTTATTGTTATTGCTATGTTAAATTTGGTTTGTGGCTAGTCAAGTTGAAACACAAGGGACCATGTGAATAACAACTGTTAACCTTTATTTAAGAATCTGGTAAATTGTCCAGTACGTATTTAAAGCTCCTTCAAGCACTGCCATTGAAGCTTAAGCTTATAGGCATTGCTTACCAGACTTGATGTAAAGAGCAAGACTATTCACACTGAGACGCCCACGATAAGTCTTGAACGCTGGCTGCTATTATAGAGTTGTGGTGATTTCTGTTAGCCTTGAATCAAGTACGCCCTACAGACATCTCTTACAACACTTTTTTGAAATAATTGAAACAGTCAATGAGCTCAAGAAGAATTTGAAGTTCTTCTGTAAGAATACATTGTGCATGATAACATTATATGTTTAACGTAGACAATTAAATTCCTTTTGCTTAACTAATTAATATCTTTACCTTTTGTTCTAGTTGTGACTGTCAGTAGAGATCTGACAGTCACAACTAAATGCTGAGTAGTAGAGATCTGAAATATAAATTTTTAACTTTATGAATTGTCGTGTCATAGCTAGTAGCTATTGAATAGTTTCAATAGATATAAAATTTGCCTTTCAATAGGACCAGAATTCTATTAAAAAGTATTCTACAATGAGCTTTTTTTGCAATAAGCCTATGCAATGACAAACAGGCGGCGTTTCGTAATCGCTTCTCTCTTAACTGTGAAATGGTTCTGCTTCGACATTAGGGTTCCTTTTATGCTGTCATTCTTTTGCATGTTATTCTTTTGTTTAGATGCAACACAAATTGATCATGTCAATATTTAGCCTAATCATAAGGCAGCGTAACGTGCCGGCTAAGCTTTGATCACATTACGTGACTTTCAGTGCATACGCAGATACATGAAAAGTTCTAATGAGGCTTGAATGAGATTTCCTCGTTCAGCTACGCAGCCTTTTAGCAAAACTATAATAAGATAAAAATAGAGCTTATACAATATTCATCCGTAACCGCTCCAATAGTTGCATTGAAAACTTGTTTTGTTGACTATCAGCTTATGCTTCAGCCACAACAGCTGATATTCTTATTATGAGTTTTGGATCTCTCTCTCTCTCTCTCTCTCTCTCTCTCTCTCTCTCTCTCTCACTCTTTCTTTCTTTCTTTCTTTCTTTTCTTACTCTTCTGCGTTAAACCATTCATTAGTACCTCCACGTTAAAACGTAATTTGCAGAATAACAACTACTACTTTCTACAGTAGGTTGCTTCAGTGCAGTCAAGAAAGCTGTTAAACTGCTTAGTATTCTGTTAAGGGATATATAGTATTTGTTTTCTCTTCCATTGCCTTTGCATGTTGCTTTAAAATGGCTTATTAATCGGAGTTATTCTGATAAAAAGTTTATGATCTTTAAGTTTGCAAAGCTCAAAGAATTATATAAACCGCCAGATATGGAGAAACCAAAAAGCTTTGTAATTTTACCTTTTAATGAACTTACCATATTAATCTATATGCTGACAATAGATCACATCTTTTTAATTTCTTCAATTTTCCTTTTCTGCTTAAAATCTCGTTATTTAATTTCAATCTTCGTAATTCAGCTTAAGGCATCAACTGAAAATAGACATAACCTTTAATCAGACTTAACAAGGTCGGATTTCATTAACTACATCCTGAAGCCAATTAACACTTCTATTACTCAAGTGGAGTCAATGTGCCTGATTGAATAACCCTGAAAGTCGCTGTTTGTGATTAAAGACTTCAAGCAAAAACCTTTTACGAAACAGACATTCGCCATGCGAATCTTGGTGGGAAAGAAACATTTCCTGATTCGTTAAAAGATTTTAAAAGCAACATTTACACAAAATCTTCTCAAAAATTATAACAAATACAAGGGGAGTTTTTGTAGAGGCGTATACAAAATAACACTCCTGTGGCTATTTATGACTACCGGTATATATTAGCAGAATTTTCACATGCCAACAAAGCTGTTTGGGCAAATATATTCAGTTGAGAGAAAGAAAGAGAGAGAGGGGGAGACAGACAGAGAGAGAGAGAGAGAGAGAGAGAGAGAGAGAGAGAGAGAAAGAGAAGAGAAAAGGAAGAGAGGAAGAGGAAGATAGGAGTAAGGAACCAGTAATTTACTTTGTAAGCAACACTGTAAGTCAGTGATTGCACATTTAGGCAATTCAGTTACTATTCTACTACATTCAATGCAACTATTATGCTTTATTTGCTACTGTTGTCTAGTTGTTAACATACTCATCTCTACTAATGAGATTTCCATCAGGTTGGGGTTTACCCTTTCTCATGATATCCTACCCCCAAATATCTCTTAAGATACGAAGCACCGGGTCTGCTTTAACTAGTGAGCTATTGCATTTTACTCTGCTTTTACTAATGAATTCTGACGATTGATTTAACGTAACCAGCAATCTTCTACAGCTATCTATCAATAGTAGCCAGTAGTCTACTCAGAGCACTGAGGAAAATTAGTGACAAATTGTCAGAATGCTCTACTGCCCTTGTTACGTACCAATAAGTTTTGTATTTTATCCCTTTTCCCATTGAAGGCCACGATGTGCTCTGTCTCCATAGATAATATGTTTAACTTAACAGTAAGTAATTTATGTATCAGTAATAGAACTGTCACATGGCTGCCTGCTAGAGATTAAATCTAATGTTGTCACGGTCGTAAGAAGAAATCGATCAACAAAAAGTATTGCAATTGAATTTTTGAACTAAAGTAGAATTCCGATCTCTTCCTCTTATACTGCTGTCAAAAGACGCTATACGTTGTAGAAATCTGACTTGGTGTGTACTGAATAGTCAGTTGGGAATACTTCAGCCTTTAAAATAGACCTATCAGATTTATGTTTGACGACTGGATGACGAATGGAAACTTAGTTTGTCTACCCTTCGACGTTATAATAGTTTGTCAAAGCGAGACATGTTTGAAGGATCTAATCGGTCCAATGTTTGGCTTTTTCATAAGAGCAAGGGATTATCGAAAACATATCAGGAGTGTCGAGACGAGAATAGTAATTCACGGAGACTATGTGGTAATGGATTGAAGAGTGAAGAGGGGCAGTGTGGAAGGTCTCGTTTGCAACACATTCAAAAACAACTGCCTGTGCTGCAATCTAGGACGCAATTCTAACTACTTGCTCTACAATGCTTTTGGTACTGAGTATCGGAATCATAGCAAAACATTATATGCGGCCTCATTTCAAAGATTACTGAACAGAAAGAAAAATAAAAATCCATGCGAATAAATTATTGTTTTTTCGAGCTCGTGACGAAGAAGTTCTTTCGTCCTGGGGACCATATTCTGTGCCACTACCATGTACTTAACTCACAGAAAAAAAATGTTATTCAGCTACACGCTGTTCTTTGTTAATTCAAAAATCCTTATCATTATTCTTTACCTTTTCTTTTATGTTTTTATTCGATTTTGTATCGTTTGATCCCTATTTGCTTATTGCTGCTGAGATCGCTTTTATTATTGATATTTTTGCTACAGCGAAGTTTATTTATCCGATGACTGCTTGATAATTTACTATAGTGCTTGGATTTTATCCTCCTAGTTTTCTTTTCTCATATCTACTCAATGGCATTCAGCTCGATTGAGGTCAAGCTTGACTTCTTTCAGTTCTTGTCGCTACCAACTTTTATGTCCGATATGGACAGCTTTGGTTGTTGCTGTAGCCTCTTTCTTAGTGATATGATTTTAGCTTCAGCTACATTGTTATGTGTGCAATCCTTTGACCCGACAGAAAAGTAGAAAAAAACCGAAGTAGAAGTATGATTCATGCTTTGTGTGAGATTTGTAAAGCTTTACATAAGCATATTCAAAGTCTACTTATGCACGAATCTTTTTATTTCAAAATCATCTAATATGTGTATTTATCTCTAGATATCAAAATGTATGTTCCGTTTGTGATGTCAAATGCGACTAATGCAATGGTAATAAAGTTAGGCGAATCAATTAGTCTTGGCCACCAACAATTTTCCAAAATGTGTTTTTGTCTTCTTATCAAGTAGAATGGATTAGTTGACATTCAGCATATATGCCGAATAACACAAGTCAACTGCTTCATCTTGCTGGATGTTTTGCCTTATGAATAAATATTTTGCTTAATAACGTATTTACTTAAATATTTGACAATGGACAATGGACATGTAACACGGTCTTCTGTTGAGTGCCATATCTTGTATAATAACCATCTATTTGTTTGAATCGTTGCTTAGTCGTAAAGATGCCGCAATGAAGATGTGATCCGTTAATAAAATTGAGGGTTGAACAGAAGGACACTAAAGATGTATCCTCTGTAACAGTAATTAAGAACACTGAAA
The DNA here is from genome assembly GCA_949752745.1 of Protula sp. h YS-2021. Taxonomy (NCBI): domain Eukaryota; kingdom Metazoa; phylum Annelida; class Polychaeta; order Sabellida; family Serpulidae; genus Protula; species Protula sp. h YS-2021. The sequence goes on from OX457027.1 coordinate 438,008, forward strand.
CGCACATTAAAACATGCCGCTTCATTCAGACTAGGCATAGGTATAGCAGTTGTGCAAAAAATATGCGCTCGGAATACACTTGGTTCAGAACAAAGTGTTTTAAAACATATCGTTTATTTCTTTGAAAATGTCATTTGTGAAAACGTTGTTTTTTTTTGTTTGATTATTATGCTTGAATGATCTGCTCTGTTTGTTTACAACAGCTATATTCAAACCACAAAATGAATGGCATAGTTGGTGACGTTAACGTCATGAATGGCAGTGTTGTTAGCACATTTGTCAGCAAATAATAAGCTAATCTTGGACAAATGTAGTTTTGTTAACTCTGCTTTTTTTCGCAAACATGTGCTAATCAAGCGCAAAATTGATACAGACTCTTCATCAATGATGCTCAGCCCAACAAAAATATTTTTTGCAATGCAGTATAAAAATGCACTGCAATGCGAGCTTCAACTTAACTGTAGAACGATAGAATTATGTGGGTTGATTTTTATCTTTTTCGTAAAAGGTCGTAAAAAGGTAACAAATATTAAGCGCAGTGGTGCACCTGTTCCACTTCAACTCCGACAGTCTCGTCACAAAGCATGTGCTGTGCCTGGTTGCTACATAGCTGCCGTTGTCCAATTTCTACAGCTTGACCTCGAACTGATCATGGACGCTCATTAGACCTGAAATTTAATTTTACAGGTAACCTGCCATATTTTGCCTAAGTGACAAAATACCAAATGTTGTACAGTCTTTGCAATACTCGGTTCGTTACACAAACGACTGATTTAGTTTGTGATACGCTTCCCTCGCAACCAGCGCAACACTCACTCAGATGGATTTGTTCTATATTGTCAAAATTTGGTGCTGTCTTTTCAATATCGTATGTAAATTATGGCACCTGTCAAGACAAACTCCCCTCAATACAATAGTCAAATTGTTTTTCAGTGTTACATTGGAATTCTACTATGATTAATAAGTATCGTTAATCTTTGTAAGTAGTTGTTCTTCAACATGTGCATCACGATATGCATCCATCGCTACATAGCACTTCTGCATTAATTTTGCCGGTCTGAATATTTTGAGCTTAATCTCAACCATTGTATTCTATTATCTGACTTGTGAGGCTTAAATAACTAAATTTAAAGCATGGTAACATTTCTTCAAAATAATTTTATGATGAAAAGAATAATTTACTTTTTGTAAATTTACGTATATAAATTAGCTGTTTAATTTCATACAAAATTCACGGCAAACGTATTGTTAAAAAATCTGGCTGAATCACACTTATCAAAATCTTTTCAGGATATAACCAGCAAGCAAGACCACAACCAGTTTTGTCTCTACTTACCCATTGTAGATATTTTTCTTTGCTTTAAAGAACATTATTGCAAAGAGTTATTTCACTGCAATTACAGTTTCCACAGAAATATACGAGTTCGCAGAGGTTGAGTTTGATATGTGCCCCACTATTGCAGTGATCATAGAGGCAGTTTAATGTAATTTTTGCTGTCTTGCTTTTTCTCTAATTTAAGGCCACCATGAAAAGCGATGCGGATTAATAAACATGTTTTGACAGATATCGGAGCAATATTAACCAACAAATACAAAGCCAAATGATGACGTTGTTTTAATTTATGGTCACATACGGTCTTTGTCAAGGACCATTTAATTTATAGAAATGACCGATTTTCTAGGGTACTCTACGGATCTTAGCTGTTTCTGCAATTATGCCACAACGCAAAAATTTAATGTTGTTTTACAGTTTTGCAAACTATAAATGAGACATTAAAAAAAGACTATTTGAGGCTTGTTAACTATATGAGCATACTCAGCACGACAGAAACGTTGGAGCAGAGCTTTATTAGCCCACATAACGAATTCTAGCCTACGACGGAGAGTTCTTGTGAGCAATAAAGGACTTTACTTAATCAACTCACTGTTTTTCCTCCTCTCATCGATGGTTATTATTAGCATCACAGGCGTAACAGCCCATGTAATTGGATAATTGTGCTGTCACGAGCTCTAGTCATCAGATAAAGGGCCTTCGTAAAATATTGCTTGTACAGACAGAGATCAACCGCGAACACCTAAATCAAATTCTTTTCAAGTCTACTGTGCAACATCTCCCAAATACTCCATTTTGTAGTTTTTTGATTGCATAATTTAAAAGGCATGGTAGTTAATAATTATATAAATGGTTACATTTAAACATCAGTAATTCTTTATTCTGTCCTTGCAAGTGTATTCAGTGCAGTGCATCTATTCTAGCACTGGTATTGACATTTGAAAACAACAAAATATAATAAATAATGTGCATAATTTAATCTAAAATTGGGTCAGACTCTTGCATAAATTTATGCATAAGTACATCGACTACTAACAATCACCCGTCATAGTGTAGCAGTATAAACAGTAGCCTAAAAGCTGATTTCACCGCATATCATTCGCTAAAATTAGAAACATAAAAACAAAAGTAGTAAGAGAAATTTGGAACAGCGGATCGCTCTAGTTCAAAGGAAACGAAATACGAGTAAGGGATAGACACTGTTTAAGGCTTCTTAAAACTACCTGCTGTTTCACAAAGAAACTGCAATATATAGAATTAAAAGTGTGTTACCCTGAGACTATTCATAACCGTTGGCTTTATTGCTCCATCCAATGCAACACATACAGAAGCTGATCCTGAAATAGATTGCTCTCTAGACGTTATAAAGCAGGTTTCAGGACATCCATGATATTTAGCAAATGTTGGCAAATAATATGTACGAATGACAAAAAATCAAGTGGCACTTATTCACTTATTCAGACATGTGGCCCGACGGGCAAACTGGCAAGGAAATTCTTTTGTTCTAGGTTGATTCTTTTAAATCAAGATATATCCCATTTCTGTAATGTAAATTCCAAACCAACAAGCAACAAAGCTTTGACACGATTGATACGATGCGGATATTTTGGCATATTCCTTCCGATAACCACGCTCGTTTTATATTGACTTAATATCCCTGTAGTTTTGATTGGCTAACTGAGTCAGAGGGCTGTCGTTGCAGAAAGGAATCCCTTCTCCGCTGCCAGCCCAGCCCTCCCACTCAGAATCTCTAATCCTTTTTGGGACAATGATCAACTCAAGGCCAATATTCTTTCTTTTAAAAAATGGTTTTTGTACGTTCAGCAACAGAAACTAGAGTGTGATGCGATATCATTAGAGCGTGAAAAGTGCCTAGAAGAAGAAAATATGGTAGGCAAGTGTAGGTGGTGTATGTTATTTTGTTAAAATAAAAAATCTCACAGACATGTTCCTTTTGTTTTTGATAAGGCCAAGTACCAAGGAGATCTGGATACGGTGAAAGATCCGGGAGGCATCGGCTGGGGAAAGAGGGACTGAGGAAAGGACCTATTCTTAAAGAAAGCTGCCCTAGTTGTAGGTCTTTAACTGCGTATAAGGTGTGCATTACTTGTATTACTTTAGAACACTTTCCATGCGCATACCTGCAGGTGTGTGCTGTCCAGAAAAATTAAGAGCCAAACAGAACCAACACCTTGCTAAGAACTGTTACTCGCACTACAGATACCAAAAGCAAGTGACTGAGCAACTTTACCATTATACATTAGTCGTAACTGAACGCTCCGAAAGGGCAGTCAGAAGTTCAAAGAAAGCCTGAAAAAATTAACCTGAAATGGTTATTTAATCTATCCACCTGAGGTCGTCGCCCAAGTGAAGTAGTATATTTGGGGTCTACGACTTCACCCCCCCCCCCCCCCCAAGAACATTTCATTGCACTTAAGGTACAAAATGCAATATTGAACTTTAACACTTTCCAGTTGATTATAGGATGGAATCTGCCTATTGATTTACGATCACAGTTCACTGTCTTGCTGAGTAATTGGAATTTATGAGATAATGTACAAAGAGCATAAATGAAACTACTTCATCTCAGTTCTTTTTTTATTATAAATCTTTTTATTACTAATCTCCTGTTACAAATCAAATTTGGGTGTAATCTTTGATTTCTGCGCAAGCGTCAGATATAGTTATCATCGAAATAATCAGTCATTGGCTGTGTTTGCTCGGAAAGCTCTTCCTTGAGAGTTCCGAATGCGGTTACAGCCTCATCTGTAGGTTCGAACGTTAACGTGGCTATTGAACGAACTTCAAGGGAGACACCGGCATCGGTCTGGTATCATTCCTGCAGACCCTCCTTTTGAACCCGACGGTATATGTTTTGAGCAAGGTGGTAACAGCAGGACTTAACTGATGCTCGCGGAAAGTGCTGCTGGAGCGTTGAAATGGCTGCGGACTCGAAATCCACCATGACGCTATCAGGATAAATATCCAGACGCATGTTCTTCAGCTCGATGTTTAGGCGGTCGTATGTTTGAGTTGTCTTATTTGGGAGAAAGTCGTAAAGGCATAGATCATTTACGATAGTTACGTCAGCTAATACGCGCGACTCCGGACAAAACTGTGGATAAGTGAATAAGCTGCAATTCAAATATCAAACGTTTAATTTTGTTTGGTGGATTGCCAATTAATATAACAGAATTACAATGAACTTGTATGATTAAGATTGGTAAATTATTTCGTCAATTGCAATTACTCAATAAGGCCATGATTTGCAATCGTGGATCAGTACGTAGATCTTATCCTGTAATCAACTTGAAATTGTGTAGATCAATACACAGATACTCTCCCGTAATTAACGTTAAAGTGCCTAAGTCCAATATTGCTTTCTGTAGAACGAAATGCTGTAGAGTTACCAGGTTCTGGGAAGAATCGGTCTGCGGGAAATGTCTCGAGTGGGGGAGAATTGATGGAGAGACAGGGAAATATCCAGGGGAATATCCTGTTCCCGTATATTTGATAATCTGATAGAAAAGAAACAAATATTTTGCTGTTACATTGCTTGCGATCAAAAAGCATTTGTGATATGAAAAACCTCAAAAGTGTGCTTGAGCTTTGTACATGCCTGCGCTGGAGAAGCAGGCATGTACCTCCAGAAGACTTGTACGTTGCATTACACTAAGCATTTTGCAGTCCATCGTTCTGGCCACCATGGATTCCTTATACACGTTAAGAGCAGAAGCGCATTAAAATGCCCACTACAAAAGGAAATTGCTGCACAAAATGATGCACATATAAGGAACCCCAGTAAACGCCAAGACAGACAAAATTGTACCAAGACGAACTGTTCTTTGCATTGTAGCACAAATAAGTAGTTTCTATTTTCATCAATATTCAGTATCTCCATGTTGAACATGTTGAACAACATGTTGAACAATTGTTGAACTTGTTGAAAAGGTTGTTGAACCAGTCCATGACGTGACATGTTCCAATAATAATTCGAACACGTCTTTGAAAGGGGCTTGCCATTCGAATACATGTTTGAATGGTATGCTCTTCTCACCAAAAAAAAAAACTTATGTCTTATGTCAAACTTATTTTATACATCATGTGTTTTAAAAAAAAACTACATTTGTTAAAGTTGGTTTAGAACTCTGATTTTTCCCCTACTACAACATGGTAAAATGCTAAAACCTATTTTATACATCATATGTTGTAAAAAACTAAATTTGTTAAAGTTGGTCTAGAACCACCATTTTCCCACTACTATAACTTTAGAACATTCGAATAAGTAGCATGGTAAAATGCTAAAACTTATTTTACACATCATATGTTTTTCAAAAACTACATTTATTGAAGCTGGTCTAGAACCACCATTTTCCCACTACTATACTGGACCAGACATGAATGTGTGCATTATAGCCTTATATGGCATGTTTTCACAATACATTCTGGTTCAGTCCGAAATAGCTCAGCTGGTAGAGCGTGGGACTCCTGGTCGGACCCATGCCTGGAAGGTTGGTGGTTCGAGCCCCGGTATTTGCAGCCTAACCCTAAGCCATAGAGTGCACTTTGAATGTGTATTATGAATGAGTATTATGAATGAGTACATTATGAATGAGTACGTGATGAATGTGTATGATAAATGTGTTTTATGAATGAGGGCGTGATGAACGTATGCGTTATGGCCTAGGGAGGAGTCTGACGGTATGATAGACAGAAGGTGAAAGTGTTGCCCGAGGGGCGGGATCGAACCACCAATCTTCTACTTACGAGTCCCATGCTCTACCAAGTGAGCCACGCGGGACGTAAGGTTAATGTTCGGGAAAACATTCTTCATATAGGGTTAGGGTCACATGACCGATGATGATAGACAGGCATGTGATTGATTATGATTGACAGGTCACGTGACTAATGACGTCATGATGATTGACAGGTGACTTAGGGTTATGCTGCTTAGAAAAGTCTTAGTATGATGTCATACAGTCATAACGTCATTATGACGTAATGATAACGCCACGATGACGTCATGATGACATCATTATAACGTCATGATGACGTCATTATAACGTCATGATAACGTCATTGACACGTTCGTGCGCTCTATCAATCACCATCTGTTCCAGAACCCCAATGGGTATTCTGAAACACCCCATGACGTCATTATGACGTCACTTCCTTTTTAGAATTCTCGTTTTTCAACTACTGGTCAGTGAAAACCATATCCTGTTAAATCAAGGCCAAATATCACAAAGAGATCTAAACATTATTATATTACTGACAATTTGGTAAAAGTTTCTATTAGCCCATGGGCTTAGGTAAAAATTACACTGCTTATCCCTCGGCGCGCATCAAATAGAAGAAAATTGCATTTGCGGATTTAGAAGTAGCTACTTAGATAACTGCTTCAAATTAAATTGATGCAAATTCAATTTGTTCGGAGGAAATTACATTGACCAAAATTTCTTCCTTTGAAAGCCTCAAGTTATCACTGAAACAGAGCATTAAATATCTTTCACAAGCAGAAAAGTCAGTTTTTTTTTCACTTTCGTGGGTTTTTTATTATTAAGTTTTATTTTTGAAGTATGTTGTTAGGCAGCTAACTGGTATAATTTTCTCCTAAACTAAAGGACTCTAGTAAATGCAGATAATTTTCTGACTAGCAATAAGTTAAACTGGAATAATTCGGTACATATTTTATATAAATTTAAAATTTTGATATGTAATTTTCTATTTAGTAAATCTATATGTAAATTTCTATTTAGTTCAGTTTGCTTAGTTTATTTTTGATGTAGATTTTAAACTTGAAAAAGACACAAAACCTGATAATTAGTAAATAGAAGCGTAATTTATGATCGATTCTATCTCATATTCTGTGTGTGGATTTCCTGAAATAAGAAACGTTTATTATAAAAATAATATTGAACGAAAATATTCATGCTTACTCTCTGTGTCACGTGGTTTCTGCTGCGGTGGCCGCTGCGCTCGTGGTGACGTGGTCTGGTGTCCTGTCATCTTTCATTTGCTGTATTGTTTTAATTGTGCACATATGTTACCGCGGTACAATCGTCCCAAACAGCACACTTTGATGAAAAGAGTTTGCTACTGTTGCTCTCAAAATACTATTCGTTATACATAGACTATATAAAAACATGACAATTCGAATGCACCTGTAAAAGCTACTTTTCAAATCTAATACATATATTTTATTTATTTTGGTCTAAAATAAGGTTTACCACAATGCTATTGAAGTTTCATATGTGTCGAAACTGGCATTGTTATGACACTGATTCCTCACAATTACCTTGGTTATTTCAGACATGGCCTTGTTATGACTAACTGCATAATATGAAATCCGACTATTGTGAAAGAAAAACATGTTTTTTTTACACTGTGAGGTCACGGGTCACACCTTTTGTAGACAACAAAAGCCTAATTTGGTGCAAAGCGACGCTTCACTCGTAAATATAAATAGTTTATTTTGCCGTAAGAGGAACGGTTCTTTGCGTTAACTTTTGCCTACATAATTGTCTGCATCGGATAAAAAATCACCTCGCCGTGTGAAAGGGCTCTTTTTCTTGGAACAATTAAAGAATCAAACATGATTTTTCTGTTTCATACCTGCCACAAGCTAGTTCAACTTTTATCATAAAGAAGTAATGAACCTCAATTGCATAAATTAATCCCGATCAATGATACATACAAAATTAGGAAACTGATAACTTTCCGTGTTGTGGTTTGTTTTTGTTTTGTTTTTTTTGTGTCTGTCCAAACAATAATTTTCGATTTTGTTCTTATTAAATGGCATCTCTGTCTATTCCTATCCATTTCTTATAATCCCATATAATTGATTTCTACTGTGATTGAGTTTATTTAAAAGTCTTGTCGATAAAGAATACATGAAGTAAAATAGTTTTAAAATGACCTACATCACATCGATTTCTCTTTCCTAAAATGTGTGAAACTGCATTTCGGTCTCATGAAAACTTGGGAAACGACACAATTCTGAAAAACCTGTAAATCATGAAAGCATTCAAGTTGCAATTCAAGCTGAAATAACTTACGTAAAGTGAATTTTTTCAGAGCTCATAACATCTTATGCAAGGGTTTGCGATTAAAATTTTCTTTTTTATATACATTCTTAATGGAAGAATAAAGACTATCATATTTGATTTTCCGCTCCATTCGGTATTTAATCACAGTAAGGATATGTTTGGCATCGTAAAGATACCTGCATACTGCATGCTTACTTTGGAGACTCAAGGTCACAATCATTTCAGCGTCACAATTTGCAGACACTTGAAGGGTTTAAGATGGTAAAAGATGGGTAAAATGGTTGTAGTATTATGGAACAAAGATTCACTTCTTTCGCGTGCACATGATAGATAACACTATGCAAAATTTTAGCATGGCTGCATGTTAGCTATAGAATGACTACAGCTTAGTCCAATCAATAATTATAGTATCAATTTGATAAACGTTTAAAGAATCAATTGTTTTATAAATACAAATACGATCTACTTAAATTCCAAGCGAACATTGCTGATACATGACACCGAATTACAGCAGCTTTACAGTCGCAACTCTAAAGAACACAAATTGAATCAAGTGTAATGCTTTACTATCTTCTTATTCCATAGCCGAGACTGAGCTCGCTATTTCCAATTCAGCAATCAAATTTGCAGTTCTTTTGCTAAGGGTGTTACCCGTAGCAGTCAAAGTGTCATGGCAACATTGGCGTGGCTAATGAAATTACCAATAACGAGACAAGAAAACACTCAAACTCTGTTCTAACTGAGTCTAGAAACCATCACCATCACCACCATCACAACCCTTATCATGGTCATCATCATATTCATCATAATTATAATCATCATCAGCATCATCTTGTGCTCGTTGTTCTTATTGTGCATGGTGTTCTTGTCGTTCTTATTGTTCTTCTTTTATGTTCTAATTGTGGCTGTTGTTGCTGTTGTTGTTGTTGTTTTTGCTTGCTGCTGCTGCTGTTGTTGTTTGCAGGGTTTAATTCAGCAGAGTTTATACGTGTAACAGTCATTTACATGTTGTAATTTACATCACCTTCTGTGTTAACTTCTACTGCTCTAATTGACTTGACAACATTATACCAAATTATCGTGTTGACGAATCGAAACTAATTTGGTCCCAACGTAGTAATCATAAAAATATCCATCAATGCAATGAAACGACGGGAACTAGATGGCAGAAAACGAATAGATGTGAATTATCTTTGTCTAAGCTTCTAATCTAAGCTGGAGTTACAAATTTCTTTGGCCTTGAATTTATATGGAAGAGTGTTTTTCTGCATTAAAAAGCGTATTATAGTAGGCGTCAAATGACTGTGCTCACAATACAACAACGACTATGTTTTGAAAAGAATTTCTCAATAATAAGGGTTTTCCAAGCAAATCCAAGCACTTTGTGGTTCATCACAAATACATGTCGTCCAACATCTGTTGTGTGTAACGCATCACGTTAGAATACGAGTTAAATGAAAATAGAGCATTTAATATTCTTCATTTAATCTTAAGTTCTATGAAATAAATTTGTTTATTTACCTGGTTAATTTATAGTCCCAACGAAACGTTTCTGTCTCTCCATTTTCTATCTGTAGTATCGGAATGCTTTGTATTTAAGTTTCATCTGATATAAAAATGATATGCTATAAAACAAATAGGCTATTCAACAAGTAAGAGTCTCTCTCTCTCTCTCTCTCTCTCTCTCTCTCTCTCTCTCTCTACATATATATATCTATCTATCTCTCTATCTATCTATCTATCTATCTATCTTTCTGTCTGTCTATCTATCTATCTATCTCTCTATCTATCTTTCTAGTTTCTGAGCAAATACAAAAATAACCTCAGCATGAGGACCATAAACATTCATTTAGGTTTGTTCTAAGTTTGTTACATGTCTAAATATTGTTTTAGTTATTGTGGATTGTCTCTCAAGTCTTCATTGAGTTCATGTGGTTTACTTTACAATACTTTCTCTTGCATAGGACATTAAGTAATAAATTTTATATTACCGAAAATACTTTTGATAGGAGAAGACATTCTTTGCTATTTTCTGGATCTATTGATCTGTTTTTTACAAGATTGATAATCTTCATGGTAAATCTATTGCAAAATTGTTCTGAGTATTGATGACAATTTTCATCATTTCAATTTTACTAACCAGTTGGATTTTTAGTATTCAATTTTTTATTCAATGGCTGCTTATTTTTATTAGAAAGTTTTCTGTTTTAATGTACTCTTTGGACTACCAGTTGCGTGGTTTGTTTCCTCCTTGAGAATTTAAAACAATGTAAATAATGAAGATTTAGTAGATAATGCTCTAGTAGTATTTCCGAATCTTGCAAGATGAGTGAAAAGATTCGGAAATCTAAATAATTCAATCACACCAATTCAGTTAAAAAAATTCGGTCGAAAACTATAATTCTTGAAAACAACCTAGTTCGCTGTGGAAAGTGCTTACTAGTTAAGGAAAATAAATTATCTACCTTGTTTATCCTTTATAAGTGCCATGAAAATATTGCCGCTGTTTTCACAATAATACTAAAATATAAAATGGCAATAATTGTGCTTTTTTACGAACACAGCACTTGAAATTATAAACTAATAAATAATAATAACTATAATTTAAAATCAAATTTAATATACTGAAAACAGCATATCAGTACATTTCTCCAACTTCTGGTGTAAGAAAGCAAATTAAATAGCGTATTACACTGATTGTAGAAAAGAAAAAAAACTGTGTCACTTTCACAGTATGATCTGACTTATGCACAGTGTGACTTTGAGCTCATTAGCAAGCGAAGTTTGATCATTCGTAGAATTGACCCAAAATAGGCTAGTGTTTAAAACCAACAAGTGATCTGGTGCATAATAAGAATTGTTATTCATTAGTATCTGCTTCATTAATGAAATCGCTAAGAGTCACCAGGATGTGAAACACTTCTTGAGAAGGAAGCAAAAAGTAGCTCAGAAAAAGGTTTAAAGGAATGTTCAAGCGACAAAGATTCAAAAGCATCTTTGACATGTTTCACTGCACAAAGGCAATAGCCAAAAATGAGCATGTCTTTTAAGAGAGCAATAAATTAAGAACTCACACACAAACTACTCAGGATATCAAAGAAGTCATTCGATTGTATTCAACAAAGTGGAACAAAAAAAGGGCTTGATAATGTAGAAATGATGGATGAGATTAAATGGATCTCTGGTATTTTGAACCAACTTGCTGAATGGTTCTGTATTAAAAAACTGTAAGCTTAAGTTAGTGTTGTGATTTTTTATTCCTCACCTGCAGCTTTCTTGCACAGCATATTATAAACACTTGTATTGACTTCTTTACAACTAATGGACAATCGATAAAGTCGAAAGCGTTTTTAAAGCTGTGGCATAACTGTACTTAGCAATTTGTTTGTATTTCTCCTCTCTGTTGTTACGTCAAGGTACCAGTCCAAAAATAGCAATATCATGCGTTCAATATTAGAGAAAACCTTGTTATATATTAGAAATATTTTTGCTTCTGTGCGGTTGTTCAACTGATTTTATTCAAATAATAAAACAAATGGTGTACTTCGTTTTATTTTTTCTGACATTTTATCACACATACATCATACCCACTAATCACAGAAAAACTGCACGAACAATTTAATTGCTGATGTTATCTGAAAAGTTAAGTTACTATCAACTAGCAGTATAGCTACTCTACCGTAGAGTTACGATTTGTTTCGGTCTAATTCTACGCTGTGGTTGTTGCAATTTTATTTAAAAATAACAAGAAACTCTAACCACATCAGTGGTTTTGACGGTGTAAGAAATATAAACCAGTTATGGAGTATGTTTGAGACAATAGAAAGACTCAACAAAGATTCTACAAGCTGCATTTGTACCAAATTCATCTAAGTTGCACTCCTCTTGCAGCTTAGTTATTTACCTAATACCATTTTTATACCAAGCATTTTTTGCATTATTTTGATAACGTAACAATTTAGGTCTCCGATGACGGTTATAAATACATTAAGTGGTAGAAAACGTCTCATTTTCACAATTCAAGGAGACAGTAAAACATGAAGCACAAACAATCCATTAATTTGTCGTTTAATCAACAACAACGTTGGTTTTCCCATTGGAGCACGCATTTTCATTAATTGTGAGTATAACATCCAATCATTTCTCTCTTTTGTCAGTATTTTTAAAAGTAAAACTATATTTCACACTAATATCATCTTTTCGGACGTGAGAGTATCACATAACTTAATTGAGCGAACCATAACAAATTCAAAAAGTACTAATGCAGAGTGCTGTTGTGATAAACTGCACTAATATATGATCACAAGTGTAGATGTGATTTATTTGTGTAAGTTGAACACATGGAAATGTACTGATATAAGTGAGTAAAAGTAAAGTTGTAATATTTAAATTCCCACTTTATTTCGCTTTTCTCCCTTGTAAGCGTGTTTTAGATCAAGCATTATCGCTTTAGTAGCGCGATGTATAGAAACACACAACAAATTAAACGCTTCTCAAACATTGCTCATTTTGTTAAAATTAATCAGGATTGATGAATCCATTCCACAAATACCATATAAACTAAAAAGAAGGTTGACTTTTTCATACGTTGATGAAAAACCAACATGTGAAATAAAAGAATCACGGTAATGATTCGCACTGAATTTTATTTGCCCCTTTGAAGCTGAGATCAATGTTCTTAACACCTGGTTACCCCTAGCATAATTATTTATAAAGGTTGATATATCAAGAGTTGGTAGATCAAAATTACTGTCTAAAGTTACATAACAGTCTATGAGATTCATAAGCTAAGGAAATATTCGGAAGCTTTGTTTTAAAGGTTCTCGTAATTATTATATTTATAGAATTGCAATATACGACACAACACGATTATTGTTTAAATGGATAAATTTCTGTAAAAGTTTACAACACAACATGTTATCAATATGATTCATTCATATTGCTGAAATGACCCATGCAAATATGTGGATTTCCTCATCTCATTTTTCTTATGCATTTACTGATACTTCTAGTAAGCAACTTGAAATGAATATCTCATGAATATTTTAATGTTATTCGCATAGCTTTTGAATTCTGTTTTGCATAGAAATTCTATTTAATAAAATGGGAGAAGAGTTTTTTTCTTTCAACTTCTTTTTATTCTTCAACAAAAAAATGAAACAAAGTAAAAACATGAATGAATGGTGAAATATATTACAGTTAATGAATGTCAAATGTGACAAAAATATTTATTTGTAATTATATTAGTGCTATATATAAGTATAATAACTCTTCGGAAGATTCGTGAAGTATGGTAACTTGTCACTGTGGCGGCTTAAGAAGGCAACGAGGTAGTGAAGACTCTTTTATTCAAAAAACGTAGAACTCGAGAACAAAAGGTCGTCTGAAACATCAGTAGGGGGAAAACGGGGGTTCTAAAACAGGAAGTGACGTCATAGTGACGTCACATGGTGTTTTAGAACCCCCACGGGGGTTCTAAAACAGTGACGTCATATTGACGTCATATTAACGTCATATTGACGTCATATGGTTATCATATGGTTATCATATGGTTACCATATGGTTATCATATGGGCGTCATAATGACGTCACGTGGTGTTTTAGAAGCCCCATGGGGTTTCTAAAACAGTGACGTCATTATGACGTGTTATGGACGTGTTATGGAGGTGATATGGAGGTGATATAGAGGTGATATGGAGGTGATATGAACGTCATATGAACGTCATATGAACGTCATATGAACGTCATATGAACGTCATAATGACGTAATATGGAGAGTGGGCGGCCATTCAAACGGGCGGCCATTCAAACAACCATTCAAACGGGTGACCATTTTTTTTAAGCATTTCTCACACTCTCATGCATACACATACATACTAACACCATGACACGATTAGCGCTTATTTCAGTATCAGTGGTGGGCTCTTAAAAGAGCCAGGAGATGTTAGTTTTTCTCCTGCTGCTACCGGTCCCGGTTTAAAAGAATGTCACAATGTCCTGCACTGGCCTACTGCAATGTGTGAGCTGTTGCCCGTTGAACAAAAAATGGTCCCCTCGCATGCCGCAGGTAAAGCACCTCACAGAGTAGCGGTCATTTAGCGCCAGCAGTTGAGTCCAGTGCGCCGCGCAGACCAGGCACATTTGATGGTTGCACTCAGACAGCACCCGGTCTGGGGAGATCATACACCCACATCCTGGGCAAATATCCAAGTCTTGCTGGAGGAAGAATCTCCCCCAGGCCGGGTACTCTTCTTCTTCCAACCGCGAAGGTATTGACTCCCCTAGCACCATCGTTCTAAAGAACGCCTCATCATAGTGACCAGCCTCTATATCTCTGAGCCTCTTTCCAATCGTGACTTGACGGTTGTACAGGACGGGCACACACATGATGGATCCATGAACTGGGTCCGGCAGCAGCTGGAAGAAGTAGACTCTTTCTGGCGGTGCCTGTGGCTGTGTGACAGGCAGGTGAAGTTCTCTAACTTCAGCAATGGTGCGAGCATCATGTAACGCGAAGAAGCACTCCATGTTGACGGAAGCGAGTGTGAGCCCAAACTGAAATGAGCATGGGTTATATACCACCTGAAGTCAGGATCGGACCCCCCCCCCTAGCCGACCTAAACTCAGGACCCCCCCCCTAGCCGAGCTAAACTCGGGACCCCCCCCCCCCTAGCCGAGCTAAACTCGGGACCCCCCTCCCCCCTCCATGCAGTTGACCTAAAGTGGTGTGGAGCGACACTAAAAAACTTTGGCTACTATAACCGTCATCCGTTCAAGTGCTCGCGACGACCGTTCTCCATGGAACAGTTTTACAGATACCAGTGCGACTGTGGCAATCCGACTTGCTGGTGAAGCGTCAAATTACTAACATCTTTCGGCCCTTTTAAGGGCCATCCTCTGTTATGAAATGAAAACGCAAATTCTGTCTATGTATGAATGTGTATAAAAGGGGGATGTTTGAGATTACATTTCAGCATTTTAGTTTCAGCAGTTGACGTAACAACAACTAGCTAAGATGGAACGTGAAGAGCATGGGAAAGGAGCAAAGAGACAAAAGATGGAAGAAGATGACATTTGGCCATACGGTCCAGTTCAGTGTGGGGAATGTAATGTGGAATTTCCATCTATGGATACTTTTGAAGCACATACATGCAAAGCTGAGATGAAAACTTTAGTGAAACATGAAGGGAAAGGAGCAAAGAGACAAAAGATGGAAGAAGATGACATTTGGCCATACGGTCCAGTTCAGTGTGCGGAATGTAATGTAGAATTTCCATCTATGGATACTTTTGAAGCACATACATGCAAAGCTGAGATGAAAACTTTAGTGAAACATGAAGGGAAAGGAGCAAAGAGACAAAAGATGGAAGAAGATGACATTTGGCCATACGGTCCAGTTCAGTGTGCGGAATGTAATGTAGAATTTCCATCTATGGATACTTTTGAAGCACATACATGCAAAGCTGAGATGAAAACTTTAGTGAAACATGAAGGGAAAGGAGCAAAGAGAGAAAAGATGGAAGAAGATGACATTTGGCCATACGGTCCAGTCCAGTGTGCGGAATGCAATGAAGAGTTTCCATCTATGGATACTTTTGAGGCACATGCATGTAAACCAGCTGAGATGGAAAATGTGTCTCAAGAACATGTTTCAAAGAAACAAAAGACAGGACAAGTAGGGAGAGGTAGAAGGGTTAGTCTTGGTGAAAACGCGCAGGAAAAACGGTTTGAGCCCGAGGATGGATCGGATTTACTGCTTGAAATGCGACAGCAAGAGAACCGTATCAAGGCACATTTGTTGGAGACCTTAAACCATGGAATGAAATGGTACATTGTCGTGCATGCACGTTTCAAGAAACTGACAGCAAATGCTGAAGGTGTTATGGTAGAACAAGTGGATAATGCATTTATCAGCAGTCCAACATATACAGCATACAATCCAGCAGATATTGAACAGGACTTGCCAGAAGCCTATAAAGAATTATTTACTAAGTTTGACGAACATGAGCGACAAGGCTCTGGCTGGGTATTGGATAACATACTATACATTGAAGTACATACAGCTACGTTGATGCCTCTAGAAGCGAGTAGTTTTATTCCACTGCCGAAGAAAGTGAAGAAAACAAAGGGTGTGATAAACATTAAGAATGATGATAACAAGTGTTTATTATGGTCAGTATTGGCTTACCTTCACCCTCATGACGACAACCCAAATCGCGTGAATTACTACAAACCATTTGAGAAGGAATTAAAGGTAGAGGGTATGACATTTCCGACACCAATTACTGACATTCCAAAGTTTGAAAAGGAGAACGATGTAGCCATCAACGTGTTTGGATACGAACAAGATGTAGTTGTTCCAATACAACTTAGTCGAAACGTCAGTGTCAGAGAAATCAACTTACTTCTGATTAGCAATGACAAGACAAGGCATTACTGCCTCATCAAGAGTTTTAGCAGACTTATGGCTTATCGATCAAAGCATAAGTGTGCACATTTTTATTGCTTCAACTGTCTTCACGGGTTTATGCGACAAGAGCTTTTAGATAAGCATCGTGAAGTGTGTGACAAGAATGGAGCACAACGTTTATCATTTCCCAAGGAACCATTCATCAAGTTCAAGAATGTGGCTAAACAACAGCGAGCACCGTTTGTGATTTATGCTGACTTTGAATGTTTCACGCAAAAGCATGAAGAAGGAGACAAGTATCAACATCATCGTCCAAACAGCTTTGCCTATGTGGTTGTGAGCCAGTACAACACACGTGCACCAGTTGTGTATCGAGGAGACAATGCCGTAAAGGTCTTTTTAGACCATATGGTGAATGAACGCGATCGTATTGTACGTGGTTTAGAGCAACCAAAGGAAATGGTGATGACTCGTGAAGACAAAGAGAATTTCAAGAACGCCACTGATTGCTACATTTGTTATGAACCTCTACGAGCAGATCGTGTGAGAGATCATGACCACATCAATGGCAAATATCGTGGAGCAGCGCACAATGAATGCAACTTACAATTCCGACTTAGAAAAGATCAGCAAGGGGATCAAGATTCTTTTATCATTCCCGTATTTTTCCACAATTTGCGAGGCTATGACAGTCACCTTATCATGGAGGAAATTGGGAAATTCAAAGGTGAAACGATTACAGTCATTCCCAACACCATTGAGAAATATATTGCATTCACCCTGAGCAATCTGAAATTTACAGACAGCTTTCAGTTCATGAGTACCTCTCTACAGAAGTTGGTATCCAACCTTGCAGCAGAAGGGAAAGATAACTTCTACAACATGACCTCCCACATTCACGATAGTGATCAACAAGATTTGCTGCTGAGAAAGGGTGTGTACCCCTATGATTACGTGGACGAACCATCCAAGTTTGCTGAAACACAGCTACCATCAAAGGATAAGTTTTATAGTCAGCTTAGCGAAGAGGACATTAGCGATGAGGATTATGCACATGCACAGAAGGTGTGGGATACATTCAACTGTACAACATTTGGTGAATACCGCGACCTGTACCTGAAATCAGATGTGTTATTACTAGCTGACGTGTTTGAAAACTTTCGTCAAGTATGCCTCAACACGTATGAATTGGATCCTGCTCATTACTATACAGCACCAGGACTGTCGTGGGATGCAATGTTGAAAGCGACAAAGGTGAAGTTGGAATTGATCAATGACATTGACATGTACCAAATGGTTGAGCAAGGCATACGTGGAGGAATATCTGTGATCACACACAAGTATGCGAAAGCGAATAATCCCTACGTAGCAGAATACAATTCTGAGATACCAAACAACTACCTGATGTACCTCGACGCAAACAACTTGTATGGCTGGGCCATGTCACAAAGCATGCCACAAAGAGGATTTATGTGGGTGAGCGAGCCAGAATCCCTCGACTTCATGGATGTGGATGAAGATGATGACATTGGATTCATTTTGGAAGTGGATTTAGAATATCCAAATTCAATCCATGATCGTCATAATTACTACCCAGTGGCTCCAGAACGGAAATGTGTCAAATTTGGAGAATTATCAGAGTACAGTCAGAAGCTACTGGAAGATCTAAACATGAAAGGCAAACCCAGTGAAAAGCTTATTCCTAACTTGTCTGACAAGAAGAAATATGTACTTCATTACAGGAATTTACAACAGTACGTCTCACTGGGGTTGAAAGTCACTAAAGTACATCGCGCCATCATGTTTTAACAGAGCAAATGGTTGGCAAAATACATTACCTTGAACACGGAAAAGAGAAAATTGGCCAAGAACCCATTTGAGAAAGACTTCTTCAAACTGATGAACAACTCGGTGTTTGGCAAAACCATGGAAAATGTGAGAAAGCGAATCAATGTTGAACTTGTTCACAAGGAAAAGCGGTTCAAGAAACTTGTAGCCAAACCTTCTTTCCACAAATTCAAAATTTTCAACGAAGATTTGACCGCGGTACATTTGCGCAAAGTGGATTTGCTTCTGGATAAACCCATTCAAGTTGGTTTCACCATTCTCGACCTCAGCAAAGTGCTTATGTTCAACTTTCATTACAACTACATCATGGTCAAGTATCCCAATGCCAAGTTATTGTTCAGCGACACCGACAGTCTATGTTACGACATAGAAACGGAAGATATCTACAAGGATATGCAGCAGGATGCTGACCTGTTCGACACAAGTGACTATCCGCCGGATCATTTCCTACATTCCAACGTGAACAAAAAAGTGCTTGGGAAAATGAAGGATGAGACGGCCGGCGTCCCCATTGAAGAGTTTGTTGGACTCAGACCGACAATGTACAGTTTATTGTGCGGTGGGAAAGAAAAACATACAGCTAAAGGCATCACTCGAGCTTGTCAAAGACGCATTAAACATGTGCAGTATAGAGACAGTTTGTTCAAGAAAACTCAAACGATGGCTACAGGACACATTATCCGAAGTCATAGTCACCAGCTTTTCTCGGAGAAGTTGAGGAAAGTAGCCCTTTCCCCATATGACGACAAGCGATATGTGCTGAATGATGGCTATTCCACCTTAGCGCATGGACATTACAAGGCTGTGGTATAAAAGGGAGAGGTCCTCCAACGGAAGAGTTATTTGAGGTGTGAACATTGAAGTGTTAACATGGAACGTGAATGTTGTAAGAGATCTACAACTGATATGGATACTCTTGCAGATGCAGTTAAAGACTTAAAAGTGAAAAATCCTACCACCACCATCAAGAAATTGAAAGTGGAGACAGCACCAACACCACAGTCGTGGGATGGAATGCTTTCTCTAGGAAATGGAAAGTATATCAAGATTATGAAACAAAGCAATGAAGGAGTGGTAAACATTCGCAAGTACCTGAGAGATGAGGGGACTGGAAAAAACCATCCAACGAAAAAGGGAATTTTGCTGACAATACCTGAATGGAAAATGCTGAAGAAGCAGGTGAAAGAAGTGGATAAAAGGCTTCGCAGACAAGAAGGTGGCTCATAACAAGGTAAAAACATGAATGCACTCATGCTGAACGGTGGTGCTTACCTTACTGTAAATGATAGGAATGAAGTGATACTAGATTCTCAGAGAAGTTATCATCGGTTTAAACCTGAAGTGTGGAAAGACTTTAAAAACATACCACTTGAACCTGGGTTTAAACGTAGACTTGAAAATAAAGTGGAAGTGACGGTGGCTGAATATGATTCTAACATACGTGTAGAAATCTGTAGAAATCTTTTACAGGATTATCCAGAGGATTATAAGGGAGTTGTGCCAGATACACCATATACAGATTTGATCCTCTTTGATATCAAGAACTGGCGCGCAGTCTTACGATTCCTAGAAGTGATACAACATCCACTCTTTGCCATCTTGCGAGCATAAAAAACGTCTTTGCAGACAAGGAGACAGCTCATAGTTCATCTGACTGTTGAACGAGATGGAAGACTTTTTATCGGAATATGAACCCATTACGCATGGATTCTCATATCTGAGAAACGTATATGATGACATCGTGCTAAAACATTTTGGAAAGTATATCATTCTATCAACTGACGAACAATCTGTGTTGAAAGACCATCTAGAGAAGCTGAGGATACCTGGCTTTCTCCTGAAACTCTCAGAGGATTTAGAAGTGCGTGTGACTGAGAACTATTTAGACGTGTTTGTACGATTTCGCCAATATGACGAGCTTACAAAATGCTACGACTACATCACCCTCAACACAGTGGAATGGCACGCTCTGTTACAAGCATTGGATTGGAAAGAACCTGACGCTTGAATTCAAAGAGGAAGGAGTGCAACTCATGCAACTCATGCGAGGTATGAATGGCATGTGTTTATTGATGTATTGAATGTATTTGTAAAATAAAAGCTTAATGTGAAATAATTGTGAAATGTAAATAATGTATAACACAATAAAAAAAAGGAATGTTGTATAAAACTGTCTTGTTTATTTACAATATTTATAATACAATTCACAATTACCAACAACTTAACTAATGCAACTTAACTAATACAACATCAATAAAATAATGGTTTATAATGTCTATATACAAAATCCTTTACAACAAAATCACCATCACTTCTTCTTAATACATCAATGATTTCAAAAGGACTATGTCCTCGAGCTCTTTGAATTATATAATACACACAATAAAATCCACATGTAGAGGATATCGGTGTTTGTAATGGAACTGAATTATAAATGAAATTAAACTTTAAAAACTTATTCAAACGACTGTCTATAGGTAAAAGTCCATAAGAGTCAAAATATTCTGCAGGGTCTTCGTCATAATATACTGCCACCCAATGCTCTCCTGGCTCATCATGATCGTCTGTGTTGATGACATAGGCACCGCGTTGTAAAGATGGTAACTGGTCCATGGCAAACACACCTTGAAACAAGTCTTTTGTCGTGGCATCATGGGATAGGATGGCTTCTATCTGCTTCGTGTTCATGACTGGTAGTCGAATTGAATGCTACGATTTGCACTTATTTCAACAATGTTATCAAATTCAGCATACACTATAACATTGACTGTATTTTGCAAGGCACCAGCAAAATTCATTTCTAGTCTCAAATTCCCATGTTTGATAAGGGCATAATGATCAGCACCATCATAATCAGGTGTTAAGTCAAAAGAAAACAACGAATAACCTCTAGGCCAATCTTCCCGTTTTATAATGGAACTTTTCTCACCATCCAATCTGTCAAAAGATTTGTAAAGAGTTTCAAAAGCATCAAGATATTTGCCTCGATTTATATCAAGCTTGAGAGGTTTGGATAGGACTGGTTCACCATCAGAGTAAAGCTGCATAAAGTTAAGATTAAAATGTTCAAAATTGTATGGATTTCTCAATACTGTTCCAGCAAAGGATTCATTATGAACCATTCCAATGACAATATGTTTTGGTAATTGGCCTAAAAAGATGCTATCTTTCACAAAAGATTGAAATCCAGTTGGAATAGCTAAAACTTTACATTCTTTTCTATTAACAATAAACTTAGCAGGACTTTTCATCAATGCATCTGCATGTCCCAACTGAATACCTGGACTAACCCTCACTTTGCGAATGGTTAAAAACGCTTCTCTCACTTCTTTTTTAAAACCATTATTTGCAGCCATTAATACATATCCATCTTTTTGTCTATGTAAACGTAATTTCATACTAACACCATTGGGAAGATAACGATCCTGCTCAAACAAATCTACCCTTAAACCACCTGTAAGCGCAAACTCACGGCTTAGACGTGTATACAAATAGCGATTATGTAAACCATTATTTCCTGTTTCAGCTATATCACCACCTTCAATATTTACATGAAAACCTGATACATATCTTTCATGATTAGGTCTTTTCACCTCATAAGTATTCATTGATCCGGCAGTATCTTTAAAGATGAGACGCATAGATCGCTCAGAATGGAGACTTTCTTCCGAGTCATGAATGAGATGAGATATGATGCTAGTATAACCATGGGTATTGTTACTATGTGATATCAAACGATCATTTAGAAATAATTCAATATTAGACCATAGCCCATTAAACAAATCATTGATACATGACACGTTATCATCTACACCACACAGTGTTCCATCAGCCTTGACAATGCGACATACAATATGGAGTTTACTGTTCTTTAAATCTAGATATTCTTCTGTACTCGCAGGAATGTAGAATTCTATTGGAGCACCCTCTCTAATGGTAGTCATTGGTTGATAGTCTACATTATAACTTTTTTCTACAGCAGTTTGCGTTGGTGGTATGTGAAACCATTCTAATGGAGAAAGGCTACATTCACAAGAATGATTATGAATTAAAGACATGATTAAAAAATATCTTTCTTATGTTTTTTTTTATGTTATCCGTTTAGCTGCCTTTCGCCTTCTGACACGTTTTGCTCGTTTCGGTCTCTTTTGTCCTCGTAACCCACCACCAAACATACGTTGTGCTACTCGACCTGTAACATCTTTCGCGATATCTTTTGCAGCCCTTTTAAGATGTGGTGCAACGATTTTAGCCCCTGTCTTAAGCAGTGGAATAGCTTTTCGAGCCAATGATCCCAGTATTGAACCAATACCATCTCCATATTGTATTCGCGCTCCTTTAAATCCTGGTAATTCTCCACCCACTTGACGAAGAAAATGGTTGCGATAAATAGATGGATTGTGTGTGTATGCTTTCATAATGCTTTTGGTCGAAAATGAAGTTTACAGATCACCTTCCCAGTTTGAAATGGAACATTATGGTCTGTGTCATCCTTAATATTTATTTCTATCACGTCAAATTTGGATGTGTTTACAGGAACATAATGAGGTTCTCCATAAGTTTTCATGATAATGTCTCCATCATGTCCTTGTATTGCAACAGAACGTAGCAAAGGAACATAATAATCACCAACAACTTGTGGCTCACAAATACTACAATACACATAAAGTGTATAAAACCCCTGTTTCACATCAGCTTTATATTCAGCTGTACACGTTTCAGTATACCATTGATTTGGGATAAATCCTAAAATCTCAGCTAATCCAGTGGAGAATGACACTTCAAAGCCATAATTTAGATATAGAAAAACGCGTCGTCTAATTTTATCATACTTTATCCGAATACCTTCTTCAAGGTCATCTTTCATAGAATTAGTTGCTTCTTCATTGACTGCATGACATATTTCTTGTATGGATCTGTAGTAACCATAAGGAATATTGATTGTGTCAAGAACAATATCATTCAGTGGTTGTTGTCGATACTGAATAGAATAGTCCATTCCATGTCTCATGGTTGTCCATGTATGTGGATATTGAATTTCAGCTAATGCCACTTCATATTTTCCGTTCAGATAGATGGTTCGAGGCATACGAATTTGATAATTCGAAGTCTTGTTGTTGGGATAATAGTTCATACTAGCATTGCTGGGTAAAGTAATGTAAAAACTTGTTGACTCCATGACAGCTAAATCGTTTATGTGATGTAGATAGACTAGATGTGTATATACATTACTTCATGTTTGACACTCTTCATCCTCACTTTCTACATTGCTGTCTACATTATTGTCTAAATTGCTATCTACATGATCTAAATTGGTATCTACTACTTCTCCCTGACAACAAGCACTAACACACCTAATTTTTACAGGAATAGTATTTTTATTTCCATTTTCTTTACAACAACAGCACCATAGCTCTTTAATCCATGTTAAAAAGTTTCCCATCCTTCTGGAAACAATCTTTGTTGACGTTGTTGTTGCTCTTTTGTAATATCTTCACGAGTTGTCTTTTTGCCAAAAACAGTTTTTGGAATATTAGCGTCTACAATTTCCTCAATAAACTGCTTCCAACCACGCGGTGGTTCTCGTCGTTCTTTTCTTTTTGTAGCAACCAATGCTTCTTTCAACAAATCAATAATGTTAGAATTTGTAATGACAGTACCTGTTTTTAAAACAAGTTCATTTTTATCTGTCCATCTCGTACCATATTTCTTAAGCTCTGCCAGAAGTTGTGTTAGTTTTACATGATAAATGGGTTGAAAATGGTTTAGAAACTGTTGAGACTTTTCTGATTTTTCTGCATTAGATGCTGTAACAGACTTTTGTCGTTGTTGTTGTTGTGATTGAATTGTTCGTAAATGACGTCCAAGCACTTGAGACATTTCTATTGCTTTTTCACGAGTTCGTTTCCCACGTAAAAGTTTATTCACTTTCGTTTTGATTTCAACATCTTTTCCCTTCTTTTCTAACAACATTTTATATTCATATTCAGGAATGAGAACCATTTTCAAAGTATGTTTCATTTTAACAGCAACTGAGCTAACAAGGGTAATGCAAATTTAGCAATAGCTCCAATAAATCCTCCTTTCTGATTAACCAACTTCTTTTTTCTTCGAAGTGATATCTTCTTATTTGCCAGTGTACGTAGGGTATGACGTTCACGCTTGAATAACTTATACCTTTTTGAGCTTAAGGGTAAATGTCCTCGCAATATATTCAAACAAATTTCAAACAAGCTAGTTAATTCCTCCTTAGTAGCTTGTTGTAGTAAGGATTTACGTCGTTTAGGCCCGCTGCGTGCAAGCAAGTGAAGGAAAGGTTGATTCGCTTGAATACGTTTAGACATCTTGGCTGCGAATGGTTAAGTGACTTGGTTCTTGTTCATACGCCACCTTATCAACATATACGTAATGTGTATCTTTTGGTAAAATGCCTGTACGAATACGTAGTTGATCATTTGTCTTCGGCTTCAAATCAATGAATAAATAGCCGTGAGGTTTGCTGGTAGCATCTTGATAGGCTTCTATGAGAAATTGAGATTTTCCAGGATACATTTGTCGCGCTAATGTACTTATTTGTTGACTGTCTCTAGGATTTTTAAACAGAATGATGTAATGTGTATTCAAACTAATATTACGCATTTCTCTACCATGATGAAACAAATTATGCACAATAAAAATAATGCTTAGATTTTGATGACTGCTGCCAACACTAAATAGACGTGTCATGCGTTCATCACTATGACATTTGGTCATTAAGTCATCAATGATGAGTAAGTTTGGTTTTTTCGGGTTAAAACGCTCTTCAATGTTATCTGGAATGCCTTGGTAAAATTCCACACCTTTCATTCCCTTATACAAAGGCTGATCTGCTGCATAGAGCCATAAAATGGTTTTTGGAGAGGGTTTAATTAACTTTTGTTCTAGAATTTCTCTAACTAGAGAAGTTTTACCACTACCTGTAGGTCCAGAGACCAAACACGTGAATGGATGCTTCATTTTCGAATATCTGTTTCTTTCACCCAACTGTTAAACTTCTTTTGCCAACCTAACCACTTCACAAATAATTCTTTAACACCTCGTCTTTTTCGTGTTTTCAAGACCTTTTCAATTCTGTAGACTGATTCAATATCTTTTGTCACTTTCTGCAGTTCTTCTTCATAAAAATGTCCGTCAATATCTTCATCCAAAAAGTCTTTCACACGATACAAGTGTATTCCTTGCTTCTTACAACGATGTGTGATAATGAACACTTCTTGCGTCCACTTTATATGACAATCCCGTTGAAATACATATTTCATGTGAGAAATGCGAACCTGATCACCAATTTTAAATTTGTAGGGTTTTTTCTTCTTCTTTGGTTTTAATTTCAATTTGTCTACATACATATACTTCCACACTTTCGATTCTATGTCTTTACGAATATCTGCAGGAGCATACTTATTAGGGAGGGAGCCATGAGGTCTATGGTTATAATTATACACTAAGTCTGGAAGGATGTCCATATATCGATACGTTTGATTATGAAGGAAATATCGATACATCATTCCCTTTAGAGTACGAATGACTCTCTCAGCAAAGTTGGCTTTGGTTTCATTCTTTGTCGTATAGGCATGTATTCCCTCCTTCTTCAAAAATGCTTTTACCCATCTGTTTTTAAATTCAGTTCCTTTATCTGACCTTAGAGTTCGTGGTCTTCGTTGTGTTTCATGAAAAATCTTTTGAAAGGCTTCTATGACGCTGGTATGTGATTTATTAGGCATTGGCTGCACCCACAAATATTTGGAAAACACATCAATGACAACTAATAAAAAGTGGGTGTCATCATTATAGGAAGCTATGTTTCCCATGTCAGCTAAATCAATATCCCACATGTCATCAATTCCACGTGTAATGACACGTTGCCTTTTAAACCTGTATTTTACAGGTTGTAGTAAACTGAAGGCATCTTGATCCTGTAACCATTTCTTCACTTGTGAATGAGTGACTGGTTGATCATGTTTTTTTAATATGTGATATAGTTTGTAAGGACCAGCAAATGCCCCGGGTTGACCAGGTTTAAAGTAAATATTGGTTAAGTAGTCTTTCCACGTCGACATGTTAACACTAAATGATCAACACTTGTTAACATATCTTACATTTTATTTTATCAACACATCTTGCATTTTATCAACACATCTTAAATTTTATCAACATATCTTAAATTTTATAAAAGCTCAATCAACATATATTACAAATCAAGTATTGATACAATGGTGTGAATAATTGGAGTCCATTGATCTTCAATGAACATTAACCAACAACTTAATTCATCAAATGTGATAGCATCTACACCATATTTTTCACAGCGTTGATTTGCATTATCTAACACTTTATCTAAATGAATGTAATATTTAGCTTCATTCCAATATGTATAGACACATGCAGAATGACAAGTATGTTCTGAACACTCTTCATTTTGACAAGCAGGACATACTAAACATGCAAACTTTTTTACAGCTAATAACATTTCTTCACAATATGTCTTTTGCACAATATATTGTCTCAATGTAATGTCTGTCATTATACTGCAATGTAGATTAACCACTCTCTCACTTCATCAAACAGTCTTGGATCAAATCGAGCGAAGTGATATGCTGCTTCCACATCAAACTCCTCAGCTCCGTCAATGTTTGAAAACATACACTCTTTGATGAAATCCTCACGTAAGTTTGGTACACTTAACGTGGAATGCGCAAGTTCCCAATAAATGTCAAAGTGTTGCAGTTGTTGTTGAATAGATCCAAAACGCGCCAGTTCATTTATCATGTAGTCCACATACTTGTCCTTGAAACACGTTTCTACATCCATCTTTCACATATCCATATAACACGTCTGCACACTTTGACGGTTGGCAAACAAATGACTCTCAGTCTTACTCCGCAGAAACAGTTAGTGAGCCGCACTTGTTGCAGAAGTTGTCTGGTTCACACAACTTGCAATTGTACTTGTGGCAGTGACAATCATAATCCTCAGCATATCCGTAAGCACCACAATATTCACAGGTAAGTCCAAGTTGATTTTGCACATCCATATTCTCCAATTGAACTTCAGCCAGTCTTTTCTTGGATAGCTTTGACACTTTCATCCGATTGTCCTTTTGTAGCTTGATAGGAGTTTTCTTACCATGACATTCCGTGCATGGCAGTAAGGTTGAGGTTATGCTATGGATTTCCTGAAGCAATGTCTCCCATTCACAATCATTCATGTTGATGTAAAACTTGTATTCTTTCCCTTCAAACAGTGATGTTTGCACAAAACTCACATAGCGCATGTCCAAGTATGAAATGACTTCAAGCCATTTCGTTTGCGTTAAGTACAGTTTGAAGCCAATGTCACGTAATCTTGTCAAGTTCTGACACACAATCTTCCACAAGGATGGTGATAAAGCAAGCCATCTCTCTCCACGTTTGATTCGAAGAAATAGCCCAAATTCTCCATGCTCCACAGTAATGGTTAAGTTTGCACTAATTTTAAAGCTGCTTGTCTTCTCCATGGCTGCGCGTTGAATGATGACTGCACTTGACACCTCACTCCTTTTATATGGACATTACATGTATGTTTTCATGAGATGTTTGCAAAATCGCGGAGTGATCTCGTTGAAACCATCCAGAAAGGCTGTTGGTAAACCGTCTGTTAGAGATTGTCTCATGACGATCACTAAAAAATCTCCTCGTTTGCGACTTCCAATTATCCATTGGAAGAGCATTGGCATGGTGAAATATCCTTTTTCATAGAGGTAGGCCATCATCTCGTACACGTTAATACGTTCTTCAAGGTACTTGAAGCCATGTAGCATGACCTTTGCACATTTGGAATCGCAATCTTCGTCAACACACTTTGGCGCCGGTAGACATAATGTCTTAAAAAGTTCCTCATGAAGACTTCTAATAAGTTGAACGAAACGTCGGGTCATGGCTTCGGAGAACTGTGGCTCTGACGCGGGAACATGCTCTATGTTTCCTTCTAGCATGTAGATAAGCTGAATGACAGTGTTCACTTCTTCCGTTAGGTATATGTATGTGTGTTGGTCGAAAAAGCCTTCTTCACATAAGCACCATAAAATGTTACAATCTATCAGAGGAATCACTGCTTGAAAGTTCCGTTTCAACAGCGTGACGTCTTCTTCAGTAACAGGAATACTTTTGCTCAATTCGAATTTAGATTTGAGCTACTTTTCATCGTCGTCGCTGTCGTCATTGTCGTCATTGTCGCCATTGTCGTCATCGTCGTCGTCACCGTCGTCATCGCTTGACATGACCACTTCTTCCTCCTCAAGATGCTCTAGATGAGCCTGTAACTTTGTACTAAGTGGTTTGGCGCTACCATTTACAAGCGCATTGGCAACCCAGAACGGGTAGTCAGATCCCTCGGGATCGGGCATTGCTTGCTGTACTGGCTGTACTTCTTCAGGCCTAGTTTGCTGTACTGTAGACACGGCTGACGGAGCCCCTAATGCTTCCTCCAAGGCTTTTTCAGCTTCTTTTAGTGTACTTAGGAAGGCAGCAGTCTCCTCTGCAGTTAAAACTGCATCTGTAAAAGCCATTGTTTCATTGCTGAACAGGCTATCAATTTCCATGTTGTTAGCCGTTGCTGCGTTTCGAGACGTCTCCATGATGGTTTGGCAATGCAATGATTAGAGTGGTGTCAACCCGACCTTTTTATACTACTGACGGTGAGCCGTGAGCCAGCGGCGTAAAAAGTAGCCGGGAGGGGGGGGGGCTCACTAGGTAGCTGGGCCGGGGGGGGGGTCCCTACTATATGCCGTCTGCTTCTGCCTCTGGGGAGGGGGGGGGGTCGATCAGTCTGCTTTGCAGTCTGTGTGCAGTCAGTCTGCTTTGAACCTTTGAAGCAAACACATCGAAATTTAATCATGCAGTACAAGGACGAGTTTTTTTCGGATGAGCTTCGAGGTCGCTACTTTCTATCAGCGAGGGATGTCAACCTCTGGGAGGAGATATTTATAGAATATCAAACTTTTCTGTTTCGGAAGCGAGCACATCGAAATTCAACCATGTTGTATAAGGACGAGTTTTTTTCGGATGAGCTTCGGGGCCGCTACTTCCTATCACCGAAGGATATCAACTTCTGGGAGGAGATTTACATTGAATATCAAACTTTTCTGTTTCGAAAGTGGAGAAATTTCCTTGGGAACAGACCAGAGGAACAGTTCAACCGGTTTGGCAGGGCGGCGGAGGAGAGCCATAAGCGACTACGCCATCGTTCGCCGCCCAGGGACCCGTCGCCCTGCCAGGAAGTGACCAAAGTGACCAGAGTGACCAGAGTGACCGCGGCAACGATGACAGAGACTCCTCCAGCCAGAGTGATCGCAGCAACGATGACAGAGACTCCTCCTGCCAGAGCAACTCCTGTCAAAGTCGCTGCGTCAACGATGACGACCCCGTTGAAAGTGAATCAAAAGGAAGCTGATGTGACTGTCCGGAAGGTGCTGGCGGCACCAAGCGCAACCGTTACAAGACCGGACAGTCCGCCACCAGCTCCTGACGATGAGCTTACAATCGCTGTCGCCAGTATTTCGGATACAGTCAGCCTCATACAGTCACCTTCAAACACTGACCGCAACAACGAACCTGCTCAGATGAAACTGGAGGATGTCTCTAGAAAAGAGTCAGATTTCCAGAAGGTCATGCAAATCTTGGGCTCTTTGGATAATGTTAAATATTGTGAATTCTGCCATTTTGGCTTTCCGGTAGAATATTCAATGAGAATGCATGAGCAACAATGCCCGGAGGCTTTGAAGTCCCAATATTATTTTTGTAGTGTCCAGGGCAAAGGATTCACCTCGAGCAGGGCCGCGGTTGCGGCACATAAGCGGAAGTGTGGCTGTGGCGAGGTTGGTGGCGGCAGCGGTGCCAGCGGTGGCGTCAGCGGCGGCGCCAGTGGCGGCGGCAGGAGAACCGATGGCGGGAGGCAGTGACAGCGGCAGGAGAACTGATGACAAGAGGCAGTGACCAGGACCAGACTACGGAAATCCCTCCAGGGCCGCTTTTTAGCGGCCCTCCCATTATTACGAAATGAAACGCTTCATCAGATAATCTTAGTATGAATGAGAGTGTGGGAAATGCTAAAAAAAAAAAGAGGACTATAAATCATTGATTTATAGCTCCATCTGTCCGTCTGACCGTCTGAAAAAGCTAAACAAATTGCTGCCTGGGTTAAAAATACCCTGGCATGAGAAATGAAACGCTAAATCTGTCCGTCTGCCCGTCTGAGAAAGCAAAACAAATTGCTGTCTGGGTTAAAAATACCCTGGCATGAGAAATGAAACGCTAAATCTGTCCGTCTGCCTGTCTGAGAAAGCAAAAAGAATTTGCTGTATGGGTTAAAAATATCCAGGCTTGAAAAATCGAACGCTAAATCTGTCTGTCTGACCGTCTGCTGTGTTATGTGTGTGAAGAGAGAGAGAGAAATAAGCCACTGTCTGGGTTAAAAAAAATACCCAGGCTTGAGAAATATAACGCTGAATCAGTTGTGGCTATTGCTATATGTGTAGAGAGAGAGAGGGATAAAAAAAAACAAAAAATAAAAATAAAAAAGACTGCCCGTCTGTCTGATGTGTGTTTGGAGAATGAGAAAGGTGAATAAAGAAAAGAGTGTATGGGGAGAGAGCTCCCATCTCAATGCTTGTTCGGTTTTAATTGCTTCTACGGCAAGCTATTAGCGAGAAAGCAAGAAAAAAAATGATTGCTCGTTTACCCCGTCTCCCATAGGTCTTATATGTGTAGAGAGAGAGATAGAGCAAAAGAAAAAATGAGGGAAAAAAATCATTGTTTGTTTGCCTGACTGTCGTGGATTGACAGAGCAAAAGAAAAAATGTGGATAAAAAAGATGGCCACCGTTCGAGAAAGAATGAAAGAGAGGCTGCGTTTGCTGACGTAACCGCCGTGGATACGACCCTCGTTTAAAAGTGAAAGAGAGAGACTGGGTAAAAAAAAAGAATGGTTAAAGAAAGGAAAACGCTAAATGAGTCGTGTGTTGTTGGTATATGTAATGAGAGAGAGCGAGAAAATCGAAACAACAAAAAGACTGCCTAGCCACCCTTGTGTGCGTGTGCATGCGCAGAGATAGAGCTCTGAGTTAAAAATAGTTTCATTAAGACAGCAATGGCTGCCCAGTTTTAATTGCTTCTACGGCAAGAAACGACTGAGAAAGCAAAAAAAAAAAGATTGTCCGTTTGCCCCGTCTCCCATAGGTCTTATATGTGTAGAGAGAGAGATAGAGCAAAAGAAAAAACGAGGGAAAAAAATCATTGTTTGTTTGTCTGACTGTCGTGGATTGACAGAGCAAAAGATAAAGAATGGATAACTAAAAAGATGGGCACCGCTCGAGAGTGAAAGAGAGGCTGTGTTTGCTGACGTAGCCGCCGCGGTGTGTGTGTGTTAAAAGAAGAGCTCTGGGTTGAAAATAGCGTCTCTTATTTAGGTCACTTCCTAGGATTGTTGCTTGTATATGGTCGCAATGCATGGAGACCTCTCTGTGGTTAAAACACAGCATCCCTTAAGGAAAAGAGTGCTCATTTTTAATTGCTGCCACGGCAATCCATTAGTGATGGTGTGTGTGCTTGGTGAACGAGAAAAGCCCTAAAAAACAGTTGCTGCCGTGATTTGGTGTGTGTGGAAAGAGAGAGGGATAAAAATAAAAAAAAACGTATGTATGGGTGTCCGTGTGTCTGGGTGTCCGTGTCTGGGTGTCCGTGTGTCTGGGTGTCCGTTGGTTTGGTTGCCATAGGTGTTAAAAGAGTAAGAAAGCTTTAAAGAAAGGATTGTTGCTTGTAAATGGCTGCAATGCATGGAGACACCTCTCTTCCTTAAGGAAAAAGAGTGCTCATTTTTAATTGCTGCTACGGCAATCCATTAGTGAACGTGTGTGTGCCGGAAGAACGGTAAAAGCCCTAAAAAACACTTGTTTCCGTGGTTTGGTTTGATGTGGGTGAAGAGGGATAAAAACTAAAAAAAAAAAAATAAAAAAAAGGACTGTATGGGTGTCCGTGTGTCTGGGTGTCCGTGTCTGGGTGTCCGTGTGTCTGGGTGTCCGTTGGTTTGGTTGTCATAGGTGTTAAAAGAGTGGGAAAGCTTTAAAGAAAGGATTGTTGCTTGTATATGGCCACAATGCATGGAGACCTCTCTGTGGTTAAAACACAGCATCCCTTAAGGAAAAGAGTGCTCATTTACTAATTGTTGCTGCAATGGCTTGGTTAGAGAGCGAGAAAAGGGCTCATGGGCCAGTGAGCCGGGGGGGGGGGCTCATGGGCCGGTGAGCCGGGGGGGGGCTCATGGGTCGGTGAGCCGGGGGGGGGGCTCATGGGCCGGTGAGCCGGGGGGGGCCCACTTTTAGGCCGCTGGCTCAACGACTCACCGTTCTCCCGGGGCACTCTATGCAGGCTTAAGTCAATCTTTGCAATTCTGTGTGACGTCATTGATGGGTCAAAATACACAGCAGGCCAGCTCTAACCATGTCTCTATGAACCCTTTGCTGTCCGGGTGCTCGGGTGCTCAAGTGCTCGAGTGCTCGAGTGCTCAAGTGCTCGAGTGCTCAAGTGCTCGAGTGCTCAAGTGCTTGAGTGCTCAAGTGCTCGAGTGCTCAAGTGCTCGAGTGCTCAAGTGCTCAAGTGCTCGAGTGCTCGAGTGCTCAAGTGCTCGAGTGCTCGGGTGCTCGAGTGCTCGAGTGCTCGGGTGCTCGGGTGCTCAAGTGCTCGGGTGCTCGGGTGTCATTTTGTCCGGGCACCATTTTGTCCGGGTGTCATTTTGTCTGGCTGCCCGTTTGACTGGTCGTTTGAATGGTTGCCCGTTTGAATGGTTGTTTGAATCGCCGCCCGTTTGAATGGTCGTTTGAATGGTTGTTTGAATGGCCGCCCGTTTGAATGGCTGCCCACTCTCCATATTACGTCATTATGACGTTCATATGACGTTCATATGACGTTCATATGACGTTCATATGACGTTCATATGACGTTCATATCACCTCCATATCACCTCTATATCACCTCCATATCACCTCCATAACACGTCCATAACACGTCATAATGACGTCACTGTTTTAGAAACCCCATGGGGCTTCTAAAACACCACGTGACGTCATTATGACGCCCATATGATAACCATATGGTAACCATATGATAACCATATGATAACCATATGACGTCAATATGACGTTAATATGACGTCAATATGATGTCACTGTTTTAGAACCCCCGTGGGGGTTCTAAAACACCATGTGACGTCACTATGACGTCACTTCCTGTTTTAGAACCCCCGTTTTCCCCCTACTAACATCATGAAAATAACATTAAATCTTTTGTCCGAAACCCATGTTAAACTAATGGACAAAAGTCAACAAAGTCATTACACTGGTGTAAATGCATTCTACTTACATAAATAATAAAGAGCAAAAATTCTAATACACGACTTCGCATTACATGGCTGCTCGTGCAGCATAATTACGCAGTACAAGAAAAGTACAAGATTAATATATTTACCAACTATCGCTCGCCCATGATCCTCAAAGCAGCATGGCATTTGATACTACCGTGAACTAACAAACAACTGAGGCCAAGCATGAAAAATCATGGCTTTTAATACGAGGTTACACGTGGAATGTAGGCTCGGGCCAAAAGAACACTTGACTAATAACCCCGCATACGGTGGGAACACATGTTGAATGATCCCGCATCCAAAAGTAAACACAACCTAAAATCGCGTTTTCAAGAAACTTCAGTATGAGTATCAAAGACACTTGTGTTCGTTTCATGGCTCCTCAAAATTATAAATAATTTTTAATAAACACAGTAATTATGCACAGTGTGTCACATGCGATTTAATATAACCCCTGATACTCTGGTTATTCAGCACTGACAAGCCAACGGCAAAACACTAAGTACAATTTAATAGGTTTTTACAACATAATGTAATATATCAACATAATATATTCAATACTCTAGGCACATTAAAACCCCTTTTCGCGACACCAACACTTCTATGAACTAATAGTGGCTATTATCCTCGGCGGGGAATTTACCCCTACTTTGTCTCTTCCGAAGGAACCAACAATACTAATTTATGGACCGGACGTTCCAGGTAAGACGTCTTATTCACACGTTTACCAAATTTATCTAATTCTCTGTCACCTATGACTAATTTGACGCTTCTGACACGATTGTCAGTAGAGAACTTAACTTCAACAACTCTGCCTAAACGCCATAAATTGCGGGGCACTTGATCGTCCTTGATCAGAACTATATCTCCTACTGACATGTTGCGACGAGACCGAAGCCATTTGGACCTGCTTTGCAACACGTGTATATACTCGGAACGCCAGCGACTCCAAAACTGATTAACTAAGTATTGTACTCTTCTCCATCGCTTAACTGAAAACATGTCATCTCGCTTAAAATCACCCGGAGGAGAAACTATGATACTACTTTTCATCGTTAATAAATGGTTTGGCGTGAGTGGTTCGGGAAAGTTGGGATCGGAGATAGTTTCTAAAGTGAGTGGACGGCCGTTCATGATGGCTGAAACTTCTGCTATAAAAGTACGCAATGATTCATCATCTAGTTGACTTCCATTTTGAAATAACAGTGTAGCTAAAATGCTACGTACGGATCTTATCAACCGTTCCCACACCCCAGACATGTGACTCGATGAGGGTGGGTTTGTTCTAAACTCAAATACGCACTGATTGTCCATCAAAAACTTTTTAACTGCAACACTGTCAATTTCCTTCAAAGCTCCTTTGTACTCACGATTTGCCCCAATAAAATTTGTGCCTTGATCGCAACGCAGTAGTGATACTGGACCTCGAATGGCAATAAATCGACGCAGTGAATTTATGAACGAACTCGTGGTCAAAGAATTCACCACTTCCAAATGTACTGCTCTAGAAGCAAGGCATGTGAATATACACCCCAACGCTTCAACTCGTTCCTGTTTTCTCGGATCAGGAATGGTCCGAAGAAATCTACGCCACAATAGGTGAACACTGGACTTGATTGAGTACGATCAACAGGCAAGTCTGCCATTTTTTGCTGTTCTGGAGAAGAACGTAAGCGCCTACATGTCACACAATTGAAAATATGCTTCGCCACCAAAGACCTACAACTGATAATCCAGAAACCACTTGAACGAATTTTGTTTAATGTCATTCCTTTGCCTTGATGAAGGACCCGCTGATGGCAATGGGCAACAATCAATTTGCTTACGAACGAATCCTTTGGGACAACAACTGGATGAACATCACTTTGTGGGAAAACTGAATTTCGCAATCTACCACCGACCTTGAGAACACCGTCCTCCAAGAAGCAATCAAGCTTGCTCAAAACACTGCGTAACCTAACAGGCCGCTTTTCAGAAATGCTTTGAATTTCTTCCTGTAAGGTATTGCGTTGTACAACCTTCAGTATTTCCTTTTCAGCTACAGATAAGTCTTCTGTGGTTACACTTTCTACCAGTGAATCTTTATGTGAACTACGAGTCACAACCTTGCTAAATCTCCGTGACCTTAACGCTTCTTTCCAAACAAGAATGAGAGCTACAACTCTTTTGAGACGAATACAACTCGAAACATGCGAAAATCTATCCAATTCAAATGATTTCGAAGAGACACCTGCAAGACACGTCTTCTTCACTTCAGGATCTGACTCGCAAACTTCCAGCGATACGGGCTCAAAGGAGGGAAGAGCTGGTTCCCATAAAAACTTCGGACCACAAAACCATCTAGATTGACTAAGATCCTTCAACAAACATCCTCGCGAGGCAATATCAGCTACATTCAATCGACCTGGTACATGATTCCACTGGTCCGTTGTCGTCTGGGAGTGAATATACCCTACGCGATTAGAGACGAATATATGAAACGCTTTGTGGTGTTTGCGATGTAACCCAAAACCACCTTACTATCACACCAGAAATGATGTTTCGTGTTCACATACTTCACAAACTTGGCAATCTTAACAGCCAGAACTGCTGCAGTTAACTCCAATCTCGGAACAGTGATAGGACGAATTGGACTAACTCTTGACTTCCCCATCAGCAAGGATACATGTACTGCCCCATGAGAGTCTATCAAACGCAGATAGCTAGAACTACCATAGCCTAAAGTCGAGGCGTCACAAAAGTGATGCATTTGAACTTCAGCTACCTGGAAACCCTGCGGTTTGACGCAACGTGGCACTTCAATTTCCGACAACTCTGATAGGCTACTCAACCACTGCAGCCACTGCACTTCTAACTCCTCAGATATCTGATCATCCCAATCACCTCCAGACAAGCATAGGGACTGCAAGATACGTTTACCAATGAGTGTGAAGGGTACGATGAAGCCCAAAGGATCATAAATCGAAGCAACTGTAGCGAGTAACCCCCGTCTTGTCATGGGACGTTGCTTTACGGTTACTCTAAACTTGAACACATCAGACTGGACGCACCATTCAACACCCAGGGCCCGCTCAATGGCTAAGTCCTCGAATCGAAGATCAATTCTATCGCCGCTATGCCTTACCTCAGAAGGAATACATGACAACACTTCCTCTGAATTTGAGACAAATTTGTGTAACTTCAGTTTCACTTGAGCACATAAACCAGTTGTACGTTGAATGAGATTAACTGCCTTCTCAACCGTTGGTAAACTAATCAAGCCATCATCGACATAAAAATGGTTTCGAAGAAAATTGCTCACATCCGAACCAAAATGTTCCTCAAAATCATCTGCAGCTTGACGAAGCCCAAAATTGCTACAGGACGGACTGGACTTGAGGCCAAACGTGTGAACGCACATCCTATAAACACATGACTCCATAGAAGTGTCTCCACTGTCCCACCATAGAAAGGACATGTAATTCCGATGACTTCTTGGGACTCTGAATTGGTAAAACATCTTCTGGATGTCACAACTGAACGCGATGTCGTCCTTTCGGAAACGTAAAAGGCCACCCAAAAGAGAATTTGTCAGATCAGGACCTTGCATCAAACACTCATTTAAAGACTTGCCTTTAAATTTGGCACTGCAGTCAAATACTACTATTAACTTACGCCCATTTAAAACACCGTGATGAGGCAGATACCAAACTACATCTCCTAACTCGGCCTCTTAAACCTTCTTAGCGTACCCATTTTGGATCATTTCCGACATAAAAGAGGTATATTCCCTCTTATAACTAGCATCTCGATCCAGTTTTGCCTTTAAATGACCAAGTCGCTTTTCTGCAACTACACGATTGTTCTCCAAGTCATTTTTCTCACGGAAAGGCAACGGCATGACATAATGCCCGTCTTCATCTTGATATATGTTTGACTGCATGGTATCTAGAAACTTTCTATCCTCCTCAGAGGGACCTTGACCTTGCGCAATGTCTTTAAAGTCACTCTCCAAAACACCCAGTACATCACGGGGAGATACAACTTCCTTTGTCCTAGTCGGGAAACAAACTTGATTGACTTTGGTTTCGTTAACCACATACGACACAATCCTGTGAGAAACATCTATCCCATCAGACGAACAATCCAAACCAGAACACTCAATCATACCAACAATGCCCCAGCCCAGATCTGTACGTTGGGCATACGGACCACTTTCCGCTGCGACTACCTCTCTTGGTATCAATGCGCGATCACAGTTATATCCAAGTAACAGACCAATTTCCGCGCCATCACAAATTGGTACTAACTTGTGTGCCATTCCCGTAAGATGAGGCCATTTCTTGGCCATCGCTTGTGTTGGAATATGAGAGCGATTTGCAGGCATTATAGACCTCGAATAAAGCGGAGGTAGCTTCAATCTTTTGCCCGAATCGAACGCTCTGACCATGAGACCACTAACACGAGTACTTCTAATCTGTCTCTCCTCAGCTAGCATTGTTGACAAAGATAACTGTACCTCAGGACCACCAATACCTAACGACCGACAAGTGTCGTCGAGAATGAATGACGTGTCGGACTGTGTATCGAGAAGCGCATACACCAACCGTTCTTTCTCCGGGCTATCAACATGGGAAAGATAGACCGGAACAATCATTGAACTCAAGCTACAATTAGTCAACACTGTAGCACTTGAATGAGACTGAACAGACACACCCTGCACTTGAATCGTATCATCATGACCCGAAGCCAAACTACTTTGAGTGGATTCAAATTGTTCTGACTTGGTAAAAACACAGGCGCATGT
Organism: Protula sp. h YS-2021; assembly: GCA_949752745.1. Classification (NCBI taxonomy): domain Eukaryota; kingdom Metazoa; phylum Annelida; class Polychaeta; order Sabellida; family Serpulidae; genus Protula; species Protula sp. h YS-2021. The sequence continues at coordinate 476,862 of OX457027.1, forward strand.
GCATTGAAGTTCGACGTTCCAACTTGAGATTGTTGACTCAATTTGTTACCAAACTTAAGCTCAAAGCTATCATGGAGACATTTTGGATGTAATCTCCCACAACTGCCACACTTCAGTTTGTTTGTACACTTCTTGTAAATATGTCCAGACTTAAGACACCCACGACACAACCGCTTCTAACTCATTTTTCTGTTGGACATTGAACTTCGCAAACCTTTGACAGTCGGCCAATCGATGGGGCTTTTCACAAAGCAAACACAACCACTGCCTTTTAACTTCAGTGTTAGTTTCCGTGGCATGAGATGTACCACCCTTGGGCATATTCCAAGTTTTTTTGCCAGACCTTAACCCATCGATCCCTTTAGGACTAGATGTGTTATTGGTTTTCTCACTGGACAACGTGACTAAAGGATTACTTGCTATTTCAGATTCCTTTGTAACGAAGCGAACAAACACTGAAAAGGAAGGAAAATTGCCACAATCGCCTTGATGATCAGCTACAACTCGTTTCCATCTTTGAACCATCCAGTCAGGAAGTTTCTGCAACATTTTTCTATTTTCTCTCGGGTCATTGAGAAAGCTAAGACCTGGGACAGTAACCATAGAGGATTCACACTGCCGCAAGTAATCAGCATATTTTCTGAGAGCGGAATAATCTCGACTCGAAATCTTTGAAAACGCTTCCAACTTGTCGCGCATACTGTCACCCAAAACCGCTCTATTTCCATACCGACGATCGAGGTCGCGAAATGCATCATTGAATGCGCTAGGGGTGCTTAAAAGCAAATAGCATTCAACACACTCTCTAGCCTCACCACCTAAATAGCGCTTTAGGTAGTGCAGCCTCTCCTCTTGTGGTACTGATCTGCATGTTGTTCAGCATTGTTGATAACATGGTAACTAACGTCGCAAATAATAAATCCTCTTTCTTTTTGAAAGGCAATCAGTTCGCAATAATGTCTCTCAAATTCTAAGTTTGGCAGCACTGCATGACACCATTTACATTTCACTTCCCCATTGGGGATATGAAAAATATACTAAAATTAGAAATTCACACTTAGGGGGCTCCCGGGTTAGTCCGTTTCACAGGGGGGTGGAGGGTAAGGGTAGTCCGAAAATGAAAAAAAAATGCTCACAAAGAACTCCTAGAGCGGCAAAAAATTTAATGGGACATCTGGATGAATCACTTGGAGAAGGGGACTTTTGATCGGTTTGTCCAGAAATCCCATGAGAATTCTGGCCGGTCAGACCAAAATCTCACTGAACTTCTAATCCCCTGGGACGTCTGGCAAAAAAGTCTCATTCCCCATCTATTGAAAACACAATTACTCTTTTTTAATCTCGTCAGAGAACTAGCTAGATGGATAGGTGATGGATAATATAACATCGATTAAGCTATTATGTGTCAATAAAGAAAATTTATGGCCCGCAATTCAATAACACAAAGAATTGATAGCGTCTTTTCAAAATGCACCTTTAGTACTCTTTCTCTTGGTTTCTCAGTCAATGACACGTCGTATATGGAAGTAGTATTTTAAGCTAGGAAGATCAGAATGTAAAACTAAAACAGTTCAAAATTAAATATTTTAATTTTACCTTTACCTTTTGAGGTCTCAGAATTTACTTCCATTTTCAGTGGCAAAGTCATATATCTGTAGCATACATTATTCTCATATAAAACACAATAAATTACAGTGACAGTAACAGATAGCAAAAGAAGCAATTCTTCTACATATCATGTGATTTCTATGTCTGGTAATTTACTACCATGGATCTTAACCGCACACCTTCCCCTTTCACCGAGTTGTTTTGCCATACACACCACTGGTCATTCAGACGCCGCGGGTGGCCAAAATTGACTTAGCCGTGGACGATTATAAGAGCACTGACAGAGATGGGTATCACTTCAGGTGAAGCCGAATACATCACCCATTAAATACCATGCTGGATGAGATTCGTCGATGTCTTCCGTCCCACCCGGGACAAAGAAAATAAAAGAAGAAAGTAAGTAAGTATATAGGGCTTTTATGCTTATATATATATATATATATATATATATATATATATATATATATATATATATATATATATATATATATATATATATATATATATATATATATATATATATATATATGCAAGCAGGCTTGAATAAGACATCATTTATTGACATACTGCCGTTATTCCCACCGCTCATAATATGTCGACACATTTTGAGTCGATTTATCATTTCTTATAGAACAAACTTAATGATTAAGGTAAAATAAAGTCTAAATCCATGTTACTACATTTATTATACTGTCACTATTCTAATCCTTGACTTGAATAAATTTGCTAGCACATTGTTCTACACAATTTTAAACTGGTGCTTCACCTGAAAAAGACAATGAAATAGCTGCTAAGATTTGAAATCAATAGATATCTTTTTATACATTTTTTGTTGCAGTAAGATAAGTGAGAAATAAAAATGGCGGCCTTTGTCAGATTTCATTTTATGTATATTTTTCTCATTAAAAATGAATAAATTTCTTTTAAGTTGCTCTTTATTGATGAGCTGAAGTGATTCCACAGAGTAATGAATTTTACAGATTTTACAGGTGCTGGTTCTGAGTGCATTTAATAAAATGGAAAATTCTTTCGTACTTCAAAGAGCAATTAACTACCTCAAACAGATGTTTTGTGCTTGTCTTGTTTAGATCCATCTTCTTTCAAATATTGTTTCATAATGGCCATTTTTAAGAAATATACTTGGCAAGGCAGCAAAACGTAAAATTTGTTGTAATCTTTTAATTTGAATGTGGTTAAACCAATGTGAGTATGCATATGGCCCCCTTGACAAATAGTTATCTGAGTCGCGTAATTAGTGAGAGTATGACGACTTATCTTAAAGCATTTTCTGCAAACACTAATAGTTTCCTTAGTTTTCATTTTTACAAACTAATGTAATGATTTACACAATGGATTTATACCATAAAGAATTAGTCAGCGATTTAATCGTCCTGGGATATGAGTTGCTTGTAAATTTTAAATCCTATCATCAATGGTGTATAGCAAGTTTAGCATTCATTTAAAGAACTCCAATTCAATTGCAAATTAAACTGCGATTCGATTATTAATTAATTTATAAATACAGCTAAAACTCCGAAAAATCCTTTTTGTAGAGCTGCATAATCGTAGCCCTAAACTTTTACATTATTCCTATATCTATCTTCTTATATCCTATATCTATAAAGTATCGCTATGCTGGAACGCCCAAAATAAAGACAGCGATTGACAAATATCTGTGCATCTGTTCATGAACTCGGTTTATATACAAGCGTTCCCGATTCAAACACCTATCTGCAAGATGATAGCAACTGAAAACTGTCAACAGCAATCCCTGAGTGATCTATGCGAATAGTTATCAACCGTGATCCTAACTTCCAGCCGCTTTGTCATTATGAAAACTAACATCTGTTTACTATTGGAAATGTGAAAAAGAACCTGGGTGTCTACTGAGTGTCTTTTGTTGGCTAGCTCAAAACTAAAACAGTTCCATCCCAACATGATACCAGGAGACATCGATATGCTCAAAGTGAAAACAACAAATGGTACTGCGGAGTTTTACAAGGATCATGTCTTCCGGTGATGGTCATGTGCGAAAAATTTAGGTGTGCGTCGCTGATAGATCCCCAAACAACAAACCATTATGAGTTAAAACACATACGCTGTTACAGCATGCTGCTAGTTACATTTGTTTTTGTGTATGTTATGTAATAATGGGTGATGGCTTGACATCAATTGGTCTATTGTGCAGTAAACTGGTGACATAGCTTTAAAAGGGTACTAAATAGAATTTGTTAGTAGAACTTTCTTAAGTCATAGTTTATTTATGGATGGTGGATGTCAAGCCCACCTATGCTGTCATCGCTGACTTGCTCTGCCTATTGACATGGAGTATCAAGGTGTTAATATGGGGGGAGGGTTTATGTCACAGAACTAGCCTTGGTATGTGTACCAGTATATAAAAGGAGTTACTATCTGAATGGTTACTACTTACATGATTACGATAATTCAACTGAAGGTACCTTTTAGCCAACTGAACAATCATATGCAGTGGTGAAAATGTGGTAAATTAAATAAATGTGGTAAATTAAGTAAAATGAGATAAATAAATCTTGACGATGTAATCTGTTGGTTCGATCATTTTCAACTAACTTGATGTCAGAACTCGTTTAGTGTTATCGTAAGTCGAATGTGATATGTAATTGAGATGACAAGGGAAGTGAGAACATATGACGAGTTTGCTGAGAACAAAATCGAAGTTTACATCTCAAGAAGGAGACCAACCATTCGTACATAATGCTGTGCCGGGCTCGTGTTGAAAAACTATTGGCCATTATAAAAGATGTAACACATTGGACGATATATTTTTAAGAGAAATATACATCAGTTTTAAATCAAACAATCAAATTTATTGTATATGCGCCGGTATGTTCTGTGGAATATATCCAAACCTTGACTGATAAAAGTTTCGACCACTGTTGTTTTGTTAATTTAATAGCTAAATTAAATGATAACACTTCGATGGCTTACAAAAAAGCTGCGTTTAGCAAGTAAGAGGAGGCGCTTTGCATAAGATGATATATTGATCACATCATATGTATAAAAGACAGTGATGTCATCGCAGCCAACTTCACAATTTAGCTGTTGTAAAGAGCTGTAATTAAAATTTAAAAACTGACTCAAAATACACTGCTTAGAAACTGTATGAAACAACAGCAGGTGGAAAAGAAATAACTAATTAATCATCTTAATATTTTTGCAGGCCTGGGAATTTGCAAGTAAGTGATGATAATGAAAAGTTACGAATTTTTCTTGGTGAAAGTGAAGAAAAATTCGTAACTTTTCTAATCTGCTATTAAAGACTGTGTTTGCAAAGAAGATCAATTCATTGATATCAGATAAAAAATTAAAATTTGCTATCAAATCTTTTACTTATAATGTTTTTTTATCTCCAAAGTTCATTTTTAGTTTACTTCTTCTGTGATTGTCTCAAATAATTAAGATAAGGGATGTCTGATGAAAGCATACACGCATAAGTTTAAATCTGGCGTACAACGATGGACAGAAAGTCTATATCACATATAATTACAAAGACACATTTAAACAACATTTTACATTTCTGTAAACTTGTGTTAGAGACATTCATACAAATAAACTTTCAAAATAAAAAAAAATGTTTTTGTTTCTGTGATACTAAAGTGTATACTTTGCAGCCAGTTGAGACACTTCTGAACGGTTTCCTTACTGGCGTTATAATGGATTTTATCTATATATTTCCCAAACGAAGTGTCTAAAGTTTAATGTTAATCACATAATTTTTAATAGATTGACTCGTAAAGGACCCTTCAGCAGGATGTCATGGCTCCTTCTAATTGCTGCTGCCTTGTATTGGCTTTATTGTGGAAATGGTGAGATGTTAATTATAAAAACTAATCCTATTGTTCTACCTGTGCTTTCTTTGGGCTGTGTGTGTGCCTGTGTGTGTGTATCTGAACATTTAATCTGAAATGTAAAATTAAATTATAATTGAGATGACTTCTAACTCGCTGAATACTATAAATTAAGGTATAGCAGCTGTTTACTGCACATATCCCAATGTAATTTAGTCGAGACTTGGCAAGCTCAAAGGGTCGAATAGAAGTTAATCGGTAGATTGTCTTCTTGATTAAACAAACTTATGACTCAAATCGATATAGAATCTCAGTTTTCAGTTTCCTTATCCATTGAATTTTAGTAGAGGTGACATTATCACTCATTATCTCACCTAGACTTATATGTTTAAGTTGTATTTCATTAAAGCAATTAGCCCTTTGTGTTATCCAGGGACTGTTCTCCATTTTAGCCATTAATATTTAACTATATTTAAAATAATACGGCGAAATATAATACGGCAGAGCCGACAGCATAGGCAAGTTGCCAACTTTGTACCACCTACCAGTTACTTGCAGAAAAGAACTTCAACTAACAAATAGCTCGCTAGCTCGGATTTGGAAGAAACATCTAAATAGAACACAAAAGTCAGATATGTTTAACGATTCTTCTATCCAGTGTCCTATAACACAAAAGTGACACCAACAACTAACTGAAATATAACAATCACAACTAAAAAATACAGTAATAGTAGCTACAATCGGCAACACGTGTTGTGTGGTAAGTTTACGAACAGACGTGTAAATTCAATGCAGTCAACATGTTAAAAATAAACTAAAATAACTCAAATCAGAATCATACTACAATGCATAACATAACAGCTATATAAACCAAATCAACTACCTAACTCCACCTAGAGTACACAGTCCCATTATGATACCAGTAATATTATCCCATGCCAATGGCAACTCGGTAACATGCATTTTGACGATAGGTTTTCCTTCTTTTATCTTTAATTGCTTACGACGCACTGCGCTGAATCAAAACATTTCCGAAACTATGCATAAGAATTTTGGATGCCACAGTCTAAATGGAAAGATGGTGAACCTTAGAGAAATCGTTAATACAAGCACTAGTTATAGGAATATTTATTCAAACATTACCTACTTGAAAATGCTAATACTCCCTTCTTGCCCGTATGCCACAGTCTACCGTTCAAAAGGGTCCAAGCTTAACCTATATCCTAAAAACACAGTCCTCATGCAACAGATGCTGTCGACAATGGCCTCTAAAATTGTTATAAACTGATGCATGCAACGGTACTTCTGAAAAGTACCTGAACAGTGGTCCACACGTTGACTCACAACAAACATTCAGAAGCACACACGGGGTATCCATAAGAAAAGCGAGAACATCAGCCCTAACTAACTATTACAGACCCAAAACGCAAGCACTCAATATTTAGCTCCTATAGACAAATATAATAATAAAGCGTAACATCAAGATTATAGCAAGAGCAAATTACAGTCAAATTAACCACACCGCAGAGAGTACCAACTATAATTTTGAACTTCACCAGTTAATGCCATTGACAATTATTTCACATTGAACTTTGCAAGGGGGCAATTTATGTAGTTACAATATTCAGAGTAGATGCGTTTTTATAATCCAGCACAGCTTAGACCAATTGATACTTTCTACACATGTAATTAACACCTACTAATGAATAAATTACTCCAGAATTAAACACATTTATATTTAATGGATGAAGATTGCAATTAATATTATTACGATGATATCAAAGGTGTATGAAATTATAGACTTTGACCAAGAACGGATTTATCCTGTGTTCGCCCAGGCTGGTTTTGTACCTACGAATTTTACCATATTTTTTATTTCAAATTACAGTGCCACATTATTAGAAACTAGAGTAAGAATCGTTCATTTTCTTTACTTTTACAGATTGTGACCATACTCCACCGACTATAACATGCAGCAGTCCATATGCAGATGAAGCTATTTTTGAAGAGACATCTAAGGCATATATAGTGAATTTGCCAAAAAATCAGCATAAGATGCAACTGTTTTACGACGACCCAACATCCTACGACGACAGTGGCATAGCAAGGTGATATTTTTATCTAATCAATCACTCTTGTAAGGTAGTTACACTTGGGGTTTAAATACTAAGTATTTTGTTGAATACGAAGCTTGCATGTCTATTTTTGCCATCTCATCTTGTCCAATTAACATGTCGGAGTTGGCCTTTATGGGATTTTTAAAATTAACAATTTGTCTCAGTAGAAGTGATTTTAATTTATTTGTAATTTTATAACGCAGTACTATGCAGACGTCTCCAGTTGACTATCATTCTGGGTCCTATTTCGCCCCTGGTGAATATAATATAGTCTTCAAGACCGTAGACAATAAAGGCAATTCCAACACATGTTCCATTCATATCGTTGTGCAAGGTATGCCACTTTATCTTAACTTTCCGTTTTCCCCGACTGTCCCCGCTTTTAAAATCATGCAGAATAAAATTTATGTTTTATTTTATTCATGCAGGTATAAATAAGACAACTCTTGTTGATTTAGTGACAGACAAGTAAGTATTATGAAAATGCGTAGGTAATTTTTTGGTACCAATCTGTCGCATATCCTGACGACATAGTTGGGATCATTGGACATTTATGGTTCTAAGCAGCTGGCTGTGCATACTGGCTGCCATTTCACTGGACCTCCAGTCGACATGGCACTAAACTATATGAGGGCGCAATGATCAGCTTGCTGTCGATGTGGATGATGATGTCTTTGAACATTTGGTCATCCAAAGACAACAAAAACAAAAAGTATAAATATAAAATATGTTTCTGGACTGTTAGGACACTACTCGTCAGTGTCGATAAAAAAGAAAAAAGGATGGGAATGGTTGGAAGGATGCTCTGTGAGTTCTAAACTGACAGCCGCCACACTGAGTTCTGATTCCGACATTTTAGAATCTAAAGAGAAATCACACGGACAGGGTTTGGCAAAGAGGACATGCCTATGAGGCAAGAAAATTACACCGCAGATGAATAATTTCTTTAGTCCAGAAGAGCTTCAGAGAAATTAAAAAACAAGTGGTGGGAATAGAAAGCGAATGGTTTGCAAAAGGTCAGAGACAACCGCTACATTAAGGACCTCTTCAATGATTTCAGCTGTTTTACGAACCTCAAACACCTTGGATCTATCCCGGTATTAATATCTGATAAAGACCAGATACTCTACAGATAAGCAGACCATTTTAATTTCAGTGCCCTGTGAAATAAGCATATTAGATGACCCTCTAGACGACACTGCTTCACTACCGATATTGGAGAATCTTGATTTAATGCAGATCACTATGAAGGTCACCAAAAGCACTAAAATAGCTACTAAAGCCCCCTTAATGTCTAAAAGTGTGGATGAGTACAATGGGTTAGTTAAATTATTGACAATTTTTACAAAATGGAAATTACTGCAGGACCAGAAGAATGCATCCAAAATACATAAATTCAAACAAAAACGTATTTTTCATATTTAAGTACATAGTTAAATATTACGTTATAAACTTAGCTAAAAGCTGTTAGATTTCAGAGGTGTTTATTACCAGCACTACAAAAGCAGTACTGCATTAAACAGGCTAAACAATCAGTATTTTATGGTTCTTGAACAAAAAATAAATTGCATTTCAATAAAACTGGATTAATATTTCAGCCTACCATTGCGCTATGCCAGCAGTACAACATAGTTCATTCAAATGTGAACCGCCTTCTGACTATCCCTTCTATGGAGACACATGTGAGTATTTCTGCAACGAGGGCTATACACTTGTTGGATCTTCCAAACAGCAGTGCCAGGCTGATGGTTCGTGGACTGGTAGTACGAAATGCGAGGGTAAGTGTAGTATTTCAATGTGGCATGGTCTTCAAATAATGCTATGAAATGGTTTGAACTTTTTATATTTGTTAGTCTTCAGTCTCCAATTGTTTAATAATAACAAAATTATTATATAGGGAAGAAGCAACTCACATCTTCTTTTTATACTTTTGCAGCCTAATCGAACATCTTAACACAGTCAAAACTAATATTGTTATGTACAAATGTCACTCTCATTCAACATAAAATGACAATTGTCTAATATCTAGCATGTCGTTGTGATATGCCAGTGCCAAGAAACTAATTTACAGAACATATTATATAGCAGAAAAGGAAGAAATATATAGAGACGTAACACATTAAGATAAAGAGTTATATTGTATTTTCCGTCCTTTTATTTTTGGGCCATTAGACGACATTGCTTACCAGAAAAGAAGCTAAACATAAAACAATGTTGCTATTACCTATAACTTAAGTTGTATTAGTTTCTATGTTTAACTTAAGTATAATAATCGCCATGTTCAGTATTGGATAAGTAAAATAAGCATAAAATATATGCATATAGATATATTGAAAATCATGTCAATTTATCGATGTGTGGATGAATTAAAATGAGCATGATATTTTAGTAATAAGAATATTATGCAGAAATTAAGCAAGGAATAAATCAAGGAATACTAAATTATGCTACTTACCCATCGGCATCTTAAATATCTGTCATTCTAAAGTTACTGATTTTGTTGACATTTAGAGATTGTCTGTCCTCCTCCATCTGTACCTAATGCTGTTCTAAGCAAATGCGACAAACATTACTCATATGCCTCACGCTGCCAATTCAAATGTGACCATGGTTTTAGTGCAACCCCCACGGGCATTGTGCTAGTTGAGTGCGGTATTGATGGAAAATGGTTTTCGATTGGCTCTTGCCAAGGTACGAATGAATCCTAATCATGTTTCATAATTCACAGCTAAGCCTGAATTACAACCAAGAATAAATTAATAGCTGCTAGACCAACAAAATGTTTCAATGCTTAATAAGCATCTTCTAGTTTATAATCTATATTATTATTTAGAAAAATGTCTAAGTGTGATTTATTAATTATTAATTGTCTAGGTGTGAGCCTATTGTGTGTAAGTCTTATTACAAAAATACTTGAAATATTTTTCATTGCTTATGCTTAATGATAATTGAATACTTTAGATACTGAAAGACCTGTAATTCAGAACTGCCCAGGAACCCAGATACTTTACAATATTAAAAACCAGCTTTCTGCAATTGCTACCTGGCCAGTTCCTACTGCAACCGACACATTAGATGGTGAAATAGCTGTTGTACAGACCGAAGGACCGGCTCTGGGCAGTAAGGTCTACGCCAACAAAATATTTCACGTAATATATGGAGCCCAGGATGCTGCGGGCAATGAAGCAAAGCAGTGCGAATTCAACGTTGAAGTACGGTGTAAGTGCTATTTTTCATTTACCTGCAAAATGACCAGCGATAAAACACTGACTTAAAAAAATATATAAAATATATTGTTTTTTTAATATACTTAAGAAATTCTCTTGTGTGTTAAACTTTTCAGTAATAACTTGCCCACCTCTTGTACACAGCGAGTACTTAACTGTATCTTGTCCGCGGATAAACATGTATGGAGTAAGGTGTGAAGTTTCTTGTGTTCGGGGCCTTTCAATGATCGGATCAAGTTTTGCATATTGCGATCGCACTACAGAACATCCACCGAGAGGATTTTGGAAATGGGGGAGCACTACGACACCTACTTATTGTAAAAGTAATATTTTTAAGAAGCATTTTATTTCTCACAAACATTGCTGAATCTTGTAGAAGACTCGAAAGATAAAACCTTTCAGCGTCAGAAATTTTGTAATTGCTGAAGCATACAATTAATATATTAAATTTAATTCACCTTGTTCCCATAGAACACTTGTTTGTTATCATCGACCTAAAAATTCGCGCGCGTATGCCGCAACCCCACACGCATGCAGCACTGCGCCAAGCCTTGATCGAGGAGTGAAATCGGATACCACAGTGGCGTATCAACAGGCTCATCATGTCGATGCCCTCACGCGTTACTAAACATTTCAATGTCTTCAAGCTCAAATTCGCATGGGCAATTTTTGAAATGAGCACAGTACAGTACCTATTGCTATATGACATTTTTCACGGTTGCCTTTTAAATGTCCTTAGGTATATGTCTTACCATGAGTGTCCAATAAAATCTAAAAATGTTTTTTTTAGAAAGAGGATAAGTTTTTCCATATTAGAATTCATGTCTAGGCGTCGTTTTGAAAAGTCACGGACACTCATGGTGCCTAGCTGATGTGTGAGAGCCCCCATTCCCTCCAAGAAAATCCTCACCAAACAGAGAACTAGAGAAATATCCATCACCAAAGAGTGGCAACACCCTTCACCAGACAAAGAACCGTTTCTCGTTCATAATAACGAGTATATTTTTGCTTAGGTGGTTTCCTTCAATCCGAATGTCATAGTTGGTACATTAATAACCATCAAATAGAAATCATTTGTTGCAAGCAATGGTAGCTTGTATATTTAAAGAAGACTTTACTTTACATCTAGGCGCAACATGTCCCAACTTAGCGGCCCCGCTACATGGTGCTATTGCTTGCAGTGGAAGGAATAATAATATATGTCAGATGGTTTGTAACAGCGGTTATGACATAGCACGTGGCGCACCTGATAATGGCTTGTACAAATGTGCGTCAAATGGCAATAAATGGCTTCCTAATGACAACGTCCCGAACTGCATAGGTACGATATTCACGACTTTTCAATGTTACTTATCAATTGTGTGATCATAAAAGTATTAGATAACCGACCATTTTTCTTTTGTCATTTACAACGCATTTAACCGTATCACAAATTACTTATCAGGTATTAGGAGAGGAAATAGAACAAGGCTACCCTGCAATCTCTATTACTATAGCGGAGTTTGCATGATTCCAGAGGTACAGAAAGTTATCAGGAGCCACTTCATAGAAGCCTTGTTGAAATCGGACTTAAGGTAAATAGATATATATTATATAATATCACATATATTGCTCTGCAAGTAGTAAAAGCGCGACAAAAGGAAAGACGCCAGCACAGTGTCAATAAGTCTCCAAGCAAAGCAGTGCAATAAATCATTATATTTTTTATATAAATTTCAAATTTAGATAGATTTTTTCTTCCTATATGTTAATTTGTATATAATGAGTTCATTTTATAAAATATTAAAACACACAATGGTGCCTTTTTGACAAAAGTATATACCAGTTTCAAATTGGTATAAAACTATAGAAAAAGCTTTGAACTAGTAAAATTACTCAAATCAAGGATTAGACACAGTATATTAGTACAAGGGTGTTACTTTTAAAGTTAAGCACAAAGCATTTATTGAATAATATTGGAATAAAAATGCATGAGTTTATTGTGGCATAGCCTATAGTTATCTGTCTCTAATATTTTCTAAACTGTACTCACAAAAGAAAAAAGCTCTTAGTAGGGATATAACAGGAGAACTGAACGCTACACCTTCCCGGTGGGACAATTTCTGTTTTGGCATATTTATCCTTTTCAGACATCTCTGAGCAACTTTGTTTTTCCACACCCCCCCCCCCCTTCCACCGTAAAAAACATTTCTGATTTTTGCATATTTATCAGTTTTAGACAGTTTTGAGCCACTTTGGTTTTTGAGCCCCCTTCACTTTGAGAAAAAAATTGTAATTTTTCCGTTTCAGACAATTATGAGCAACTTCGGTTTTTCACACACACCCTTCCACCGTGGAAAAAATTCAGATTTTTACATATTTATCCGTTTCAGACAGCACCTTTAGTTTTTGACCAACTCAACACCCCTCTCCCTACCCCACCGTGGCAGACATGACTGATTTTCGTATATTTATCCGTTTGATATGACGCTTATTCATATCAATCATTTCTCAGAATAACTAGACCTGAATTAGGCTCATATGAGTGCAGCCGTATATGTCTTAGTTTTTCCACCGACGGACCCCCTCCCGCACCTGATTCATGTGCACGCATATGATGGTTAGTCTTATCAATCATTTCTAATGATAGAATAACTAGACCTGAATCAGACTCACATGAGTGCAGCCGCAATATGTAATATGCAAAAAATAGGTAATATTGGTAATATATCCTGGTTTTTCCACCGGGTAATCCCTCTCTCCACTTCCTTGGGAAAAAATGATTTTTGCATATATATTCGTTTCGGGGAATTCTGAGCAACCTCCTGTTTTGGACCCTCTCCATCGTGAAAAAAAATGGTTTTGCATGTTTAACCGTTTCAGACAATTCTGAGCAACTTTGCCTTTCAATCTCCCTCCCCGCTGTGGAAAAATTATAATTTTTGCATATTCATCTATTTCAGCCCATTTTTCTGGAAATAGAGTATAACAGATAGACCTGCTAATTGAGTAAAATCATTTCTTCAACAGATTTTTCAGAAACAATTTATCACACCTCCACCTAAAATGGAGGGAGAAATGGTGGTAGCTAATTTCAAGATCAATGCTAGCGATCAAAGCGTAGCAGTTGAAGATGGTCGGTATGGTCGATTCAACAGAATGAAACGAAATGAACACAGGATGGAATTTTCTTCTTCTCTCTGCAATAGAGTGTGTGATAACTTGAAGAGGATGCGCATGATTAATTTTAAAATGTGTTTAACAAAATTAAAACATTTAGAAGCGATTACGTTCAAGCGCTTTGTCAGCTTTGTACGCAGTACTCATGTTGAGATGCATCTACAGGAATGGGCAAATGTATTGAGAAGAGTGGCACTATAAAAGAACTCTTGGATCTTCAAGCCTTCCAAAAGGTTTTTCAAGAAACAACAAGAAGACCTAGAACATTGGCGTCAGATAATGGAACATAATTTAAGAATAGATGGGTAAAGAAATTTCTAGAGAAAGCCGGCATTAATGCATATACTACATATACATATACTACTAATAATGAAACGAAACCCACTTTTCCTGAAAGAGTTATACGTACTCTTACAGGAATGATGTATCGCTATTTCCTATATCGGTAAACGTATCGGTTCACGGATATTTTGCAAGACTTAATTTACAATTATAATCATAGACCACATGGATCCTGACCAAATAGATTATCACCAGTAGATATTGCTAAAAACATTGAATCTAAATTGTGGAAACAAATGCATATTGATAAATTGAAATTGAAATCAAAGAAAAAGCCAAAACAATACAAGTTTAATGTTGGTCAACATGCTCGCATTTCACACATGAAATATGTATTTCAAACAGATTACCATGTAAAATGGACAAAGGAAGTGTTCATTGTCATATAAGAAGCAAAGAATACACTTATACCGTGTCAAAGAATTTTTAGACGACGATATCGATGGTCATTTCTATGAAGAAAAATTTGCCGTTGCAAAAGGCATTCAATCCATATATAAAATTGAAACAGTTTTGAAGACACGAAAAAAGCGAGGTGTGAAAGTATTACCTGTCAAGTGATTAGGCTGCCCAAAGAAATTTAATAGTTGGGAAGCTTACCTTTATAAGCCAACAGGTAGTGGAAAACCGTGTCTTCAATCTTCAATCATTGAACAAAAAGTACTCAACCATTTCCTAAAAATATTTTACAACTCTATTCTGCAGATCAACCTTTGTACAAATCCGCGAAAATAGTGACAATTGTATTTAAGATATTCAAGATATTCCAGAGGATATTGAAGAACGTTTCAATCCAAAACAAAATAGCTGGAAGTAGTCACAAAATTCTAAGCATTATTTTCATCGTACACAATTTATTTCACAATTGAAAGGAAATGCGTAATATTCGTTTACATACACATTACAATGTTCTTTTTAAGAATCCAAGCGATAGTCAACAGATTAGTAAATTAACTCGACAAATGTATCCAGGGAAATTGCAGTTTCTCTTTGAGGTATATCAAGATGCTACAATGAAACCTCACGGTTATTTATTTATTGATTTAAAACCAAAGATAGAAGATAAGATGCGCATTCGCACAGGTATTCTGCCAAATGATACACATTATGTTTATGTGAATAAAATCTTTTATGAAGAAGAATTAAAACAGTTTGGTATTCAACATCAAGATCATTTCTTCATTTATTAGAACGTACCAGTACCAAACGACGAAAATCCTTACTGAAGCGAGCTACAAACGATGAATTAGCCAGTTTATTTGAAATATGTTTGAACATATTGCATGGACATTTACCATTGAAGTCACATATGTATAAAAAAGCAAAGCTGAACAACAAACCATTTGACAACTGGCTGATAAGAAAATTTCCCATAAGCGTAAAAAGAAGATGATTAATCAAAACGGCGGATTTATTGGAACCATTACAGGATTTTTGCTTCCATTATTAGCTCAATTATTAGTAAAATGAAGCATGCATTGAATGGTCCTTATTCTTGAATCAGAATATAGAAAATTATTATCAAGTCGACCTTCGAAGGACGGTATTAAAGCTAAAGTGAATAAACTTTTAAAAAAGAAATGAAATCGAGAAACTGCAATGGAAATATCTCGACTTCTTGGTGAGCATTTACGAACATTTTAGTCACAACAACAACAACAGTCTGCTGCATCAGGTAATGTAGACGAGTCATAAAGTCACAACAGTTAACATTTCTAAGCCATTTTCAACCATTTTCAATCACAGTAGCACAACTTTTATCAGAACTTAAGAAACAAGCTACGAGATGGACACATATATAAATGAACTTGTGTTGAAAACTGGAGATTATTGATTTACTGGTTGCTACAAGAAGAAAAGAACGACAAGAACCACCACGAGGCTGGAAGCAGTTTATTGAGGAAATTGTACAAACTAATAGAAACAAACTGCTTTCGGCAAAAAGACAATTCGTGCAAATATTACAAAAGAGATAAAACAGCGCGAACAAAGGCTGTTTCTAGAAGGAAGTAAAAATAAAATAATAGTCCCGTAAAAATAAGGTGTATAAGTGCTTGTTGTCAAGTGAAGTAGTAGAGAGCAATGTAGATCATACACATAGTGTGAATGACGTGTACCATGCATGAAGTAATGTTTATCTACATCCAGTCTATCCACACGCATGTACGATTTAGCCATCAAGGAGAGTCGGCAGGTTTTACATTACTTTACCCAGTAATGATAGCATGAACTATAATCCTACTGATAAGGCCTCTAATTATCAAATTCGTTTGCCTCGTACATTATATTTGAAAGCAAACATGAAGTGGCCTTAGCTGAAATTCAAAATCCATATACATGGACGACAATGAAGCATGGAATATCCTTTTCGTTATTGATCATCTTCATCATCATGCGTTTTATCAAGTTATCATTCCACATGGTTACTATAGATCCATACCTGAATCATGTGATGCAATAAATGAACAATGTCAAAAATTTATTAATGCGACCCTATTCTTTTGAAGTATGATAAAATTAGTCGAAGAGTTTAGAAATAATTATGATATTCTTTTTTCTACTGGATTAGCTGAGATTTTAGGATTTATACCAAATAAATGGGATAAAGAATCCTGCTGAACATCCTCCATATGTGAAACATTCATTTTATACACTTTATGTGTACTGCAGCATTTGCGAGCCGCAAGTATTTGGAGATTATTATGTTCCTTTACTACGTTCTGTTCCAACTGAAGGTGACGATGGTGCTATTGTTGTCAAAAATTATGAAGAACCTCATTATGTACCTGTTAACACGTCAAAATTTGATATGATAGAAAATATAGATACGATCCATCTGCATACCGCTACCATTTCCTTCGTCAAGTGGGTTGGGATTTGTCAGGATTTAAAGGCGTACACATACAATATGGATATGATATGGTTCATTCTTTGGAGCATTGGCTCGTAAAGCTATTACACTCACTTAGGCAGGAGCTTAAAAAGGCTGCAGAAGATGTGGTTAAAGACGTGACTGATCGTGTACTTCAAGAAGTTGTTGGTGTTATTGATAAACTAAGTACACAGATGAAAGTTGTTAGAAGGCAAAAGAAAGTGAAAAGGGCAACATCAAACCAAAGATATATTTCGGAAATAGAAAAATGTCAATCGCCCATGATCATTCTTGTGAATGTAGTCTTTCTCCATTGAAATGGTTTTACATACCCCCAACGTAAAAAGCTGTAGAAACAGTTATTTTATATACTATCAACCACTCACTGCCATTAGAGATGGTGCTGTAGTAGAATTTTATATTCCTGCGAGTACAGAAAAATATTTCGATTTAAAGAACAGTAGACTTCATATTAACGTAGCATTGTAAAGCGTGATGGAACAGTTTGTGGTGCAGATGATAGCGTAACATCCATCAATGATTTGTTTAACGGTCACGGTCCAATTTTAATTTATTTTGAATGATTGATTGCTTTCACATAGTAGAATTTCCATGGTTATACCAGCATCACTTCTCACGTCATTCATGACTCGGAAGGAAGTCTCAATTTTGAGCGCTCTATGCGTCTCATTTATAAAGATACTGCTGGAGCAATGAATGATGATGACGTGACGAAACCCCAGTCATGAAAAGTATATAACAAGTAACTCTTGAAGGTGGTGAAATACCTGAGGCAGGAAATAATGGTTTACATAATCGTTATATGTATGCGCGTATAAGCGGTGAATTTATGCTTACAGGATCGTTACCTTCCCAATGGCACGAATATGAAATTACGTTTGCATATGACAAAAAAGATGAATATATATTAATGACTGCAAATAATACCTTTAAGCTAGAAGTGAGAGTTGCGTTTTTAACCATTCGCAAGGTGAGGGCTAGTCAAGGTATTCAGTTGGGACATACAGACGCATTGATGGAAGCTACTACCAAGTTTCCCTTTACCACAAAAGACTGCAAAGTCTTAGCCATTCCCGCTTGATTTCAATCTTTTGTGAAAGAGAACATCTTTTTGGGTCAATTACTAAAACATGTTGTCATTGGAAGGGTTCATAATGAATCCTTTTCTGGAAAAGTGTTGAGCAATTTAAATAATTTTGAACATTTTAATCTTAACTACATGCAGCTTTACGCTGATAGTGAACCAGTCCTATCCAAACCTCTCACGCTTAACATTAACGAGGGAAGATATCTTGACGCTTTTGAAACTCTTTACAAATCTGTTGATAAATTAAATGGTAAGAAAAGTTCCATTATAAAACGGAACGGGAAGATTGACCTACAGGTTATGCTTTATTTCGACTTAACACCTGATTATGATTGTGAGGACCATTACGTCCTTATCAAGCATGGAGACCTGCTTGAGATGAATTTTACCGGTGCTTTGCAACATAAGTCATTGTCACAGTTTGAATTTGATAAAATTATTGAAATAAGCGCAAATCTCGGTATTCAGTTTGATTATCAGTCATGAACACAAAGCAGATAGATATAGATGCCATATTGACCCATGATGTCCTGACAAAAGACTTGGCGGAGTATTCCCTGTGGATCAACTGCCAGCATTACAGCAAGGAACCTATGTCATCAACACAGACAATCATGATGGACCTGGTGAACATGCTGTTACCGTGTACTTTGAAAAAGTTGTGGAATATTTTGACCTTTATGGACTTGCACCTATAAATACTCCTTTAGAAAAGTTTGTTAAATGTAATGAGTATGTATATAATTCTATAATAGCACAACAGCTCATTCCAATACTTGTGGTTTTTATTGTGTATATTATATATTACACAGAGCTCGAGTTTATAGTATGTTTGGTATTGTAGATCTATTAAAAAGAAGTGGTGGA
Source organism: Protula sp. h YS-2021 (assembly GCA_949752745.1). Taxonomy (NCBI): domain Eukaryota; kingdom Metazoa; phylum Annelida; class Polychaeta; order Sabellida; family Serpulidae; genus Protula; species Protula sp. h YS-2021. Next base: position 495,989 of record OX457027.1, read on the forward strand.
GATTTTCTGGTCAAAGACTTTGTCTATAGATATTATAATCGATTGTTCTATTAAATTATTCTTTCATTTTTAGTTAAGTGATATATTTATCCAACAATGTATATTATGTAAATGATTACGAATGTCGCACTAGTGTCATATGATTCCAATAAGGTCCCTGACGTGGTGTTAATTCACCCGTAAACCATTCAAACAGAGGGTCCCTGGTGAGGTGTGAATGTATCCGTAGGCCTTTTCATTTTCATGTTTTTTTTTCATTCTTACGACAAGGTTCCGTAAACCTTTTCCTTTGCATACTTTATTCACCCTTAAGAAAGGGTCCATGGCGATGTGTTAAATCACTCGTAAACCATATATTATGTCATATATTAGTGATAGCAAAGCGTTTACACTAATATGGCGTTTATACATTGATATAATCTTTTTGCAGTTTTGTATTATAATCAAGTGTTGTTTGAAAAAAAATATAAAAAAGTTTAAAGGCATCATTTTTTTCGTATTTTTTTTAATATCACAAACACCAAATTAAAATACTGGCATTTATTGAGAATGAAAACAAAAATATTTCAAATACATATTATGTTAATACATGCAACATATTAGTCCAATCACAAGAACTTAAAATTTTGTAAGTATCATAAATGTTATCTTCATTACAGTCCACATATTAGGCGTAAAGTCAATTTTCTTTGAACCGCGTGTCAAATGTGCATTTCCATTTGGTTCAAAGCTGAGTTTTAAGTTCTTGCCAAGTCTCAAAATCTTGACACCAATGTTCTTTCACTAAGATGGATGAAATCATAGCATCCGGTAAGCTCGTAACACTGTTGAAACTGTATACAGCATTTACCGTCTCGTTCAATGCTTTCACATTAAGATCTTCTGAGCCTTGTAGATTAGATCATGGTATTGGTAAATATTCAAAATCACACTTCACCAAGGCTTGATTTTCAGAAGATAGGATAATGTAAGTTCCACAATAACATATCGTCCGTTCATCCAAGTGATCTACGGATGGTTTCATGTTTGAATTCATGATGATCAATGAGTTGTATTGAACCATATTTCTGAATGTCACAGCATTTATACACATCATTCTTCTGAAGCACATGATTCACTGACGTCATTTGCTTCTTCAGCATTTGCCAATCGTTCAATGACAACAAAATTCCCTTCTTTGCAGGATATAACTTCCCAGATGCATGATTCGTAATGCATTCACGAATGTTAGCAATCACTTACTGTTGATATTTCACCTATTTAATAGATGTTTCTACATTAATAGGTATCATAATCGGTAGATCATCTACACCCATCTTCTTCATTGACTTGATAATAGTAGCTTTACGCTCAGGTCCTTCACTTTAGACTCTACCTTAAACTCCATTGTTTGCTTTTGCAAAGTGACATGGTGGCTGGTGACTCATCTCTTTTTAACTTTCTAAACCATGATGGCCTTTGGAGCTACTGCACTGGTAGTGACTTCAACTCAGGATTTGCCATGGGCATTGCCTAAGACCTTGCTGTAGATATTGTGTCAGGCTTTGCTATAGTCTTTTCTGTGGTTATTGCCTCAGGCTTTTCTGTAGACATTGTTGTAGATGGTAATTGCCATTCACTCACTGTAGACATGTTTACTTTTCAACAGTTTGATACAAAATGATTGTTATTTCTAAGATAGGGCGCTTTTATGCTCTATAACGCCCATGAGCTAACGTGGTATAACCATCATCCAATCCAACAGATAGCGCTTAACATGAAATGGTGACAGACCAACCTTCTCAATCTTCTCTGAAGAATTTTTGATGATTGTGACTTCGAATGATAAACTATTTTTGTATTGCGTATGCGTTATTCACCTCTGACAGGCGCGTGTAATACCTTTAGCAACATGTTTCTCTTGTCCACCATAGCAAAACTATTAGCCTTGTGATGTTGGTACCGATCACCCTCCTGTTTCTCTGTACAGCATTCGAAATCAGCATAAATGACAAGGGTGTCTTTTGTTGTTTTGCAGTGCCCTTGAATCCAGCAATTGTTTCCTCTGTGAATGATAATCTCTGTGCTCCATCCTACGTCATAAGTCGATTAAAGTTCAGACAATAATGTTTCTTCTCATTGTCACTGATAAGCTACAAGTTGATGTCAGTGCCACACTGATGTCGAATCATATGGATAGATATTACAACTTGATCTTCCCAACCAAAAACAGTAATTGCAAGATTACTCATCATCTCAAATTAGCAATTTGATGAACTGGTATTGGAAATGTAATATCTTTCACATTCAGCTCATATTCAAACGGTTGAAACTTGTATATTGAACTGACATGGTCATGCATCGGATGTAGATGAGCTAATTTAGACCAAAGGAAACACTTATTGTCTGTATTTTTGATATTGATAACTCCTTTAATATGCCCTATCGCCTTTGGCATTTCAATTAAGCTGGATACTTGCAAGGGTTCTAAGGTAGCTGTATGAACTTCAATCTTAAGAATCTTAGCCAACACCCATCCAGACCCTTGCCGTTCATGTTCATTAAGCTTGTTAAACAAATTCTTGAATGCATTTGACAAATCATTATCAACATCTCATTCATTTTCTTGCTGTCGGATTTCCAGTAGCAAGTCGGATCCATTTTCAGGCTCAAACACCTCCTGATGTGCATGTCCACCAAGACTTATTCTTCTACCTTTACTAATTTGCATCACATGCTTCTTTGTGTCTTCTTTCATGTCTTTGCAGAAGATTGATCTGATCTATCTTTTTGCACCTATGTTCTACATTGGTGCTGTATAAGTATCATCTACATATTATTCAGCACTGAAGCAAGTGCAGCAAGAAGGAAGTGCTCTTTCTTTTCGAATTTTCAACATAAATGTTTCTCAAATTCATCTAAGTTTGGTACGTATGCATTACACCATGCACATGTCCCTTCTTCATTTTGGATATCCATAATGTTATCACTTCAGTGCGGTAATTGCAAATGATGAAAATTATTGTTTCTACATATATGCGTGTATGTCTGATTTATGTTCACATTACAATGTTTAGTGATATCTTTGTGTAATTTTACCCATTATCATTATAGTTGATAGATCTCGTCGCATGCGTTGTGGTGTATGTTGTAGTTCTGCATCAGACTTATCCTGATCTTCTTTATAATGTGCACGGTGTTCTTTCAATTTAGTACTAGGTTCTCCTTTCAATGATGCTTTTAAACTTCTCTTTCTTTTCTTTTTCACGATTGATATGACTAAAGATCATATGCCTGCACATGAATCAAGGTGGATGGGGGTCATAAAAATGTTCAGAATTTCCTGAAACGGATAACTATGCCAAGATCACAATTTGGGGGGATCAAAAACCAAAGTTGTTTATAATTGTCTGAAATGGATAAAAAGGCAAAAAACCAGAAATCTTTCTCACGGTGGTCAAAAACAGAAGTTGCTTAGATTTGTCTGAAACGGATAAACAATCAATAATCAGAAATTTTTCCCAAGGATAGGGGGGCGTCCAGTTATATCCCTACTGCTCTTGTCAATATATTACTGCATGGTATGTTTAAAAACTTTTTGCTTTGTTTAAACTAATGTCTCAAGTCGGCTTATGCACAATCTGTTGATGTGTATTTAGTTCAAAAAGCTCGCTATGGCACCTATAAGCAAACTGAATAGAGGTATTCACACACAGGTTCGATGTCGATGAGATTACACTGGATTTGCTTTAGGGAATTTTGCTCTGTAATCAAATAGAAAAAGCGTTATAAAATCTTTCAGAAAGACTTAGTTACTACATTAAGTTTGCAAAGGTCTTATAAAGTTCTGCATGAACTAGCAACCAAAAGCTTAATATAACAACATCTCTTAAGATCAAAGAATTCTTATGAATTTTTAAGATCTTGTTGTACTTGCTAAGAAATTTTTTAAAACTTTTATGTATTCCTTAGAGCTAGTTGCACTCTACATCCAGATTGCACAGTCGAAAACGTGAACGTCAGATGTAATCCACTAAATGAAGGCGGAATAATTGGAAGAAGTAAGATTAGGTTAGTTTCATCCATTTTTACATTGCCTCAAATAATATATCTGTCCTTAAACTAAAACCACTTGCATAAAAACTGTCAAGAACAAGATGCAAATTGTGACTGAAAATATGTGAGATTAAACATTTTTGTTATTCTTTAAAATCCACCTATTTTACACCATTCTCATCTAATTTACATTTTGTAATTGAAATTTAACATAGATGAAAAAGTCAAATAATTCTTTTATACATCACTACGTAAATATCCACTTTGACAAATACTCGGGCCGTGTATTGATCAGAGTTTTATTACTGATATAGTTTATGCAAGTGTTTTTCATCATTTGCATTCAGTTACTTTTAACTTTTTTCATCTTTTTCTTTTCAAACAAGATATTCCATTTCAATAGTCCTATTTTCATAGATTTCCAACTTTGAGAACTGAATTTCAAAGAGAAAATATATGATATTATACTTACAGATTAAATAAGATTTTTAAAGGCAAAGTGCAGAAAAAAATAGAAAATATAAATATGAAAAAGCAGACAAGTCCAGTTGAACGTCATTTTCAAGCAATATCTCTCAAAGTATATGTTACCTTCAAATGTATATTTTGCAAATATATCCAGCTCTGTTTCGTGTACCGTCTAGTTCAAATGTTTAGTAAAATTTGTCAAAACACGATTTAATTAATACAAAGAACCAACATTGATAGCACTTCCCACCTTAATTCTATTATTCATTGATTTTATTGTTAAACAAATATACACACTAGTGTCAATTTTAAGGTTTTGTGTTTTAAATCATTCTGCCAATACTTAATATGCTGAGAGTAAAACTAGGTATATATAATTCATGTGCCATAAGTAAAAATAGTTTTACTCTCTCTCTCTCTCTCTCTCTCTCTCTATATATAAATATATATATATATATATATATATATATATATATATATATATATATATATATATTTATATATATATATATATTTATATATATATATATATATTTATATATATATATATAGATATATATTTCTTTTCTTGATAGCTTGCATAAGCGCGCAGACCGCATGAAGCATGCAGCAATGACGCATGAAGTCAAAATCCAGTTATATCTTGTTCTGAATAATGTCTACGATGAAGCTTTATCTGCAGCGGAAATTATTAAGAAAACAGAGCAACAGTTTGATATTCTCAAAGACAAATTCGCTGCCATTGCCGCGGAAGGTGTTTTGGATATTACCGGTTTGGCCTTGCAAAAAGACAGAATAGAGTTTGGAGACAGTGAAATTGTGTGTGAGCCTGGTACCGTAGAAAATAGAAGAAACTTTACATGTCGTAAGTTATACTAAGTTGTCATTAAGAGGTGTGATTTTTGCATCAGATATTTACCATGCACATTTGTGCATTATATAAGCTCTGTTTACCCTGAACTGAAGTCTTTGGACTCTATTACAATATTGTCTCATGCAATGTATACATTTGGTTCATGTATCTGTTGCAAAAACGATTTTAAAACAATACTTATTGATTGTGAAGATAATGATCAAGCACCGAGTTTACAGATCCCATTTGGAGGCTTCTTTAAGTTATGCCTTTGTTTAGGGTCATCCATAACACTTATTAAAACTTGTTACGTTACCAATTCACTTTAATGGTCCCGATATGTGTAGGCACTATCACGCACTAGAAATGGCATGTTGACAAGTAAATACTTCAACTACTACATTTTGGAATGGTTAACGCCCATGTCTAGAACCGGAACGGGAGCTTTTAGCTAAATTTGCAGAATTTAAAAAACAACAAGTTTTAGCCTACTCGTACAACCAAACAGATAATTTCAATCAGTTTTCTGCAGTGAAGTTATTTTCACATTATCTAATATCTTGAGTTCGGTGTTTTGTATGTTATAGGAGCGTGTCCAATGGGTACATTCGTAGACAGTGTGACGGGAAATTGCATAATGTGTGGTATGGGAACGTATCAAGATACAGATGGCGCAAAAACATGCAAGGTTTGTCCAGACGGACACTCAACAAGGCAGTCCGGGACCACATCAAAGGACAAATGCGAACGTAAGTACTAATTTTAAAGAAATGCCTGTTTAAATTATCAGTAAGGTTATTTTCTTTATGTACTTCAAGATTGTATTTTAATTTAAAATAGCAGTGAAAAGCTTACTTCTTGCTTTCAGCCGTGTGTCCTGCTGGTATGTACTCCAATGATGGTCTTGTTCCCTGCACTCACTGTCCCATGAATACTTACAGCAACGGCATCATGCAACAAAAGTGCACTCCTTGTCCTTTGGGATCAAATACAACACACATTGGAATGAGCAGTATTGACAACTGCACGAATAGAGGTATGACGATATCTTTCAAACATTCATGCAATAAAGAAGAGAAGCGTGAAAAGGTACTGCATTCAAATGTCTTAAAAACTCCAACAATGCTCCTGTTGTCCAATTCACATACTCCTATATGGAGCAATTTGATTTTGTATCAAAAACCCTACTTGTGTAACCACTTTCCAAATATTCATATTCAGCTATTTACAAACTACTACTTATTATTAACATTTAAGCAAAACTTTCAGTTACAAATATATTAATTGCTGTCATTTTTTTGTTTCTGCTGTTTTAATGTACTTTATGAAATTCTGATAAAAACACATGATAATGCATCATTCAAACTGTGGCATAAAAATGATACAGAAGCATTGTGTCGTTACTAGGCACTCCACGAAGTCCATGTGAAGTCTCCCCATGCAACAACAACAGTGTTTGTACAAGCCATGGTAGAAACTACACTTGTCATTGTTCTGAGGGATACTCAGGAAAACATTGTGAAATAAAACCTGATCCATGTCTCCATCATCCATGTTATAACGGCGGAACCTGTTTGCACGACGAATCTATAAAAACAAAATTTACATGCAGTTGTGACTACATGCATGCCGGTGATCTGTGTCAGCATGAATGCGGTAGCACAACAAAAATAACAATTTATTATAACATTTTCGCTGTTATCAATAGAATTTTAGTTTAAATCAAATAATTTTCTTACTTTTAATGAAGAAGAATCATTGTTACATCGCCAACTTTACATCACCAAATTTCTGCCTACAAACCCCACTTAAATAGCATATTTCTTCTGACGAAGCTTCTAAATTATGTAATATGTCGTATTTGCACAGTCCATGGAGAATGGGGAAGCTGGAGTGCTTGGGGCGCTTGTAGTACTAAATGTGGCTTAGGCCAGACAATAAGAACTAGACTCTGCAATGACCCTGCACCAAATCAATACGGAAACACATGCCCTGGAAAATCAACAGAAGTGGAACCTTGTTACAAGAAAAAGTGTAAAGGTTTGTTCAAATTGCTATTTATACTATTACATCATGACATTAAATGTGACATTCCTATGTTTTATGCAACTTTTTCGTCCAGTTTTAATCATGGTTAAACAACACACATTACGATTGTAAAAATTTCTCTCAGTATGTTTGATAGCCTCACTGACCGAATGAAAGACAGATGGATTAATAAATTAAGCAGAAATGTTTATAGCTGTGTTGCTAAAACAGAGGATCACTGATACAAGCTAATACTAATGTTAATATTTATACTTTGACAATAGCAACGGTAATGTTGAATGATTTTGACTTGTTGTTTCAGTTTGCCCAAGACTAGCAGTATCGAAAGGAACAATTCTGAATTATGAAAAGACGCATTATGGCTACACAGTTAAACTAAGTTGTTCTGGTAATTTACGCAGGCTTCATGAAAGCCCAGAAGATTTCGCCTGTGGACCTAAATCTGACTACAAATGGAATTTGAAAGTACCTTTAGTAAAATTGTCTTGTACAGGTAAATTTTGATCTTATATTTCACGGATGCAAGTACATTTCAATTACAATTAAACTTTGAGAATATGCACTGACTTATTGTGCGTATTTGTGTTTTCAGACTAGTTGTGAATGATGTTGAAATAAAGGGTGTGATAACAGCAAAGCGGTAACTATTGAAGTATTAGTGTTCGAGTTTTTATCTTGTAGAAATCAACTTTTCAAAAAGGCTTACTGCTAAGTACATATTAAGGTTTAACTCGCCACCAGCGTCTGAAATCGAGGAAAAAGAGCTCATTTCAGTCTTTGAAAACATTGCCAGAAAATCGGCTCCTTGTTTCTCTGGAGGGCAGTGTATGGTGCGTATATGGATTGATTCGGGTAGGTGAACACACATATTCTTAATGCAAACTTAGTTTGATGACATTAATATGTGGTATAAAATCTGAAACAGTATATATTTCTTCCGTCATACTTAGTGCTTAGTTTAACTTGAGCGTTGAACTCATAAGTAAATATGAAAGCTTTTGGTGATCAAATCATTCAAACACGGGTTTAAAAACTAATCTGGTCATCAAATTTTTGAACGCAAAAGCAAAACATATTTTGCAGTATTCCCATAAACTTTTCGAACTCAAAAGCATAAAGATATGTTTATTTGTTTTTGCTTGCGGCAGAAGGAGAAGAAATGGTTCAGCTTCTGCGAGCAGAAATGGAGATGGATTTTAGCAAGTACGATTTCATGCAGGAAGGAGTGTATAACAGCAGCAAAGGTTTCAGTCTTAATTCATTTGGAAATATTTTGTAAAATGATGAATTTTAGTTAACTTCAAACCAACTAATTTCAGTTAACTTTGGCCAATATGAAACTCATAGGCCAATATCATGTACCTGCAGTATTCCTTACCTTCAACAAGCATAGCATAATTGAACTAACTACGCTTACGTTAACGTCAAAATGCTCTACTCACAAAATCTTGTTTTCCCACTACTAACCCAATATTCTTCCAGTCTTACAGTTTAAAAAAATCGTTGTACGTAAGATTTTCAAAGTATACGTAATGTTTAAGGTTGCGATTTTATGCATGCATCAATAAATCAACATGTTCTCCCAGTCATTTGCTTGTTTTATCCTGTAACTTGGTTATCAACAATTTGAAATACATGACACTTCTTGAAAAATTGTAACTGTATGTGATCAAACAAGTCATTTTATGCAAGGCATCTTTATAACAGCATACACCATATGCAAATTGAATTTAAACACAAAAAGTTTGCCTGTCTAGAAAATGAAGGAAAGAAAATCGTGGCTTGGCTTGATGAACAAATGAATACGACAGAAAATGCAATTAACAAAGCTCTCGGGAACAAGAAAATTAAGCTGAAGGTCAATGGAGTAGATTACTTTCCAGAATATCACAACGCTAAAATCGTTAGTCACGCTGAATGTCCAGAAGGACAGATGGCTCTTATTGCTCATTGCTGTAAGTCTTTTCAACTTTTCAAGGACTGTGCTATTACGAGGCTTTTCGTGCATTTGTAGTTAACTGAAGAACACTTGGCAAAATAATAATTTGTGTCTTTTTTATATTTCTCGTTTTAAAATGTGTAATTTTTAATGATTTTAAGTTAACAATAAAAGAGCATAGAATGTTAATAAATTATGAAACTTTAAAATTATTTTAAGTTGTCTGTCCAGCTGGCACTTACGAAAATGCAACTCTGTGTGAATTGTGTGAGGTAGGAACATTTCAACCAAAAGCAGGTCAGCGGAGCTGTCAGAAATGCCCTAATGGGCAAACAACACTTGGCTTGGGCTCCATCAGCGCCAATGACTGCGTCTCAGCCGGTATGCCACACTTTTGAACATATTATATATTGTTTTAATTAATTATTCCTTATATCAGATGATATTAAATACATTTGTTGTGAGGAATAGTAAACTGAATAATATCCACTATAGCGGCAGATATCACGGGTTTATTAACTAAAACCACAGGAGGTTTGAGCGAAAAGAATTTCTTTAATCACATCTTTTGTTACTCTTTGATTCCGTGAAAGTAAAAAAGTAAGACTAAAATAGAACAATATTAGAATCATGTTTTCAACTGATACATAAAACATTCTGCTAAAGTGGAGCCGATGGCTTAAGTTCCGCGTTACAAATACACAAAAATAGTGTGTAGAATACACAACCACGCATATTTTCAGTTATCCATGTAGTTTATTCTTTTAATAAAACTTTAATTTCATATCATATTATTATTAAGACAAACAAAGACAAATTTATTAAAGTAATTTCTTACCCATTTTGCCCTGTGTAAGAGTTTAAATTTAAATCCAAAAACGTTAACTAACAAAAAAGGTATTTATTTCTGTTATAGTAGCTGAAAGCACAAGGGGAAAATCAGCCAACCTTAGCCCTTTAAAATTGCGGTCTTTCGCCAAGATACCCAAACAATTGTCAAACAACAACGAACCGCATGTATCACAAAATTGATCTAAAATCAATTAAAATGTCAAACAAAAACAAAGAATGACACGAATTCATTCTTTAAATCCACAGTGCCAGTGTATACTCTATGACTTGTAAACAAAGTATGACTCAACAATAAAATACGTACGACTAGCCCAATTTTTTATCTTGACTTGGTTTTGCCTAGTTACAGAATCAGCACAATCTTTAGTCTATCAGGCTTTGTAGGTTTATCGATGCACATATGTAAAGTGTGTGATCTTTTCTGCATTTCTGATTATATTGCTTATTTTATTAGAAGCTATATTCTCTGGTTACACCTCTGTTTAAAACTTACTTTTATGCGATGCGTCTTGGATTGGACTTTTCTTATTTGCTTCTTACGAAACATTTACACCTTTAATTGGATTGCTTCCAATTTACAGAATACTATCAGGTAACAAGCTCTTTGTATATTTTGCTTTCCAATAGATACAACAATACGCAAGGAAATTTTATGTTTCTTACACTCAGGCAACAACAGTTACATTGAGAACAAAGTTTGAATACGGTTTTCAGTTGCCAGTAATTGCTCATGTTTTTGTTTTTCCCCTGTCACACACAGATACTTGTCAGTCTACGCAGAATGCACAATATAAGCTATTATTCACCTAAAAATAGGTTTCACATTTAGCTTGAGAATGAAAGTTTGATTACACGGTTTTGTATTTCTAATCAACAAGAAAATCTTGAATCATACTTGTCGCAAACAAAGTGTTATATATATTCCCTGGATCTCCATATTGGTGAATACGTGAATTCAATGAAGGCTTACAAAATATGTAACGGATTCATTCTAACAGAAATAAGAATGGCGATATATAGTATTATTACTTCATTATCATTAAAAATTCACCGAGCTACCATTTTGGACAGCGTCAGCGATGCATACGCTATAAAATTGCTTCTTATTCTTCTACTTTAGTCTGTCCGGACGTTTCGGTCCCGCTGGGAACTAACCTAACCTGTGAGGAGATTGGTTACGATAAAGTATGCAGAGTCAGCTGTATGGCAGGATATCGGGCGCTCATTCATTTTCCAGCCAGATTTACTTGCGGACCCAAGAGTGACTTTAAATGGAATCCAGAAGTACCGACTGCCGTACTGTCGTGCGCTGGTAAAACAGAATTATTTCCTCTTGGGGTTTTTTAATTCTGTAGGTGGTTGCGAATAAGTATAAAAAAGCTCACACATAGAGATATCTTGGTACTTTCTATTTTAGTGAAAATTTTTAAATTTTCGTCAACAAATGTGTGAATGTGTGAATATAAATGGGGCAAAACTAGACTTGTACTAGTATATTCTGTCATTATCACTGACTTGAAAAATATTACCACCAAAGTTTTGCCAATTTTTATCAATTGAAAACTTATATATATTCTTCGCAACAAGACACCATTATGCATTTTAATGTTTTGCTATATAAACAACATTAAAGTGAAGCATACAAAGTGAACTTAATATATATTAATCATCAAACTGGAAGAAAAGATACCTAGCTATTCATGTGATTCATATCAAATACATAATGATTTTTTCCAGTTTAATAATTATTCTGATGACTTTTTGCATTTTGTCGACCTATCGCATTTGCACAGATATATATATATATATATATATATATATATATATATATATATATATATATATATATATCTGTGCAAATGCGATAGGTCGACAAAATGCAAAAAGTCATCAAAAGTGTAATTCCAGTAATACGGGGACCATTTTTGCTAAAAACCACAGTATTAGGGAGACCAAAAATTTAAGGAGACCAAAAGTAGGTCTCCTTAATTCTAAGCGTGTTTAAACGTTATGAAACTACATAGCAAGCAAAAAAACGAATAATTCTAAGGTACAGTGAATATAATATATTCTGTTTTAAAATTAAATTTGTGTGTTACTACTCGATAACAAGCTAAAAAACATATATAACACACATATATATATATATATATATATATATATATATATATATATATATATATAATATTACTTCTCAGCGTTCCTTCTCTTGATTTAAAAAACGGGCATGTCCTTGCCTTTATGTAGCACATACTGAAATCTACTGTGGCCACATTAACTTCGTTTTTAATGAGCACTATAAAGAGTTCATTTACATTTCAGAGTATGCATTTCCATATCAGCTAAGTTCTCAGTATACCCTAACATTCTCCTCACCAGCTTCTGAGCATGAAACAACTCGCCTTCTTGACAAGATGCAGGCAGATATCTTACGATCACAATCATGTTTTACAGAGCAAAAGTGTATATACCAGTTTGATATAAACACAGGTAAATCAAAATCGATATTTTCATTTATTGTTTCCTGCAAAAGTATGAAGTTCGTTTGTCATCTTCTCTGCTTTGCTAAAACAAGTGTATTCTTTTTGTAGTCTTTTTCCCCAGTATTTGATTCTTACATAAATATCATGAAAAGAGTAATCGTTGCCTTCTATACACAAAAGAAATTAAGGAGCAGATTGTGAAAAATAGACACATGAATGTTAATTGGATTGTTTTCATTATGTACAGTGAGCGAAGGAGAAAAAGAGGCATATTTAATAACTGCAAACATGACGAATTCTCTCAGTGGGTATCCCTTTCTGGATTACTTAGTGTATGCTTCCGGCAAAGATAAAGGTGTTTTATTTCTTCCATTATCTGCACTTGCATCTCTTTACACGCATTTACTCGTGTCTGCGTACGCCCCTTTAATGATTTTGGAATGTTTAAGTCCGACATGGAAGAATGTTTATTTTATTATGTATCTCCCATTCTCTGCGACTGGAAACGTCTCTTTAAGGATTTCTGTCTACTGCTAACAGAGACAAAGCGTTGTTTATCATATACCAATATCATTTTGCCAAAATCCCATCAAGGTGATATACAGGATTTAAAATATTACTTTAGCATGCGCAAACCTGTTTTACTATAAATGCCATAAGTTTAGATACAACACTTTTAAATAAAGTTTTTTCAATGTTGCAAGTGCGATAATTTTATATTTGTAAAATAAGACAGCTCAATTTTTCGTTTCCTTTAGAAAAGAGAGGACTGGAAGCCATGACTTCGGTCATTAATAGCTTTCAAAAGGCGATAACGCTGCTCAGCAGGTCTTGTCATAAACAAATATTTAAGCTGATGGTCAATGGAAGCTTTTATTTTCCGTCTAACTGTTCCGCCAATTTTGCTATTAATATCAAATGTTTCGATTTTAAAAACGCGGCTTCGTTCCATTGTTGTAAGTATTTATCTTGGATTCCAATTCTTCGCCAAATTGTTCGATAAATGGACGACATAAGTTAATATGCAAAAATGGGATTGCAATATTATTTTCCGAAAGACAATCATCAAAATAGTACAATTTAATTCATTCCTATTGCTATAGCACAAAAAAAAACATTTTATCAATGTGCAGTGTAATATTAGGTGTAACTACATTTTCTAAAGATACTTGTCCACCTGGATTTCATAAAATGGCGGAGACATGTAAGCTTTGCAATATAGGAGAATTTCAGTCAGGGATTTCAAAAGAACGCTGTCAGAGTTGTCCAGATGGATTCACAACATCTGGATTAGGTTCCACCAAAAAAGAAGACTGCATTCCACTGGAAGAATCTGGTAAGTCTGTTTACTACTTCTGCAAAATATTTTTTATGTAATATTTAATTATTTAAAGCTCAAGCATTGTCACAATATTCAAGAGAAGGAAAGGAGCTTTCAAATGACGTCACAATTCAATATAGTGTTAGGATATCCACTGTTATATAAATAATTGTAGTATTACTCCATTTTGTTTCCACAATGCAAAATGCAGGTGACGAGCTGGAAATAAGAAAACAGAAAACGTACCGATCGAAAAACAAACGGGTAATTATTCTCAATAATACGTATTCGCTAAATATGCTATTTGGTGTACAAACATAACACAATAAGAAGCGTGGATTGCTAGCTTCGACATTACTAAAATAAATGCTATTTGTTAAACATCGTCGAGTACACAACTATTTTTTATTGAAGCTTTCGATTTGTAATCCTTATCTTGCTTTTGTTTTATTTTCAGATATAGCACTTGTCAATTTTCCAGGATGTGAAATTTTGGAATCAGCTTAATTTATTTCTTTTTATCAAAGATTTAAGAACATTTAACGAGTTGAACTGTTCTTGGGTTATCTATTGCATTTCATATAACGTTTCAATTTACGTTAGGTGTTGGTAAAGGTACTAATATCCCTTTTCCTCTTTTGTTATGAATACACTTCGGCGCTACCTTTGCTACTTTCGATGTTTTACATTTTTTATTTTTAATGGTAGGGTCTGATGTAATAAATCTCTCCCACTGCCTGAAACACTGTCAAATACAACAGCTGTTTTTTTACAGTGCAGTCACAAGCACGAAATAAAGAGAAAGAGATTGAACAGACCTGTTAAATCTTGAATAGTTTTAATGTGGATATGGTGTTAAAATATCATTTCGTAATAAAATTGCCAAAGTATGTCCATTAACACAAATTTAAAGTCCCTCTGTAATTTTATTTAATTTTGTATTTTATTATATGATATGCGCATTGAAAAAATGCAGTTAAAGAATAATGGGTGCATACGTCATGAAAAGTGCTTTGCAACATGTTACCTCATGGCCGTGTACAGAAAACGCTGTATCAAATGTATATCAAATGCGCAAAGGAATCCGAGCGGCATGAGAGATATTTTGCATTTAACACATTTAACACGTGGAACCGGTTTGAGAAAAGTGAGATAAGATTTTCATTGTTCTTGTTTTATTGGTTGTTTGTTTGGTTGTTTTCTTCATCCCGACATGTTGGTTTTGAAAATAAAGCGATTGGAATGATATGCCTTGCTCGTGGGTTTTTTTTCCGAAAGCAGTCATGATACATAGTGCTCCTGTGCAGATATTGCCGTCCACAGATCAGACCGCACACCCTTTTTCTACGTTTAACTTCACCATATTCTTCATTTTCTTTTAATAATCTTTTTTCACCTGTTTTCTATTCTTCTATTGTTCAAATAAAAAATATTCTCACAATTTGCTATAATAAAAAGATTGAAGCAAGAAACCATTCCCTAAAAAGTGTTAAAACCCCTTTTATAACAACATTTTTCTAACTCTCTTGACAATTCAAAATTTCTTAGTAAAACAAAAATGCCCCACTTTAGGAATATATCAGTAAATATTTAAAATTCTCTAATCAATCACTTAGCAGGCCTGCGAGGGCAACGCTAATAGAAATTTTCTAAAGCATCGCGTTCACTTTACTACTTTGGACATTCCTGCATATCTTATACCTCACAATTTAAAGAGTCATTGAACTTGCATTTGCTTCATCAGCCAATGGGTATTTATTCATTAGTCCTTTTGAGTGAATTTTATAAAACAGGGCAAATAATACAGTTCAGTCTGCAGTTTTACTGTATAGTGCAATCATACCCGATCTCAACCGGGGTCGAACCAGAGAACCCTGGCACAACAAGTGAACTTTTTACTTTTACATGACAGAAAGCTCTTCTTTCACCTATTTCGTGTTTATTATCTATTCGACACTGGAATACTAGTTGCACGTGAACCATGCGACTTCTATACACTTCTATCGATATTGTAATCGTACGGACACGCAAGTTATACTGCAATGGTGTAGTTATAAGCCAACTTAGATCGGAGCACGAATCCTCCTTTTGGCATCAAATGTGTTAAGCGCCAAAAGCCAAAGCGAATGGCCATAGTCACAAATTACCAAGTATTCTCATTCCACTTCACTACCAACACTTCGCCGTAAAGATTATTCAACAAATATTTATTAAGCAATTATACTTAAAAGGACTTAAATTGAGACATAGTTAAAATAATAAAAAACAACAGTAAACTGGATAGCAGTTGCATCGTATTATTGTGCTTCCACGTTGTAGCACTCATTCTTCCTCTGGCATAGACGCAATAAACCGCGCGATTGGCTATCCATGCAGTGTGTCAGACATGCAAAGTTAGGTGACTTTGGATATTTTCAGCAAGCATTTCATTTGATCAATTACAGCATTGTCATATCAGTTTGCTTAATTAAATTTATTTTGTCCATAAAATCTAATTTTGTGCTTCCTCATTGAGTGCCTCGATAATAGAATCTCGAGAATAATTTGAATTAGAATTCTAGCAGTTATATATTTAGGATGAAAACTGCATTTAACTAGCAATATGAATGACAAACCTTGATTTTAAGATACAATCGCATACAAGTTTTTCAATTTAGCGTATATTTTTAATCGTTTCTGTTAAAATTACCAAAAATTCGGCATCCGATTACATGTTAAACAAGGGGTTTTGTAAGATAAGTTTATGTTAATATATTTGTTTTTAAACTTCAGAATAATATACATTCCTCTCGTATGTATAGAGTATAAAATTCTACTGGAATTGTTCTAAGCAAAGAGCTCGAAGACCTGTTTGGTTTTGCTATTTTTTCAGGGTACATAAAAGAACTTTTGGGAATCAAATTCAAATTAAGTATATTTTTATAGCTATTGCAGCGGCGAACAGACACTGTTTTGTTGATTTTACTTCCAAAGCGACTTTCTAAACAATTATATGGCAATAAAACAATTTACGCAATGGTACCATGACATTTACAACTCTCTTAAAAACACTAAAAACTGTTCAATGTACATGTTATATGAAAAGAAACAGGGCAATTTTATACCTTTTTGGAGTTAGTGATGTACAATTGAAAGAAACATTCATGAATTAAATGTGATTTTAAGGAATCCTTCAAATGCCAGTTTGTAACTATGAGCTGTCATTTACTCTTCCTTCCAGTTCCTGTGAGTCAGGGAACGTAAGTGCATACCTGATTATTATGTTTCTATAGGTTTAGCCGAAAGTGTTTGCAAAATATTAGAATAGAACCTACTTTTTCAGTTTGAGTTGGAAAGTTTAAAGTTGGAAACTGTAGCTGAACTGGAATGTATTATTACTGGCTTAATGGCATTATTATTACAAGAATATATTAACACTTTAAACTAGAAAAGGCTTCTCCTGTTGGTTTTTATTTATACAGTTGTTTTCGACATTTTTTTTATTTTCCATTTCAATTTTGAGTGGAGCATTACTAGTAAATACCTACTTGGTATGAAAGCATTTTACAAGAATTTATTTTTATACTTGGGAGTTTTTCTTTTTTTTAACGCTTGAAAAATAAACTTATCAAACGTATTTGTTTTTACTCGGTGTGGAAAAAGTGGGTTTTTTTCATTTTTTCAGCCTAAATTTTTGCGTTGCGAAATTTCTCCTCCGAAACGGCTTAAGTTAGGCGAATCAAATTTGGCACACTTATAGTGGAATATGTGAGCTGTTGCTGAATAATTTTTTATTGATCTATGACGTCATCAACGTCTTGTGACATCACGGATATTTCAAAGTTGAATATCTCGAAATCGGCTGGACCTAGAGATTTCGAGCAAAATACGTTATGAGAATACTTTTTGACAAAGGACATCGTGCTAATGTTATTTTTAACGCATGACGTCATAATGACGTCATTTTTCGTTTCGTTATTCTGGTCGGTTTTAAAGCGAGATTTTGATACACAATATGCAGACAGCTTAGTTGTATACGAATTAACGGTTAAAAAATAACTTTTAACCACACAGTGCCCTGTAAAACGCCAAACCCTTATCCCACCAAAACGTACACAAAATGCCTGTCCTGAATGCTTAGTCTTCACGGTCATCCTTCGCAGAGCACACGCGCTTGTGATTGGACGATGCTGGAAAGCTGACTGTCAGTCACTGTTTCTGCGATGCTGCTCTTACTGATGCTGCTGAATTGTACTTCCGTAGCTTTTTACAAGCAGCTCGCAGTGCGCTTTCCATTACAAAGAGAACAAGTTGTTGATTTTTTTAAAATTTTTACGGTTTTGTTGCAAACTCATTCGATTGACATGTACGATTACAAGTTGCTGTTCTGAGTCCTGGAAAAGGATTCTTTCATATACTTTTATAGAAGATAAAGAATAACTGCTCTCCCAAAGACTGCTTAACTGCTTGAAAAGACCAACCAGAAAAAATCACACCAGACTCAGGACCTTCACCTCTTCAGGACGTTAAGTTATAACTTTCGGTGATCTTGATCCCAAGGTCACGTTGGAGTCAAAAACCTGAAGTTTAAAGTGTTTTCAAGCTTTTATTTCGTCACTGGGTGGCGAAATCGGTCTAGTTTCTTTTGTTTTTGTTGTCACAGTCGGCTTTCTCACTGGGTGCCTCTGTGCTGAATATACCCAGGAAACCAAACGAGAGTATTTTATTATTCCATCTGAGAGATGTAACTGCTTCAAGGAGTCTACGATCCTTATTCACAACTCCGTCATTGAAAGTCGTTGTATATTATGCCCTTACAGTGTATACCACCGCGTAATCATTTTATTAAACGGTATTAAATAATGGTTTTAGCTATAACTAAAAACTTTTTATAACAAATTTTTACTTGAATAAATCCTCCCTTTTAATACATAAGAGAATGAAAGTACACACTTTAGAGAAAGCGTAGTAATTTTGCAAAGCAAAATCTACCCACAGTTTTTGTAAAGCGCGTGAATGGTTTGTTTGTCATTATGAAATAATTTCACAATTATCTACATATGGAAATATTAAGGTTAAGTCAGTTTATTAAATTTTAGCAACAGTAGGGTAAAAACACGAATTCCAGACCATCCTCTCCCTCCCCCCCCCCCCTCTCCAGTCCAGCAACATTCTATCAAGTCAGCACGCTAAGTTACACACAAGAATTTGATCACATGCAAAATCGGTTTGCCACAGGACAGGTGGTAAAAATCAAGAAATGACAAAGTTCACAGCGCGAGAAACAATTCCGCTAAAACAGGTGGCAAAAATCAACAGATGAAAGAGCTCACAGCGTGAGAAAGAATTAAAGTAAGAGGCAAACCGTGAGACTTTCTCACAGGGAGAGAGAGAGGCAGCAAGTAGCAGGCACAGACTAAGTCGACCTCCAGCCCCCCGGGGTCGAATTTACGATTTTTGCATATTTATCCGTTTCAGACAATTCTAAACATTTTTGTTTTTTTTTTGGGTCGACCTCCCCCCCCCCCCCCCCCACCCCCGGGGTCGAATTTCCGATTTTTGCATATATATCCGTTTCAGACAATTCTAAACATTTTTGGTTTTTTTGGTCGACCTCCCCCCTCCCCCGGGGTCGAATATGCGATTTTTGCATATTTTTCCGTTTCAGACAATTCTACACATTTTTGTTTTTTTTCACTTTTGTGACTCTGTAACATTATGTGGCAACATGTTACTGTGACATCATGTGACATTATGTGACTCTATGACTTTTTTGTTGTTGTTTTTTTTTACATAGTAACTATATTTCTGGATCTCATGCTTCAGAAAATGGATGTGAATAAATGTAGTGACTGTCAGAAGATAGTTGAGTAGAAAGTCACATGCAACTGTATACAATTTTAACAGCATCATGCCAAACAGAGTCTATTTCTGACTCACTTTCAGAGTCTGTTTCTGACTCACTTTCAGAACTCCTGTCATCAACATCTTTACCACACCTCTCCATATGTTTGAGCAAAGCTTCTTCGCTGTTGTATAATGCACCACATTCTGTACAAGCATGTGCATTCTTTTCAGCTATATTGACGATTTGACTTTCCATAGAAGACTCATTTAAAGTTTCCGTGAAAGGTAGTTTTACAGGGTTTTCCATATCCGATTCTTCATCCACTTCTGAAGTGTGAGCAACCTTTAAGTGTCTTTTAAGACTTTGTGGCCAATTGTAAGATTTCGAACAAATGTCACATTTATACATCCTTTCAGTTCAACCTACACCATTCAAATGATGAGAAAGTCTTTAAACATTTCTTTATATACAACTTGCTGAACAACTTGTTGAACAACAACTTGCTGAACATGTTGAACATGTTCAACAACATGTTGAACATGTTGAACATGTTGAACAACTTGTTGAACAATGTGTTGAACTTGTTAAAAAATTGCTGAACAATACTATGACGTAATATGTTTCAAAAAATTAATGAAACAGGTGGTTCGTATGGGGCTTGTCAAAAACTAAATTTGTTAAATTTGGTTTCGAAATACCATTTTCGCACTACTATAACTTTTGAACATTCCAATAAGTAGCTTGGTAAAATGTTAAAACTTATTTTATACATTATATGTTTTCCAAAAACTACATTTGTTAAATGTGCTTTAGAAGTGTCATTTTCCAACTACTATAACATAAAACATAACATTGGGCTTAACGTAGGGAAAATCCCATTCCTTCTCAAATTTATTGATCGTTCCCACGCTCTGAACGAGTGCACTCTGTAAGTTATCGATCGGTTTCCTCCCCATACTCTGAACGAGTGCACTCTGAAATTTATCGATCTGTTTCCTCCACACACTCTGAGACCTTTCATATACTTATTCCTATGCTGTGTGTGTGTGGTTATTGTAATGGAACCATTGATATATGACTAATTAAATATTATCAGTGAAAATAGACATAGAAATGTAGTTACTATGTAAAAAAAAAACAAACAAAAAAGTCATAGAGTCACATTATGTCATATGATATCACAGTCACATGTTGCCACATAATGTTACAAATGTGGCAAAAAACAAAAATGTGTAGAATTGTCTGAAACGGATAAATATGCAAAAGTCGCAAATTCGACCCTCGAGGGAGGGGGGGAGGGTCGACCCAAAAAAACAAAAATGCTTAGAATTGTCTGAAACGGATAAATATGCAAAAATCGTAAATTCGACCCCGGGGAGCTGGAGGTCAACTTACTCTGTGCCTGCTACTTGCTGCCTCTCTCTGTCCCTGTGAGAAAGTCTCACGGTTTGCCTCTTACTTTAATTCTTTCTCACGCTGTGAGCTCTTTCATCTGTTGATTTTTGCCACCTGTTTTAGCGGAATTGTTTCTCGCGCTGTGAACTTTGTCATTTCTTGATTTTTACCACCTGTCCTGTGGCAAACCGATTTTGCATGTGATCAAATTCTTGTGTGTAACTTAGCGTACTGACTTGATAGAATGTTGCTCGCCTAGGGGGGGGGAGGGAGGGAAGGGGAAGGGGATAGTCTGGAATCCTTGTTTTTACCCTACTAGCAACCTTTTTTATTTTTATATATTAAAAACTGTCATGAGTGCGCGTTCATGTTACTCATCACTATCATTTGTGGCTTAGATTTTCATGATGAATTCCAGTAACTCAGCGTGCTTCAATTTGCTTCTCTCGAATAGAAAGTAATCTTTGTGTAAAATAAAATGTTTAACAACATGACTATATAAAAATACCAGTTACGTTTGAATCTTCTAACGATGAAGACTGTTGCTTCAGTCTTGACAAAGTTTCAATAAAATCAAAAACGAATCAAAATTACTTAGATCTTAAATGACACATAATTTGAAATTACGAGATGCAAACGTGACAACAAAATTGGAATAATCTGCACATGACACTTGCGGCCCAGCAAATGGTGAGCGTAAATACGGAATTCGGAAATAGAACAAAAGGATTTATAATTAATTCTTGTCATTCTTTTCAATGTGTATCTTATGCACATTGCAAAAAGCAAACAGTTAATTGAAAGTACCTCTTTTGGATCCAGTTTCCTCGACTCTGTTTCTGTTTTCTTACGGTATTCAGTCGTCATTAGAAAGGCATTGTTGGTCCAGACGATGCTTTCAGTGATGTGACAGCATAATGCAGTTACCTATGTAGAATATGCAGTCCTCCTTATGACTTGTATGTGTTTCACCCTTTTCTGTCTGTAAATCTTACAGCATCGCCATCAGAAAGGCACTGTCCTATCGGTGTGCCATGTGACAGCATAACAAAATCCTCGTTGTTACTTGTGTCTTTCACGTCTTTCTGCCTAAATATCTCACAGCAGCGACCTCTTTACCAACAACACACTACAAAGACCAGCTTACTCTTTCAATAATTAAAAGAAGGCTAATGTATGGAGAAGAGTGTGTGTATAAATGGGAAAAACAATGAGACACGTGTCAACTTTTACACAATGTGTACAGGTATAAAAACATGATGTCCTATGCAACCCGGCGATATACATACATCACAAATTTGATTTGAGAAGAAGGATATTTCAGGTACATCCACTAGCATTTTTATTTCCAAATTATCTATCTCTTGTTAAATTTTCCACAGCCCAAGAAAGTTACCATGGCAGATAATTTCTATACCGCACATCATTTTCAGTGAACGTGAACATTATAAACGGCTAATACTATATGACTCCACTGTTTGAGGCAAATATTTTGTTTAAAATACCAAAGAGGAAACAGTACAGTTCTGGCACTAAATTAGCAATATGCCTAATTTGTCGCTGAACTGCTCACAAAGAATATACTCACTTGCATTAAAACTCCAAATTAATATGCTGTGGTTGTATTATGGTTTTTTCTGTTCGGGAGCAGTTTTCGAGTCTAAAATGCACCCCAAGGCCTCTGCCAGCCCCCCCCCCCCCCCACAAAAGATTTAAATAAATTTCTCGTTAATGCCAACAATTCCAGTAATTCTCCCCATCTCCCCTTCTCAGGTGAAAATTGTGATGTTAAATTTTAGCAACGAAATCTGGATTTTATTTATCTTTTTCTATTAACTTTTGCATTTTTTATATTGCGGCTAGCTATGTGTATCAGAAATGAGACTTGATTACTGTATTTTTTCGTAACATTGATATCAGTCTCATGACTATGTCGAAGTGCATGGAAACATCATGTTAAGATCTTATAAGCAACGTTCCTCAAAATAGATGATCATCTCGAATACGCTTCAGCACCTAAATTTGTGAGTTGAGGGGCTTAAAGGGAAATGCGGGTATCTCTGCGCCATCTAGCGACCGAAATGCGCATTACATTGAATATCGCCGAGTTCGTAACCATGTTTACACAGTATAAATAACTACTAAATCCGTCTAGATCGAAAAATTCTTTTCAAAGACAAATAGGGTCGTGTCCAGAAATGGTCTATATTTATATTTTGTTCCTAAAAGGGCCTGTGTTGATATATTGTCCATTAAAATCATATTACACTGTTTTCATCATTTATCCATTGAGTCAATGGGATTTTGTCAAAAAGATTATATAATTCTCTTATTGATACGGTGACATATATTTTTTATTTGCTTAAAACATTTCGTATGACATGTTCTTCAAACAGGGGAAAAATGAGGCAATTGTCAATTGTGATTATGTGTGAATTTTGCATTTTGATTGAAATTTCTTGGTTTTCCCTATGGTTTCCATAGTAAAAGTACGCGAACTTTCGATGTCTTTATTTCTCTTATGACATTGGTGACCCCCCTTTTTCTTTTCAATTTTTGAATGTATACCCTCCAAGCATTAAACTGTGAAAGTATGAAGGAAATGTCAATTGTAGGTGAGATACCCGCATTTCCCTTTAAACTATTAAACAGATGATGTACTTTTTATAATGCAGCATTGAACAATAATGGCAAGATATTATATTTTCACAAAAATATAATGTTTTGATAACTACACTACAATTTTTTTCAAATTTTGTTTGAATGTTGAATTATTTATCAAACCGTAAGTCAAAGGATGAATTATATCTGGATTTATTTTCATTTATCAAACGCTTAGAGACTAACACATTACAGCCAGTTATAGATATATTTCTTCAGTTTTTATCATTAGTTTGTGTGTCATTTTTATACTCTCTCTGTTCTAAGAGCGTCTGGACCACTGCAAATTTCAGATGGCTGTGGCTTTATAATTTCCTTTATATATACACAGCCATTAATCCAGAAAAATTGTAGAGGAGTTCCTTTAATTTGTCGTTAAAACTAGAGTTTATAGGAACATGTAAATATGGCGGACGCAAACTACCGCTTACCGGCTTAGTATGACTTGATTAGTTTTTAATAAAAAATATTGCAGTTTAAACTGACTTCAAAATAGTCTTAAATGGCATTATTTTTTCTCGCATATGAGTAGCATACGATGCAACAGGAATTGATCTAAAATGAGAGCTTGCAAACCTGACTGACTTTAGCCATGCTTTTCAGGGTAGCTAGAACTTTAAGAATCGAATTCAAATCAAAACCTAAACCTCACTTCGCTAGCGAAATGTTAAGCACTTGTCAAAATTTAAAACGCACAAATACTTCCTTCAATGGGCTATTTCTTGAATAATTTATTGCAAACAACACAGCTTGAAAACGTTTTATAAGCCGAGTAGTGTTTGGTTTCTGTTGACTTAAGGTTTTATTGACTGACCTAGCATACGCCATGTTATCTATTTACGCAGTGAGAGTTCGCACAAAGCTCAATGAGCAACTGTGTGTGATGTGGTTTAAATGCTACGCATTTACTTGCAAAAATACCCTCTTTTCACATGGCGTTTTAACAAAGAAAACGAAATCAAAGACGAAAATAAAAAGTGACATGCACATGTTCAGATCAAGCTCTTCGTAAGTCCCAAGTTTCATGGTCGTAAGGCCCATAGTGTCAGAGAAGAAGAAGACACAAAAAATCGGCGAAAGTGTCAAGAAGAAAAAAAGGACGAATTTTGCTCGCACAAATTCATATAACCCTTGCAAGCCAACGGCTTGTCAAGTGTTAATAATCTTTTAATAGCTCTTGCAGCAGTGTACAGACACTGCAATGTTGGTATTGATTTCAAAAGGATTCTTCTAAATGCCTTACGCAATTACTTGGCAATAATGCAATCTTATTTAATGGCACCATGGCATTTGTAGCTCCTTTAAAAACACTAAAAACTACTCATTTCGAAATATAAATTCTATTTCGTCATTTCATTGTGCAAGTTATGTGAAAAGAAGCAGAACAATTTTATATCTTTATGAGATCTTAATGATGCACAAATAGAATAGAACGAAACATTAACAAACGACATAGGGGCGTGTGTTGAAGATGTGTAAAATCGTTTCAAAATTTTCTTTTACCTACTTTACAAAAATGAATTTGATGTCTTTCAGTTTAACTTAGCTGTATCTGAAAGACACACTTGTTTTACAGAATAGAAATTTAACGTGATGTGATTGGTATAGGCACAATTTTTTATAAAAAAAACTTTTCAAATGCTCATGTAGAGCTATTAGCTGGCTTTGCCGCTTCATTCAAGGCTCCATGAGTCAGGTAACATCAATGCGTACCTGACTATTATGTTTCTAGGGTGTAGCCAAAATTTATTGAAATATTTGTTTTAAAAATATTACCTACTCTTACAGTTTTAGTTGGAATATCGAAAAAATTTTTTTCTTGTTTTTTTTTTTCTTTTTTATTTTCTTCGTTACTTTTTTTCTATCCACTGATTTTCAATTTTGAAAATAGGAGCAAGTATTATGGGGGAAGTGTTATGCATAAATTTGTATTGTTTCCCAAGCTGATTTTCACAAGAATGTTTTTTTTTAATATTTGGGTCTGAGAACAGTTTCCCGTTCTCACAACGTAAATGACTTGTATTAGGAAAATGAAAACCGTAAAATATTATTACCGATGACGTCGTCATTAGCTCTTCATGACGCCAAAAATGTGAACTATCTAAAAAATTGTCTACATATTTGCATCAAATCAAATGAGTAATGTGATTATTTCTTGCAACAAAGCTACGTTTTAGCCTTTCTCATCTCACAATGACGCTATTTTTTCTTTGCTGCTTTTTGATTTCAGGTCAGTTCGAAAAAGAATTGATGTGAGAGATAAAAATATAATTTTATAATATCCTAACTTTCTATCACACAACATAACTCCTGTATCCCAGCAAACATCCGACGCCTTTGGGGGGTTGTAAAATGGTTGTTATTTGTCATTACCTCAATACAACCAAATCTGAATATTTGAAACGTCGTGTTATGTTGTCAACCATCCAGCACTTTGCTGATGCGTGCTACGTCATTGACTTTTGTCATGGCCTTGAGTACTTATGGAACGTTCCCAAAAACTGTGCTGCTGATGCGTGGTAAGAATTGCTTTGTGCTTGTAAGCCGATTATTTAAGCTTTGGATTCTTTACGAATCTCAAACATTCTAAAGATGCCGGATGTTGAACGAAACTATACATTTTAAGGCACAAAAATGTTTATGATAATGTTTAGCAATATCTCACAATTTTCCAAGCCTTTTAATAACCTAACAGTTTCAACTCCATCTGCAATTAAAAATACGGGACGCTGGACCATGTAACAGTTAGTTTTGTTAAAAATGTCACAGTCAGAGTTCTTAAACACAGAGATAGACAGCAGGTGCGTGTGTTAGTTAAGAGATTACGAGAGAGGCTTTTAGATGATGCTGGACAAGGTGGTTAAGAGGAATGAAACAGAAGATTAGAGTCTGACGTCGGATCGATATCAGACCCCCGACCTGATTCTAATGTTGAAAATCCGACGTCGGTTCCATGTTATATACAACCAAAACTGGTACGCCAGTCCGACGTCAGAAACGGGGCATGACGTCAATCTGACGTCATTCTGACGTCAAAATGTTTGCTTGGTATTAAAAAAGTGGTACATTAAAATAAAGTGGTACATTAATTAACCAAAAATTAAGCTTTACAATTACGCATATTTCCCAGGCTTGAATCATATAACCAACCAAGAAAAAAAAACAAGCCAATACAAACAAACTGATTAACCAACCAGTTTACAACCGTACAAAAATTCAAAGTAATTTCGCAAAAAGGTGTGTATTCTAGAGCCAATAAGGACTTGCTTTGTGTTCTGTAAGGAATTGGGGGAATAGCAAACTTTGCATGAAACTGACAATGACTTTCAAGATTTATCACAGCTATTTGCCAAATTGGTGGTAACCTATCAGGCTAGTGGAATTATGGAATTTCTGATTTTTTTGAATTTTAGATTCTTCAAACCACTGGCCTTTGGTCAGCTCACTGCTAATTTTAATAACAACCTCTCTTGAGTAGGTTTGTTAAAGCAAATTATCTTTTTATATTCTAAAAATTGGCTTAACCTGAAAACTAGATCGTTCACCAGAATGTTTCCTCCGAGCTTTTTTGCTCATGGAAAAACAAAATTAAATAAAACTATTAAAAATAATAAATAATGAAGGGGAGCATGAAATGCAGGCTTAAGCAAAGTGGATCATTATTTTACAAAGCTTCAGGTTTACACTGAAAGAATTGGCTATGCCGTACACTAATTTAAGCAAAAGTCAAAAATCCATTTACTTACCCAACTATTCAAATGTTATTCATTGACCCAAAGTATTGTTTAAAATACCAGGCAGGGGATAATACACATGTCGTTTAGTAACATAAGTACATACACGCGTAATGATCAGAATACCACACCACAAAGCCTACATTCAGTTGTATTAAAACTTCAGAATACTGTTCTCTCGTATGTATACAGCATAAAATTCAACTAGAGAATTGTTCTAAATCGAGAGCTCGAAGACCTGTTTGGCTTTACCTATTTTTTCAGGGTAGTAAGAGAATTTTCAGGAATCAAATTCAAATTAAATATATTTTTATAGTTCTTGTAGTGGCAGACACTGCATTGTTGCTTTTGCTTTCAACCCGACTTTCTAAACATCTTAAGAAATTATAAAGCAATAAAACAATCATATTGAATGGTACCATGACATTTGCAACTACTTTCAAAGCACATAAAACTATCCATTAGGCAAGTTGCATGAAAAGAATAAGAACAATTTCTTATATCTTTACTGAGTTAATGGTGTACATATACAATTAAACGAAACATAAGCAAATTAAAGAGAAGATATATGAAATTTTAAAAAATCTATCGTTTCAGTTTTGATGCTTTTTTTACCTTATTAACAAAAATTAGTTTGATTGTTTTCATTTTTACTAAGCCATGTGAAAAATAAACATTGTTTTCACAGAATAGATATTAAAATGAATGTGATTTTAAGGAATCCTTTAAATTTTAGTTTAAAACTTTACAACTAGCAGGCCTTGCCTCTTGCTTCTTGTCTCAATGAGTCAGGGAACAGTCAGAAAACATAAATGCATACTGAATAATTATGTTTCCAGGGGTTTAACCGGATTTAATCAAAATGTTTGCAAAAATATTAGAATCGCACCTACTTTTTCAGTTTTGTTGAAAATTAAAAATTGGAAAATTGTAGTGAACTGCAATGCATAACTACCTACTTAGTGTCATTATTAATACTAGAATATATTCACACTTTAGACAACGAAAGAGTTCTTTTTGTTTGTTTTTTTTTTTATTATTTTTTTCTATTTTTCTCATTTATCATTCACTTGGGGTTGAGCATTATATATATATATATATATATATATATATATATATATATATATATATATATATATATATATATATATATATATATATATATATATATATATATAACTCGATTACATCAGTTTCAAAGTAAAAGGAATGCTCGGCTGAATAAAGCTCAGGTTATAGTGATCTAAAAACTGCTTAATACAGAGAGATCGGTTTAAAAAAGCGATTATGGTTTCAGCCGAAAATATTCTGACTGCCCTGAAGTTCAGGGAGATGGGTGAATATTGGTTAGAGTATGTTGTACAACAGACTTGTAGCGCTTAACAGGTTTTAAAGATATAAACGACAAAAATCTAAACAGACAGCCATATATGTTGCAGTCAGTGTTAGAATTTCGTTAATTCATGTATTGCCTGAAATGCCTGGCAATTATGTTTATTTTCTGAAATATTATGTTGATTCATAAGTTAACCTTAAAAGTGCTTTCCAATAAGTAATTTCTTGAGGATCTGTACAAATTTAGTGCAATAGCAAACTTGGCATGGAAATTTTTACCAAATTACGTTTAAGTCGTTTCCTTAGTGGTCAGCTTTCGGGCTCTTAGAATCACGAAATTTGAGAATTTCAGAAATTTCAGGTGTTTTTTAAATCGCCTTAGCTTTAACCAGCTCAATAGTAAGTCTTTTATACCAAAGCTGTTTAGCAACAGACAATAGCCTGTATAGTTTCCCACAGATTGTGTGGTTGCAGTCTGACAAATCCGTGTAGCAATAATAATAGTAAATTTGTCTTTAATTCATGACTTAACCCCATTCCTCGTTACCTTTTACATTTAAAAACTTAAGAAATTCGAAAATGAAAGGAGCAAGCTTTATATTTAACGAAAAGTTCACACAACAAGAGAAAACAGATGTTTGCTACAAATACGTAAATAATCAGCCAAATATAAACTTTAAAGCATCGGTAATTCTGAAGTGTTACAGAACTTTCCAGTTTACATTATCTTGTGTCTTCACGAATACAAGAAACCAATCGCTGTCCTGCCCGTATGTACAGTCGTTGGCGAGGGTCATTTTGAATCACCAATTTGAGGTAAATTCCTTTAATGGAACACAACGTTGCAGAAGCCAAATTTTATATTGAATGTCTTTTTAAGAAGCTAATTTATAGCACAAATAAGAATTTAAAGCAAGTAAGAGTACTAAATACTCCGAAAACCCAACTAATTTTGCAAATCATAGATAGTTAAATAAAAGTATGTTTTTGTACTTTCTTTTATTTTGAATCAATTTAAACAAAATTAATATTTCCTCCTACATCTTGAAAACTTTATTAAAGCTAGTGATTCAAATTTAGCTGTATTTACATAACTTAGGTGCCGGCAGTAATCTTTTGTCTATCCATTGCTATGACTTGAAAATTGCCAATTTATGGGTAAGGTACTCAACTTTGAACTTCCTTTAACTCTTGCTTATATTTCTATTAATATTTTGGGGGTAAATACACACAGCTATAACTCGGTATTAGCTTTGAGGTTTCACGAAACTACATTATTTTAGGTAAAATACTCAAATATGATTATGTTTTTAAAACAAAACCGGTTTTATTATTAGCAATGTAGGAAGTACTTTGAAGGCCTATACTATGCCTTGTAGTGACAATTTGCTGATGTTTCATATTAAATTTCTAGACCAAAGATATATCTTTCTAGATAAATATTTTATGAAAATCTAGCTTGTCATTTATAACTTACTTATAGTCCAAATTTTACTATATGAGACAGTATTTTGTGCGTGCAGAAGAACATTTTTCTTGAATACATGATATTATAGGGTCAGTTAGCATTAAGCACAATCTTTAGCAGGTCAAATTTTCTGTGGCTTTATGGTACCAAGTTTTCAAATAGAATGTAAATTAGCCATTTATCTATTGTAAAAAATTGTGTAATTTCATAAATATTATCAATATGATTACAAAATTAAAGTGGTTGTGTTTATCACGTATGCAGTTACGTTGGAGCTGCAAAATGGGTTGTCTCTTCTGTCTGTCCATCTGTAAGCTATGAATAAATGCTACTTGTCCAACAGTGTAATAAGATGTTCTGGATAGATTTCCTACTCGGCTGCTGAGAGGTGGTCGGATGCTATCATGCTATTTAGCAAGTCGCCAAGTTTCACCAGTTTGGCCAATCTAAAATGTTGTCTTCTCCTACTAATTCATTGAATTTTGCAAGTTTATATTTAAGATAAGCTTTAGAAAATATACTTTTTCTATTTTTCTCCGACACTTGTTTCCTACAACCGTAAGAAAATTGTCTGTAAAACAACGCATTTTAAGTTTCCATGATAGGAATTTTGGCAAAGTGTAAAATTCGAATCGTGGTAACGAATAAGGCCTAGTTAAATATGCATTTGCCTTTATGAGTGAAGATCTTCTCTACAAAGACTAATATGCTGTTATATCCCTTTGAAATGAGAAAGGAGAGCTTGCACACCAATATGTCTTTAGCAATGGTTGGTACATTTTGTCTGTAATGACTTGAAAAGTCGATTAAGCAACTCTGTAGCAATGAAATAACTCCCATTAAAATGAAATAACTCCCATAACTCAATGGTATCACAGCATTTCTAGTTCCTTTAAAGGCACTAAAAATTATCGATTCCAAAACTGAATTTCAATTTCAGTTTCTATTGTGCAAGTTACATTGAAAGAAACGGGATCATTTTATATTTTTGCATTATTAATGCTTGTCATCTTTATTTTTTGCTAAATTCACTTCTAAATCCCGCCAATTTGGAAAAGATAACTGACTTCAAGTTGTGTGTTCTTGTAAAGAGGTATAATACAGGGACATTTGATTTATAACTTCAATCAATTCTAACGGTCAGAACAATAAAACAGAACCTTAAAGTTACAACTAAGGAACTTGATTAAAGGTCACTAGCGATTGCCATCGTTAGATTTTCCTTTCTGCAATAATAGTTTAGCTTTTTAAGCTTCAACGTTATTGTATAAGATAAGACAAACTTTATGACACTATTTTGTCATCACCTTTTTGGTTATTCGCCATAAGTTTCTAGAAATCTACCCGTACAATTTTAGTTGGCATATTTGGAAGAAAACATAAATACCCACAAAAACATGCATATATATATATATATATATATATATATATATATATATATATATATATATATATATATATATATATATATATATATATATATATATATATAGATATAGATATATATATAGAAGTGTACCTCCAGCAATACGGGGACCATTTTTGCTAAAAAAAACCAGTATTAGGGAGACCAAAAATTTAGGGAGACCAAAAGTAGGTCTCCTTAATTCTTAGCGTGTTTAAACGTTACGAAACTACTCAGCAAACAAAAAACGAATGATTTTATGGCATAGCGAATATAACATACTATGGTTTAAAATTAAATTTGTGTGTTGAAACTTGATAACAAGCTTTCAATTTGATCCTAAACTTTTTACCTTGTATAAACATTAGTGCCAAAAAATCAGCTTTAGGGAGACCGGGGAAAACTGCCATTTTTATTTAAGATCCGCTATATATTATGTATTTAAAAATATTATAGCAACCAGTATTTTTTTCCTTAACTGCTCAACATGCTTAATCTGGGTTTAGCACGAAATTGAAGAAAAGGATAATTTAGCACTGTAAACAGGCATTTTTTCAAAGAAACGAACACTTGAGAGCAAGATGCATTATGACGTAATAAACATTATGACGTAATTAAACGTATCCCTACTTTATATATATATACAGTGTGTAAACCGACTTAAGGGGACTATGCTTCACACTTATTCAAAACACTTCAAAGGCCATTTTTTTTATATCCATTACTCTTTTTTTCCCTACCAAAATGATTTCTAAGGAATATAAAATAACATTTAGCACTTTTTTGTCTTAATAATATAAAAATTTTGCACATATTCATGAAAAATATATGGTCTCCTTATTGCTGGTTGTATATTTCTGGGTGTATAAACCGACTTAAGGCGACCATATATGCAACTTGAAGAGACATTTTGTTTATCATTAATTACTACTTCAATTCTTTTCTTTCCTGAGTAATGTTACAGAGTTTAAATGTCACGTAACAATATTTTAACCAGAAACATGAAGCATCTTGCACATATTTGCATGCTAAGTAGAACTAAATGGCACAGTCATTGGTAATATGTGCATAGTGTCATCTCTCAAGGCTGTCGTACATGCGTATAAATTATACATAATGCATATACATAACAA
Organism: Protula sp. h YS-2021; assembly: GCA_949752745.1. NCBI lineage: Eukaryota > Metazoa > Annelida > Polychaeta > Sabellida > Serpulidae > Protula > Protula sp. h YS-2021. The sequence continues at coordinate 528,947 of OX457027.1, forward strand.
ATAACAATAATAATAAACATAGGTTTAAAATAAATCTTCAAAAACACCCAACTAGTAGCAAAATATGCTACTTTGGGAGACCAAATATACAGAGCATTAAACCACACACTTACGGAGACCCGGGAAATTCCGTGGTTTTAGCCAGGTCGCCTAAAATGCCAAGGAAAATCTAGAAAAAATACGTAGACCAACTTTTTTGTTTATTTTTTGCTACTTAATGTGACAAGAAGAAAAAATCACACCCATTATCTACAACGTATAGGAACATTTTATGGTAATTTTTGTCTTTCTAAACTCAAAGATAAAAAATATACAAATGGTCTCCCTAAGTGCTATATTAAAGGCATGGTCTCCCTATGACTGGTTTTAGATCTATATATATATATATATATATATATATATATATATATATATATATATATATATATATATATATATATATATATATATATTTATCATTGTTGCTTAAGAACGGTTGTCTTTTGTAGAAACCTCTTTATTCTTTTTTATTGTCATTTCAGATATAACACGAACATATTTAATAGTACTCAAGCAAAATGATAGTTACTGGTGATGACTGCAATGACCCTTTGTTTTGTTTTTGTTGGTAAAGCAATCATATACTAAGAACACTAAGTCATTGGCGAACAGAGGTTCTTTATCAACACATTCACTCTTTACCAACCGAAGCATCTTTTTCCTGGTGTCAAAGGCAAATTTCTTTAAACTAAAACTATGTTTACGAAATTTCAAAATAATTCTACAGTTGGTGTCATTGTTTGGCTTTGCAGTTCTAACACACAGGATTAACTGAGCTGTCAAATTTTAAGACAATATATTTAGACACATAATTTTTATGGATGATTTTAAAGTTGAGCATGCTATCCACAACCACTTTAGTGACATATTTAGCTTGATTACAGTTTTCCATGCTTAACTGAATCCGACAGTTTGCCATCGTTTCACACAGGACGGAATCTTGTGTTGCTCTCTTATAAAGCTGCAATATATACTTTTTGAATTAATTTTAAGCACTGGTGATTCATAAAATATCATTGTTAGAATTGTGGTGTTGTTACTACACTTTTCATGCTTCGTTAGGACATTTAAGAGAATGACTTGCTTCCAGACATTAGGGAATGAAGTTATTAAGCTATTAAGTTTTAATATAGTTAAGTTCAACGTGCATTTTATCTCCATTGGAGTCATAAAGTTTCTCTCTTTATTAAGAATATCTGTAAAGAATGAATTCCATGCCATTCTTTGTTTTTATTTGACGTATGATTTGATTTGTGACAAATTTTGTGAAACATGCGGTTCGTCGTTGTTTGACAATTTTTTGGGTGCCTTAATAAAAGCCCGCGATTTTAAGGGGCTAAGGTTGACTGATTTTCCCCCCTTGCGCTTTCAGCTACTATAAAAGAACTGAATAGCGCTCTTTTCATTAGTTAAAGTCTAGCCGCGGTCGCTGGTGGGCCGAATTCCGGGTTGTTTTTGGATTTAAATTTAAACTCTTACACAGGGCACAATGGGTAAGAAATTACTTTAATAAATTTGTCTTTGTTTGTCTTAATAATAATATGATATAAAATGAAATTTTTATTCAAAGAGTGAATTACAAGGGAGAACTAAAAATATGCATGGTTGTGTATTTTACACACCATTTTCTGTATTTCTCACTCGGTACTTAAGCTATCGACTCTGCTTAAGCAGAATTTTATAAGTATCGATTGAAAACACGATTCTAATATTGTTCTTCTTTTTTTTATTTTATTATTGTAGTTTCACGGAATCAAAGAGGGAAATAAAGATGTAAATTAAGAAATTCTTTCCGTTAAAACTCCATGTGGTTTTAGTCAATAACCCGTGATATCTGCCGCCATAGTGAAACCATTTCCCGCAAGTACCGATCTTCCGCAGTTTTACTGTCACTGATGCGTTGTCGTTATGATGGTCAGACGTCTTCCGCATGTCTTTGGGACACCACATATTTGGCGTGAAGGGCTCCGCCAAATTCGCTCTAATCGTGCAGTTTAGCTCTGCTCTCCTGCTGCCGTGTTTTCAATGATGTTCAGCAATGATGTTTAACCTATTTCAAGCAGATTAGCTTTGCCTTTTCTGCAAGCGTGTCGCACGAAAATAACGCCTTAAATTCTACTCTGTGACGTTCAGACTGCCAGTCAAGAAGAAACTGTTTTCTCCACAATAGTCGCTCTGGTAGAGCAGCCCAGTTCAATAACCATTCTCAGGCGCCGCTTCAACGAAATTCTACACAAACAGCTGTTCAGAGAAGTCATAGCGTGTTTATCAACATGTGCGTCGGCGTGTAAATCAAGATGTGTGTCGGCGTGTATACCAACATGTGTGTCGTCGCGTATATCAAGATATCAGCAATGCGCTCTCTACCACGAGATCAGCTGTTTTTTCAGATTCCAACAGGTGACATTTGACTATTTTGATTGTGTTTCGCGCATTGGAACTTCAGTACAGAATTCTACTCCTGAAATAAGGTACTGTGTTTGACCTGCCGTTCAGCCAAGAGACACCTATTTTGACTGAACATTTATTTTGGTTTATTGTGTTTTTTTTTATTTTTCAGGGTTATTAAATATGTAAAACCAAGTTAAGTAAAGCGAGTATTTGTTGCTTATTTGGTTTAGTAATTGGGGTTGTGTGATATAGAATTTTGGGTATTGATTTGGTACATTATGTAACGGGTGACCTGAAGGCTAGACTTTAACTCAGTACATAGTGTATAGCACCCCAGCACGCACAACGTTGTCAAGCCCCAAAATGGAACCTAAGAGTGACAAGGTTATTATTTTTAATCCCGAAGGCGAAGGAACTGTTGATCAAACAGGTGAGGGTTCTGGTTCTGGCATAAATTCCGAACGCGCAAGTGTACGCAAGAAAAAACTGACGGATAAAGGTTTAGAGTACGAAATTGGTATTGCAAACAAACACTTTAAATCTCAATTTAGCAAACTTGCTAAACTAATCATGTCAATTGATATTTTTCTTGGTGCAGATGAACTATCTGAAGTCGATTTAAAATCGGCAAGAAATGATTTAAGTGAATCGTTTAAGGTTTTAGATAGTGCTTATCAAAGGTTAGAAACTATTGAAGGCTACGAGCCAGAAGATGAAACGAGATCCAAATATGAATACATGCAAATGGAAACGTTGAGGTTAAATAAAATCTTAGTGAAGAAATAGCTCAGTTTGTGTTAGAGCGTAAGTCTTCCACCTCAAATGTGTCTAATGTTTCTAAGCGATCTAGGGATCTAGAAGCTAAAGCAGCCTCACTCAAAGCCAAAGTGAAATTCATGGACCTTGAAAGGCAAAAACGGCTTGAGGTTGAGGAAAAGAGAGCTGAACTAGAACGGTTACAGGTGAGTAAACAGATTGCAATGCTGAATGCACAAGCGCAGGCGCTGAAAATCGAAGAAGAGGTAGAATCTGTGTGTGGTGAATTCAAAGAACCTCTCAAAATGGAACAGGTAAATGATTATGTTTCCAGTTTGCCGACGCTGCCACCCCCGAGAAGGGACGACGTGCATTATGTACAGAACAATTTATTACAGGCTCTATGTGAACAGACAGCAGCGAGCAGGTTGCCCATACCCGAACCAGGTGTTTTTGATGGCGATTTTCTCAAATTTACAGGTTGGAAGCAGGCGTTTTCCGTGCTTATTGAAAGAAGAGGTGTTTTGCCGACAGATAAGATTCATTATCTCAAGAAGTATTTGTCTGGCTCTGCTCTAGAATGCGTAGAAGGGTACTTTTTGATACCAAGTGACGATGCTTACAACCAAGCAATGGCTCTGTTAGAGCAACGTTTTGGTAATCCCTTTTGCATAGGTACAGCATTCAAAGAGAAATTAGAGAGTTGGCCAAAGATCTCGAAGACAGATTCGCTTGCGTTGCGTACATTTTCAGATTTCTTACGACAGGTTCTAGCAGCCATGTCCGTAGCAAAAAACCTGAAGAGCCTGGACGATGAAATGCAATCGCAACGTCTACTGACCAAGTTACCAGGGTGGCTCGTGACCAGATGGGCAAGAGTTTCAGCTGAATACAGGAAAAAGGAAAATGCATATCCTAATTTTCAAAAATTTGTCGCCTTTATTGCAGATGAAGCAGACATAGCTTGTGATCCTGTAACTTCATTTCAGAACCTGAAACCAAAAATCAAAGATTCTATCCAGGGCAAGGAGAAAGTCATTCTGTTAGATCTTTTCAGGCCAAAGCAAACAATACAAAGCCTAAGCAAGGTAAACTCGACACACAGACAAGGAAATCTGAGGGAGCACTACCTGTCCCAAAGTGCCTCTGTTGTGGCCAAGTACATCAGCTGATAAAATGCCCAGCTTTTGAAAGTAAATCACCAGAAGAAAAGCAAACTTTTGTTAAAAGTAAGGGCTTGTGTTACGGCTGTTTGAAGAAGGGTCACATGAAGAAAGACTGTAAGGCCAAGGCTATTTGTGATATATGTCAAAAGAAGCACCCAACTGTACTGCACTTAGACGTTAAGCCAGCGAGTTCAAGCGGTGTTAACGTGAATGCGAAGCCATTTCAGCCGATAACGTCACAAGCTTTAAACAGTTCAATTCACAGTTCACAATCAAATAAAAGCTCCATGATCGTGCCAGTATGGATGTCACACTGCAGCAAACCGGATCAGGAAACCTTGGTATATGCACTACTAGATACACAATCTGACACGACGTTTTTGCTGCAGAAGACGGCGGAGGATATAAACACTAAGATAAAATGAAAATAATACAGGAATAGATGTAATACGGGAAGCGCCGTAATTTTACTTTGGAACAAAGGACTATTGGGGAGGGGGAAAGCTCATTTTTGTCAGTCCCCCGACTCAAAAAAGAAAAAAAAATAGACAGCTATTTTATGGGTCAGATGCGCCATTTCTGCCAACAGCGGAGGAAGGTGACCACCAGACCACCATTCGACAACACCCACCTCGGTCCCGCCCTTAACCCCTCTCGGTATTGGGACCGTGGCTTTGGTTGGGAGTTGCCCCTGCTGGAGAGCGCAGCCCAAAAAGTAGCTTACCGCAATCTCGTAAAGTCGAAACATATATAGTGATATAGATTTCGTGAATTGTGGTGTGTAAGTCATTAGTGTTAAAACTTAAGTGCTGTCATTTTCATGAATTGTGGTGTGTAAGTCATTACTGTGCTGGAACTCAAGTGCTGTAATTCATGATAAAGCAAATGCTTTTAGTTGTGAAATTAATTTCATTAATTTAGGGAGCCATGTAAAGAATGAATTCCATGCCATTCTTTGTTTTTATTTGACGTATGATTTGATTTGTGACAAATTTTGTGAAACATGCGGTTCGTCGTTGTTTGACAATTTTTTGGGTGCCTTAATAAAAGCCCGCGATTTTAAGGGGCTAAGGTTGACTGATTTTCCCCCCTTGCGCTTTCAGCTACTATAAAAGAACTGAATAGCGCTCTTTTCATTAGTTAAAGTCTAGCCGCGGTCGCTGGTGGGCCGAATTCTAGGTTGTTTTTGGATTTAAATTTAAACTCTTACACAGGGCACAATGGGTAAGAAATTACTTTAATAAATTTGTCTTTGTTTGTCTTAATAATAATATGATATAAAATGAAATTTTTATTCAAAGAGTGAATTACAAGGGAGAACTAAAAATATGCATGGTTGTGTATTTTACACACCATTTTCTGTATTTCTCACTCGGTACTTAAGCTATCGACTCTGCTTAAGCAGAATTTTATAAGTATCGATTGAAAACACGATTCTAATATTGTTCTTCTTTTTTTTATTTTATTATTGTAGTTTCACGGAATCAAAGAGGGAAATAAAGATGTAAATTAAGAAATTCTTTCCGTTAAAACCCCCTGTGGTTTTAGTCAATAACCCGTGATATCTGCCGCCATAATATCACCAATATATTTAATGTTCTTTTGATATATTATTCACTGTAGGAGAGTTTTTCACAATAATGTTTCTGCTATACCCAATATGCTCTTTCAGTATATCACAATGTGTTTTTGGTTCGCGTTTTATAGGAAACCAATGACTCACTTTTCTTAATAAAATCTAGGTAATGGTAGTGAAGCCTTTTGCCAATGCAAGAGTAAGTATCTCTTCAAAGTCCATATTGGGAAGATATTTGCACAAAAGACAAAGCTTAATGAATTGCTATTGCTATCATTATTGTTATTATTATTATTATTATTATTATTATTATTATTATTATTATTATTATTATTATTATTATTATTATTATTATTATTATTATTATTATTATTATTATTATTATTATTATTATTATTATTATTATTATTATTATTATTATTATTATTATTATTATTATTATTATTATTATTATTATTATTATTACTATTATTATTATTATATTAAAAGAAGTAATTATTCTGTTAGTAGTAATATATTATACTAGTATAGTTGTATGAGTAGTGCTTCATTGGTCAAAGTAATGGAAGTAGTGGCAGTAGTAACAATAATAAATAAAACTCAAACATACATTTGCTTTTTCACACTTTATGAATTTCGAATGTTACTCTTGATTTCCTCACGAACTGCAATAGATAGCAAAAATATTATTTATTCAGATTGTGCATTTCTTGTGTCTTGCTTTCGTTATATCATCGGTAAATCAATAACTGTATTTTGCTTTAAACTCGTGTCATGATGATAAAATTAGAACTATGCAACAAATCACTATGAAGTGCAGATTAGTACCCAGAATACGAATTAAAGATAACCGTAGCAGCAATCTACAAAATTTTACACAATATAAACAACATAAATGCGGCAAATATATTGGGGTGCCCTTGTTTATAATATTCACTGTTCCTTACATTTACCAAATTGGAAATAGATGACACGATGACATGACATCACTATGGCAACAGGACAGACTTACCAGGTGCCTGTGTCAGCTCTGCAGCCTTAACAAGGGTTTTCTCGAAACGGAAGAGGTATGACGTTCGGTCCGTAGACCACATATCCTGAACCAACGCGTAGTCTATGGACACATTTTGTGGCACATCGGAAGCGATTATCTTCATTTCCCAAATCTCACCAACATACACCCGGCAGTTTATTGTAAAGATGTACGCTCTATATAACAGAAGCATAACTTATATTTTAAAGCTTCCATTTGTGTACTGAAATATTCTCAAGCTAGACTTTAATCGCGTAAATTTCTCCAAAGTACAGAAATAATGACTTAGATTTGCAAAAACCTACATTGACGCATATAGTGTGACTGCTTAAATGGTCTCTAATAGAATATGCATAAAGACTTACAATAATCTTCTGCCCGATACTGAAGACTCCAGTATGTCTGAGGCAAATTCAATTAATTTTTTCAAGCAATGATCATTAAGCTTCATTTGGACTTTTTATGACTCAGGTGATTTGGCTTTGCATTTAGCTCCGCAAATGATGTTGCACCACTAATTTATTTCAACGAACTTAGTTTAGCAGAAACCAAAGACCTAATCTTGCAGTCAAATATTAAATACTATACCAAGCAACATAAGAAACGCCCGATTTCAAAATCTCAATATTTTTGTTCCTAGCTTTACAAGCAGAATTTTTTGCTGCATACATCTACACATTTCGAATCAGTAAGGATGTGTTAGCCATGGTTCATTTTACACACAGCAATGTGGCATACAAGACAATCACATTGTCTAATAATGGTTGTGTTCTTCATTAGCGTTGACAACAGCCATACACTTTTGCCTGATTGCGTTCATCAAGCGCTGAATTTGAAACGCAGACATGCTATGCCGTTCTTCGATGGCTTAGCGAATCTCTGACAAAGCAGCCCAAACAAGCAAGGCTGGAATAATGCAAGGCTGCAGGATGTTGTCAAGATATTTCTGCGCTGTAAGAGTCCCTTCCAAGAAACGCACTTCCATTCTTAATCCATACGATATTCTTCCTCAAACCATAACACTTTACACGGAAGTGTACACGGATACATCGCTGAATCGTTCACATCGTTCCGCGAATCTACACAGGCCTGCGCCCAACGGCAAAATCTACACAAAACGCAGTTCATCCGTGAATTCCGTTCCATTCTGCAAGTCTCGAAAACACATAATTGGTAGCGCCAACTAAATGTTTGAGCACTTATTCGATTACCTTGACGTTCTGGAAGTGTTAGCTGTCTCTGACCGAAATCTTTGGTGTATGCGGGAGACGCGGTCCTCTCGTGGAGTAATAACACGTGGTCTACCTGTCCCTGGTCTGTCATTTGTAGATCCAGTGTCTCTGAGTCGCCCACGGAGTCGCCTAACTGTAGTTTCTTTGACACCAAATGTTGAGCGATATTATATGGGGTCCTTCCGCTGTCCGTTATACTCACAGCACGCTCTCTATCAACTTGCGATAATCTTGGCATTGTTTTCCGTTGACTTAATTTCGATATTTAGCATTTACATACACATAAAACCTTTGTCTTTAATACAAATTTAACGGTGTACAAAACAATAAACTGCATATTGCCTAATATGGCTAAAGGCGTAAAAATGACCACGTTGACTGAACTGACAGAGGTGTTGAATCAATAAACTTGATAGCAACAAAGCAAACAAGGGCTAAAGTTGAAACTACTTGTCAAAATATTGGATGCATGATGGGCCAAAACCACTAAAATCGAAAAACAATCGACAACAATTGCCGGGAGTTATTTTTGGTGAGTATATATCCTTTGTATATATCACGTGTTGATGACTTGTAAAATTGCCCAAATCACACTCAGAAGCAATTATTGTTGATGTTTCTTTTGGACTTAGCGGCCGTGTTTGCCAGGGGGACCTCGAGTTTCTCGTTTACCATGACTACCTGTGAAAATTAATAATGATAATTCGGATACAAATGAACTCCTTTTCTTCCAGTGGGTTTCTACTGTGCGGTTAATATGCTCTTCTATACTTTGGACAAATTGTTCAAATCTTGCATGCAAGTTATCTTGCAAGATATCTCAATGTGCACATGCACAACCGAGACTATTTTAGCGAAAACTATGTTACCGTTTATTAGACAGTACAGGTAATGTGAATTGTAACCTTCAAAATCGAGGCCAAACTTTAGATCACAAAGATATCTATAATGTAACTCTGTAAAGAGGTTAAGTTAAAAGTGAGATCAATCTACATCTCAAAAGTGAAATCAGTTATGAGATGCAGATGTTAGCAGTTAAGATGACGAGGCTACCCTTTATATACCGTTTTTGTACCGGTTTCCGAGATATAATTGCCATGTTATTTAACGTGACCAGTATAGCCCTTTGCAGTAGAAAAAATGAGGTCAAACCGCTCTACAGCATCACGTTTCGGTAATTAGGAAACCATCTCAAACGGTTTCCAAGATTTTTCTATTTGGGACATCGAACCATGATTTTCTTTAAAACCATTTGACTTTATATGGATTTCTTCTTCAACCTTCTTTTGTAGACGTAATTTCATTTTTCAGCCCAAACTATCCAGTAGGAAAATTTGGATGGAAAATAGAAAGAAAAAGAAACAAAATAGGAAAAGACGGAGGCGATTGGGTAAAACGACCCATTGCATGTAGATAACAATCAACGACACGTGTTGTAGAGATAGTAGCGTTCTGGATCTTCCAGCCTTAGTATAATAAATGAGCGTCCACGCTTCCCGGTTCCGTCCCTGCATGCTCTAGAATGTTTGGCCAGTGTAACTTTAGCGTCTGAGAGTAAACACAACTTTTCAGAAATATATTTAGTTTTATTGGAATCATTACAACAACCCACCAAAACATGGTGTCAGATATGGTTATATGTTTCTGGATAAAAATAGTGTGTTTATAAGCAAACATATCTGTTTTATTAGTGAACAGATTCAATTTTCATGTGGTGAATACCCCGTGGCTTAAAAAAGACGCTTAAAACTCTTGCACTCAGCCACGTTTGGAGTAATAAAAAAAAGAGGATATTCTAAAAAATTAGTGGCTGAACAAGCTAAAGGATGGCGGCAAACTTTCCTGTATCCAGTAGTATGGAGGTGAAAGGTGACATGGTCAATTTTTCCGCGATCAGTGGCGATCAGTTTGAAGATTACGAGGTCGCCACAGGATTAAGCGCAAAGGAAGACTCAGTTCGTGTTGCGTCGTTACGTGCCGTGATGGGTAAGGATTGTCTTTGCATTTTGAGAGTCTGACCCTCTCCGAAGAAGACAAACCCAACCTCAAAAAGTGTTTAGATGCGCTTGAAAATTATTTCGTTCCCACCCGAAACGAAATTTACGAGCGCTATCTGTTCTACACGAGAGATCAGGCCCCAACGAAACCGTGGATCAGTGGGTAACGCATTTACGCCAGCTGGTCAAATCGTGCAATTTCGACCCGACGTCAGAAGACGATGGTACTGGGGACCAAAGACAAGGCCGCACGGGTGAGGATGTTTCGTGAAAAGAAAGTAGACTTCAATACGGCACTGGATATGTTGCGCGCCAGCGAGGCTACGACGTCCCAGATTCGCGAAATCGATCGCACAGAGTCTGACGAAGTCACTAATTTTGCCAAGAGACAGACGAAAAGGTCAGTGACAAAATCCTGCAAATACTGTCTAAAAGTGCACGAGTTGGGTAAAACAAATTGCCCAGCGTACAGCAAAACATGTTTCTAGTGTGGGGAACGAAATCATTTCCGTGGAAGTATGGTGTGTAAAGGTAAAGGTGGACCAAAACAGGCAAAATCCGAAAAAGGCACGACCAAAACAAAGAAGAATAAAGACAAAAAACGCGCATACTTCGTTGAGTGTGAGGAATCTAGTGATGACTCCTGTTTCTCCATCACTCACACAGTGAACCATGCGAAAGTGAGTGGATGCCCTACGGTGGAGATCCTCCTATCCGACCAGAAGGGAGCGAGCGCTAAAACAGCTACACAGTGCATTATGGACACAGGTACTACTTGTAACATTATGTCCATTGATGACTTAAATAAGATGCCTAATGCAGTCCTTCGGAGAAGTGAGAGCAGGCTCAACCTGTATGATGGTTCTTAAATGAAGCCGCTAGGGGTGTACAGTTTGTACGGTACACACGGTAGTAAGACGCTGCGCTGAGATTTGTCTCCACCTCAGTTGCTAGGAAACCGCTGCTCAGTATCAACACCTGTCAGAAATTTGGATTAATTACCATCAACGTGAGCGGGAGCGGTCACGAGAGTGCACGTGGTGATAAGACAGTGAACTTTTCAAGACAACAGGGTTCGAAAAAAAGCAAACACAGAGAAACCTCCAGTTGATCTGCTGCAGGATTACAGTGATGTATTTGAGGGGTTAGGATGTTTGCCCGGCGAATTGCATTTGGAACTAGACACAACGGTGCCACCAGTTCAACATGCATCCCATAAAGTGCCTATCGCTATGAGAGCTGAACTAAAAAAGAAGATTGACTCCATGATACAAATGGGAGTAATAGCAGCCGTTCAGGAAACGAAAGACTGGATATCTTCTATAGTAGTGATCAAAAGATCGGATAAACTCCGAATATGTTTAGATCCGAAAGATTTAAACCAGGCCTTGAAAAGAAACCACTACACGATGCCGGTGATTGAGGATATATTGCCTGAGCTGTCTAAGGCCAAAGTTTTCTCAGTTCTAGATGCCCGTGACGGCTTTCATCATGTCAAGCTGGATGAGGAAAGCAGCTTTCTAACGACATTTTGGACCCCATTTTGGAGGTACAGGTGGCTGAGTATGCCGTTTGGGATAAAGCCAGCTTCAGAAGAATACCAATAGCGCCAGAAGCAAGCACTGGAGGGCCTGGAAGGGATATTGTCATTGCGGACGATATCTTAGTAGCTGGTTATGGTGACACTCAGGAAGAGGCAATCAAGGACCATGACCGGAAGTTACGACGTCTGCTGGAGCGGTGCCGACAAAAGAACTTGAAGCTGAACAGGAAGAAAGCCAAGCTTAGGCTCTCAGAGGTCAAATTTGTGGGCCATATTTCAACACCAGAGGGTGTCAAAGCCGATCCTGAGAAGATATCAGTGATCCTGGATATGCAACGACCTACCTGTGTTAAAGAAGTTCAGCGATTTACTGGTTTTATTCAGTACTTGTCGAAGTTTTTGCCAAGTTTGTCGGAGATAGGAGAACCACTACGGAGGCTTACTCAAAAGAATGCAGTTTGGCACTGGGAGAGTCAGCAGGAGAAGTCGTTTCAAGAGTGTAAGAGGCTAGTGACGTCACCGCCAGTTCTCAGGTACTACGATGAGAAGTTACCGCTAACACTGCAGGTAGACGCGATTGAAAAGTCAATTGGTGCGACTTTGCTCCAGGAGGGACAGCCTATTTGCTTTGCAGCTCGAGCGCTGACTCCAACCGAAAAGAGATATGCGTGCATAGATCGCGAGTGCCTAGCGATCTGCTTTGGTTGTGACAAGTATGATCAATATTTGTCTTGTAAGCCAGAGGTCACAACGGTGGAAAGTGACCACAAACCATTGGAGACGATTTTCCGCAGAAGTTTACTCTCCGCTCCGAAGAGATTACAGAGAATGCTTCTGAGATTGCAGAAGTACAATCTGGATGTCAAATACAAGAAGGGTAAAAACTATGTACATTTCAGATTTTCTTAGCAGAATCCAGCTGCCACAGAGTACGCAGAAGCCCAAGCAGCACTGCGACGTGTTTTATAAACACATCGAAGAAATGAATTTCACCGATTATGTACCAAAAATGACGGACTGTACATTACAGAAAATCCAACGGGATACCGCCTTTGACCCGCAGCTTCGAACCCTGAAGACTACAATATTAAATGGGTGGCCAGATAGCAAAGAAGAGACGGCCACAATCCATAAGTTCTGGAATTTCCGTGAAGAGATAAGCATCAACAACGGGATACTCTTTAAAGGCATGAGGATTATCATCCCTGCGGCTATGAGAAGTGTTATGCTGCAGAAAAATCACATGTCGCACATGGGAGTTGACGCGTGCGTGCGCAAAGCAAAGGACATATTATATTGGCCTTGAATGTACACGGATATCAAACAACAGGTGACAGAATGCAGCATTTGCCAAGAAAATTCCACCAAAAATAAACCTGAACCACTGCAAACCTCAGATATCCCGTCAAGATCGTGGGAAAAAATAGCCATTGATGTGTTTCATTGCGGTAATAAAGATTACCTCATTACCGTAGATTATTTTTCGGACTTCTTCGAAATTGATCGTCTACGTTCCACCACCTCAAAAGATATTTTCGCTGCAGTAGAACCCCATTTGGCACGATATGGCACTGTGAATGAACTGATAAGCGATAGCTGCCCGAATCTCTTCAGTGACGAGTTTGCCAATTTCTGCAGTGAATGGGAAATTAAGCATGTCACGATGAGTCCACTGCACTCACAAGGAAATGGAAAAGTGGAGGCGTATGTTAAAATCGCTAAACAGCTGCTGAAAAAAGCAAAACAGTCAAACTCCAACTTCAACCAAGTGCTATTTGACTGGCGCAACATCCCATCAGAAGGAATCAACCTATCACCAGCACAGCGACTTATGTCCGTCGCACAAAAACGTTGCTGCCGACGGCAAGGGAATTATTGCAACCAGAAGCCTACCAGGGCGTCGCCGAAAGGATACACCTAAAACGTCAGAAAGTCAAAAAACATGTTGATAAAAAAAAGCCAGGCCCCTTCCAGAAATAAATCCCGGTCAGCCAGTGTACATTAGGGATAAGAAAACCATATGAACACCATGGCGCCCAGCAACAGTGGAACAGCCACTGACAGATCGCTCGTATATCGTTAGTGCAGACGACAAGCTATACAGAAGAAACAGGATCCACTTGAAACCCCGAATTGACAGCGAAAGGCAGGAAAATATACGTGTGATGAAAGAGCAGCAAGCCAAGGCCATCACAAATAAAAAACGGGGGAAACAGCATAGAAACACCGGTTATCACAGGAAACACTGTTCTCAGCGACCAACTGAGACGCAGTCTTCGTGTAGAAAAGGCTCACACGCCTTATGTACATATTCCGTAGAAGTGTTTTTTTTTTTTTTTTGTTATTCCTGTTATTGTGACTAAATAAACTGTAAAAAAGGAGGCTAAAATGCATTGAGGCAGAATAACCCTCAGATTCAGTCCGAGTTCAGAGGTAGTCTACCCTCTTTACTCATCATGTTTTGGCACATTTAAATGTCCATGTTTAAGTTTCTGTAAATGATCAATTCTTTAAAATACTTTATGATTAGAATCAGGAATAATTTGCATGTAATCGTTAGTTTCAATAACGAGCTGCGTAAATCTGATTAGCACTGTAAACGTAAGAGTAATGTATTTTTTTCTTTTGATAAGGGGGATGTTGCAGAGATAGTAGCGTTCTGGATCTTCCCGCCTTAGTATAATTAATGAGCGTCCACGCTTCCCCGTTCCTTCCCTGCATGCTTTAGAATGTTCGGCCAGTGTAACTTTAGCGTCTGAGAGTCAACACAACTTTTCTGAAATATATTTAGTTTTATTGGAATCATTACAACAACCCACCAAAACAATACGCATTCAGAGAAGTGCGGCCCAATGTTTTGAACGGACGTCAGGAACATCTACGCTAACAATGTCTACTAAGCAGCTTTAGGAAATCCCTTAAAACTCAATATTTTGTCATCGCCTATATATATCTATAGATACAAAATAAATAACTATACTGAATTCTATGAGCCTTTCTAGTCATTAAGGATAAAACAGACATGAAGCTGGAATGATGATGAATTATGATGTGTAGGACATGCGACGTACTTTAGTCTGGATTCACGTCTTTCTCGACCCCGTCATGGTAACAAGCAACTTATAAGAAGACGACAGCTCTTTGTCCACATGATTGTCTTTCAAGTAAAGTGCCGTCTGGTAACAAAATACTGACAAAAACACAATCCACAATAATAGACACTGTACATAATATACATTAACAGATATTATAAGATATTTTCCTATATTGAGCGGATATTGTTCGTTTTGAGGCAAACATGCAAGTAAACTACTTGTACGAGCATGTAAAATCAACTTTGCAAGGCTTGAGAAGCTTCTCATTACAATAACAAAATGAGAGTTTCACATTCTAAAAATATTGCCGGAGTTTAGAGTAATGCACAGAATGGGTTATTGACATTGCTGTGCAGTTGATACTGGGAATAAGTGATTTAAAAGCAATCACCTGTTTCCAAAGCGCGCGTGGTTGTGTTTCCTAAGTCATCATCTAGCCAAGCTCGGACAGGAAGATGATAAGGCTCTCGTTCTAAGTCTGGGAAAGGATCCGTAACAATGACGTCAATTACGTACATACCGTTATTTCCATTGAGTTGGATCAAGCCACTCATAATCATGCCTATGTCTTTTGGGCATGTTAAATTAAGCTGTGCTTTGCTAAAATCAACAGACAAACCGTAGTTACACAAATATGCATGTTTGAGAATGCATGATAACTCCATAATAATCACGATACGCAGCCAATCTACATTTTAGAAAGGTGTGTAACTCTATTGCAGGATGTAACTGAATGAAAAAAATTGTTTACTTTTTTGATAGCATAGCATTTTTCTATATTTTTGAGAGTATAATGTAAGGCATCTCACTTGCTTCCCCTTTTTGGGCGAAAACACCCACTTTAGATTGCAAAATCCGTTCTTATCCCAACTTATTATGTCGTCTCTATTTAAAACATAATTTTTACGGAATAAACTAGTCTTTTAGTACTTTAGACAAAATACCAGCCAAATTCATAACGACCACCTTTTAACACCTTTTCGGAGCATTATGAAATTCAGGTCTCTAAAGATGAAAACACAAAGGCATTTTAAAGTAAACATTTAGACACAAATGCATTTCGCGAAATAATTTTGCAAAGTACATAAAAGCAAAGCATTCTAATCCAGTCTTGTTTCTGTATTCAAATTGCTATTATACGACGTTGAACGCCCATCATTCAGAGGTAGTTTTCTGTAGTCAATCAACCCAGGCAAAGCAAAATAGTTTCCTGAAAAGCTATTGGCGTAATATTTTAAACTTCCCTAAATGTTATTAACGTGGTATATAAATGCATAGGAATTTAATGCAATGACGTTCTTATTTGTACTAATTCAGGGTAAAATTCACAATAATGCAATCGAAAAAAACTGTTTGCTTGAAGTAATATGACTTTGGAACATCATTAACACACTAGATATAGCGACATGCACCTGCGCAATTTATTGCAGTCAATAGAACGCAAAATACCCTGATATCATTACCCCATTTGACACTTCCTTGACATGATAATAAATCAAAGAAGCTCAGCTTTGTACTTTTTGTCTCATGGCCTCACATAAATGTCTTGTTTACAAAACATACCCATGAACAGGGTAATGAGCTAAGTGTATTTTGTGTCTATTCACAAGAACCTTATGAAGTAAGCTGTTGTAGCAAACAAGTAACTGAGCAATTAAAAACTGCACGATAAACTGACATGATTTGAATAACCACTGTGACTACTTTACCTGCTTTATTTAATGTCGTGGTTGTGGTGAAATATTAGAAGAGAACATATTTAATAAATAAATAGATAATCGGTTTTCACATAATTTACTGTTTTTTGATGGTTGAAAGTCTCACTTGCTTGAATCTCGCATGATATTTTTAAATAAATAAATCAGTTCCTTAATATTCAAATGCAATGTAATGTTCGCAGCATCATAGCTGGAACATCTACCACATCATGTACAACAATAAAATGAGTTTCTTACGCGTTTTCTGAAAAGTGTTGACCTTTAAATACGTCTCCGCACATCCCATATTCACCGTCTATTCTTACGTACAGCGGGTCCTGACTTGTTGATTGTTTACCGATACCTATTTCCACACGGTATGTTGCTTCACCTAAAATTTTCCAAAGGGTTCGATAAATTCTTAAAACTATATCCTTGTTTTTTGCATGTTCGGTTTCTATTCTGCTGAATTGTTTGTTTTGCTCTAGCAGTCAATTTGACACTTTATGGTTTTGTTAACATGACAGAGCAAAAGGAACAACGCTATGCATTATTTGCTGCCCAATTTAAACTAGAAATTTGACCAGTGTAACCAAGTAATTTCATCTAGAATGTTTGCTGATTTTGCTTGCACTGAAACACCGTTAAAGTTCAATGTGCATAAAGTAGGATTTTGCAACCGCTGTTGTTGCAATTTGCTGTACACAGTCAATTTTTTTCATGCATCAACTCAGACACAAAACAACAGGATACATTCATATACCGGACACACATATTTTTGTACAGTTGGAAAAGTTACTTTTTCTATAAGTATTGCTAAAACCACATAGATTAAGTTTAAAGTGAGGTCACACAATCACAACGCCTATTTATCATCAAAACGGCTCAAAAATCCCAATTTAAATATACAATCATTTTGAGTAGGAATACTACACATCTTGAAGTTTGACTTTGAGGGTTAACGTCAAAGGTCACGCGACTTTATATACCGTTAAAGATATTACGACTTATCTCAAAAACGATTAGAGCTAAAGCGCGTTTGAGTCATTTACGAGTATTTGAGCTAAATGACATCACATAAGGGATGCGCCGGTGATCTTGATCTTTTCAATCACAGACAAGGTCAAAAACCGGAAGCCGTCAAGTTTCTAGAAAATGGTTATTGATGGAGCAACTTTGAGCTCATTTTTAAATCATTGGGCCAAAACGATGTTGCATAAGTATCTCATTGACCTTGACTTTCTCCGTCACGTTCAGATCAAAACCGAAAGTTGACCACTATCTTAAAAACGGATGGAGCGACTTTGAGCTAATTTTCTTTTGCCAAAACGATGACATAGAAAAGATACATCGGTGACCTTGATTCTGATCAAAATGAAACATAATTTCTTTTGGCGCCTCCAAGTGAGTCATTTAGTCCAATTGAATTGGATCGAGTTTACTGGCGATTTGCTGCACACTCCAAAAAAAGCTTTATGTATCAGCACACAAACATAAACAGTAACACTCAAATACATCCATGCACAAGCTAACGCACATTTTAATGTATAGTTAGGAAAGCTGTCCATAATTTATAGGAATAGAAAAGCTATATATCAGTAGAAAATGAATAAATCAATGAATCAATGTGCCAAAATACTTACCCTCTTCTTTTTTCTTGTAGCATTTTGATACGTCATCGAGAAGTTGCTTGCAATATTCAAGTTTGTACTTTTCTATATTTTCACCAATTGTCTTATAATCAATGCCTGTGTTTTTCATAATCTTATCAACAAAAAGTTCTTCCAAGGAATACATCGTGAACTTCATGGGCATTGGATTGTCCTTGACCGATGAGGCCCACTCTGCTGCGTCACCACTAGCGGGTGGTGTAGCACCAACTGTAATCGTTGTTGTCTCCACTTTTTGCTGGAAACTAGATGCTGCTTGTCGCTGCTCTGAACTGAGACTGAATCCGCCGCTGACGCTGAATGCGCCCGAGTAGCTTGCCTGGGCACTGACGCTGAAGCTGCTGCTCTGTGCGCTCTTGTAAGCTTTAGTGCTCATTTTGTGCTGGCGCATGTAGCGAGCACCAAAATCTACTTCTTTTAAGAAATGGGTACCGTATTTCTCAAATAATTCCTTGTATGCTTCTTTGCTATGGGTTTTTTTGTAATTCCTTGAGATAGTTAACAAAGCTAGTATCGAGTGGTGGAGGAGCGTCAATGTTGATTTTCGAAAAGTAATATTTGCACTGGGCCTTTGAAAGTATGATGACAGACTCGCCGCTTTGAACATGTGAGGATGATTTCTGATAGCTGGCGCTTGCTGAAAAGCTAGCACCCCAACCGGAACCACTTACTTGAACTGAGGCCGACAAAGATTCTTCAAATTGGCTCTCTGTCTTGATCACTTCTGATGTAAAAGAAGTGACACATGATATCTCTGGTACGAGCACAAAGCCTGCTGGGACGATAAACCGACAATCAGCTGTTAGCTTTGTCTTTGAGTAATCAGCCTTAAATATTGGAAAGACAAAGCCAGGGTCACGTCCTTTACTTAGAGGATAGCCATAAAGGACGTTGTAACCTAGCAATGCGTAATCAAAGCCGTTGAAAGCCTTCTTGTAGACGGTCTTATTACAGTCAATCAGCTGCTGTATTGGCTGGTCTACAGGAGCAAGAAAATTATTGAATAATTCTAAGCGTGAATATTGCATCAAATACTTTTTTATAATCTTATAGAAAGAAGACTGGATTTCCGTATGCTGCTGTGATCCACTGAAAGTTTGCTCGTGATCTTATAATTACATTGTAAAGTGATATTTTATTCAATAAATCTATCAATTGAATGTTTGCTTAAGATAACATATAATATAAATATAGTAAATATAATTAATCAATTATTACCAAGAATGAAAAAATATTTCGTTTTGAGGTCCGCTTCATTTGCTAGAGACATGAGAAGGAGAGTCAATCCTATTGCTATTGTTAGTGCTAATAAAAGAAAACAAAACCGATAAAAAACTACATATGCAAACACAGATCATTTTATCATGAAAACTAATTAACAGTGTACCGTGCTGCAGCTTATTAGTGTTTCATGAAGAGCCAATTAGAATATTGTTTTAAAGGCATAGAGTTGTTTTTGTTTGTAAAATATCCATTTTTACAATCAAGTTTACCAAAATTGCTGTCTAGATTCGGTTGCCATTATACAAAAGATTTGTAAGACCTACCTGTTGACATCGTTGCAGTTTTATCCACTGTTCACATAAATGCTGTACTGTTTATTTAACTTTATTGCGTTCTATGTTCACATATATTGTGGCTTTTAATATGGCCTGACGCAGTGTAAAATCAATAACAGATCAAGTCAGCTTTATTTTATGTGCCAAAGTGTGATGAGGTGCTATATTTACAATTGTTTTTGCCGTCTGTCAGCAATGCGACAGACTGCTATTTACTTGGTGGTGCTGATTGCTAGAAAGTCATTCAAGTGTCAATTGTATTCAAGATACCTTCATCTTCTCGTGTTATTTAGAACATAAACCGATGTGTGAGTCAGACTGCTGGATTCATACTTCAGTGTTAATTACACTCATTTCAACGCGTACCTGACTGCACTGTTGACGAACATTCAAACGACTAGTCTGATTTAATTTATGCCCCCTAACTCTAAAGCATCTCAGAACAAAAAGAAACTTACTCTTTTTTCAAATTTTATGCAATAAAATCTCTGAAGCAAATTACTTCTATTGTCTAAAGGATCCTTTGGCGTGATTCATAAAACTAACTGACTCTCTGAACAGTTCTGAAAAGTAATCTACTGTGAACGCACTGGCCAAGCATGCACAGGTTGCGATAAATATGGCACATATGAAAGGAAAGGCTTTTTTAGAATTTTTAGGAGAAAGTGTTAATAATTTCACTGTAGTGTTGCTGATAGACTTAAAACAATAATTTTTCTATGTAAATAAGCAATTGAAATCCGTTGTTGAACAGGATGGTTCAATTTTGATGTTGTTGAAGAGGATAGTTCATTATTCGGTGCGGTTGTTGGGCAGCATGGCTCTTTAATCGGTGAAGTTGTTGAACAAGAGAGTTCAGTATTCAGTGATGTACTAGAATACGATGGCTCATTATTCAGTGATGTTGTTGAGCAGGATGGCTCATTATTCAGTGATGTTGTTGAGCAGCATGGCTCATTATTCAGTGATGTAGTTGAGCAGGATGACTCATTATACAGTGATGTTGTTGAACAGGATGACTTATTATTCAGTGATGTTGCCATAGCGACTGTTTCTTGCCCACGTGTGCTTAAGTGCCAAAATTATAAATTATAAAAAACACAAAAGGAGCACAATAATCAAGAAATTATTCTTTTGGATTGCTTTGTATCCTGATACTCTTGCTGTAACAGATATTTTAAGAATAATATAGCGCGACCCACTCGTAATATTGTTATACCTGATCTCCAATATGCGAAAGTACTTAAGACATTCAGTATCTTTTACAAAGAATATGTTATTTAGTTGTTTTTCTTTTATTTTCTTATTCATGCCAGCCAAGTAAATGCTTTGGAACTCCCTAGATGAGCAGTTTCATACACATAATTTGCGTCAAGTTGTTGCTTTAAATGCCATTGCACGTCTCATGTTTTGCTTGAGTGTGCTACACATGTATTGGAATATTTCAAGGACTAAACCCTCAACCAAAATATTTAAGAAAATCCTTCCCCGTTTTTTAATTTGTTCGCCATTAATTTAGGGCACTGAAACTGTACGAAAACTTTATGCTCTATATTACTAATTTGCCACACTCATGTCTGTTATGTTGTAAAAAGCATTAACTGCAACGATGAGAACGAAACTGCATTTAGTGTCAATTATACAGAATGAAGACAGGATCGATTATAAGCACCGAAATACATCAATGCACGCACTGAGTAATAGTGCACTCCCGTGGAAGGAAATGATAAGGAATCGAGTTATCAAATCGATAAGCAAATAAACTTTTAAACTGGGGGAAAATCACACGGATTCATTTACCACATACTTGTGTCTTGCTTAAACACTACATGTTGTGTTTGGTAATGAGATATTGGCATCTCTTTTCATATGCAAAATATTCTTGTAGAATATGTCGATATGTACATACCATACCGTTTTGGGGTTTGAAGGTACACTTGTGTAATTTTTTGTGCTACTCATACATGCTTAATTTCATGATTTTTTTTTTTTTTTATTTCGCCGTAAGAAATTGTCCTTGGTACATACAGCATTATCTACATTATACAAATGAGTAGTAAAATAAATGTCTCTACAAACATTTTTCGAGTATGTAATAAATATACCGACACAGATCATGGATTATATAAGACGTAAAAAAACGAGTAACTGAGTAACTAAGGGTTAGGACTATAACAAACAATACAGTTCCTCTAAATATTTAAAATTTACATGCTTTGACGAATATGGCATTTGTTCAATCATTACAACATTTCTAAGTATCATTAGAAAATTTATAAAATAAACATCTTCTTTATGAATATTACTCTTGTGTATATACATTCTGGCCATCTGCAATATCTTCTTTCAATAAGCCAAGCAATTTTTTCCTTCTACAAATACTGATTTTTGGGCCCTCTCTTATTATGTTACTATTTACCCACTTTTCTAGCAAAGACCAAAAGGTGTAAATCTTACTACACATGTCGAAAAGGTGGACAATATCATTTTTTATTGCAATGTTCACAGATTGGTTTAATATCTGGGTCAAATTTGGATACTATGAGATCAGATGCATAATTTTTATGCATTATCTTAAAATTTATCATTGTATTTTTAGCATTTTTTGTCAGATATCTCGTTTTTTCAAATATTTCTCTCCATTGGGACGAGTTCAAAACGATGTTATCTTTTCCCCATCTGTTTATGCAGCTTGGCGTTATTGACTTTTTCTTTATAATTAGCCAATATACCTCTTTTGAGGTCAATTTCGTTATGATTTTTGTTATAGCGTCTGTTCTTAACTGTACAATTTGGGGAACTGGTGCCATTGGGTCTTTGTCTACGTTACAATTTTGTTTTATACTTTTCTTCCAATCATTCGGTATAGCACTTAGTAGCCCCATGATCTTTAACAGATTTGTATTTAAATTACATTTGCTCTTAATTTCCCCTGCTTCCATAAACCGCCCTTCTGCATCTAGCAGATCTACTACAAACATAATTCCTTTACGCGCCATTTCAGTATAAAAGATCGGCTCATGATTAATCACAATATTTTTGTTAAACAAGATGCACTGTTGCATTAAGCAACTTGTGTCGTAAGAGGGATTATTCACTGAATACCAGGCACAAAGGATATCGCTGTAAAATTTGGGGATATGGTCAGGTATCCTTTTGGGTCCGAATTGCAAGAGAGTATGTACGATAATGTCAGATTTGGAAGATACTTTTTAAGAAAAGCAACACTTAGAGTGTTTTCATTTTCCAAAACACGTTTTACCCACATGATTTTTTGTGCACATAAAAAAGAGTTATAATCTAAATTTCTAAGACCACCATCCTTAAAGTCTTGTATTAGTACATTTTTCTGGAATCTATGCGGTTTTCCCTCCCAGAGGAATTGGTCTAAAACTGAGTTTACTTCATTAATAAACCATTCGGGAATATAAAGGACATTGGTTACAAAAAGGATTTTTGGAAGCGCCAGATTCTTAATAATAGTTATTTTCCCTTTCAATGTCATATAAAATTTTGACCAGTTATGTAACGTTTGTTTGAAATTTGTCAGCTTATCTCTGAGATTAACATCAGTGATCTTTTCAATGTCATTAAAGTAACGTATGCCCAAAGATACTACATCACCCTCTGTCCATTTAAATCTAAAAGGTTTCTTTTCAAGAAATCTCATTGGCGCTCTACCTATTTGCAATATCTCTGACTTTTCAATATTTACTCTCAGACCAGAAGTATAGTAAAACATAACAAACACATTTAATACATTTCTTAAAGAAATATTAAATCTGTTAAACTGGCAAACACAACAATGAGAATAAGATGAGCGGTTTAGAGTTTTTTTTCTTTTTTATTGCCTTACTAGTTTCGGTCGGAGAGACCTTCTTCAGAGGCCGTGTGATTTCAAGTTAAATTCCTCCCCTGAGCTACCCAAAAAACGGTGTCTTCAGTTTAGCATTGTGACGTAATAACTGTCCCTGCCCCGCTTTGTGATTGTTTCGTCACAAGTGTCGTTGTAGTTGTGCATAGATACATATAAGCATTTTCTAAGAAATCTTAGTTGCATCGAAATATAAATGTACCGTGATTCTTTAGTTTACTGAATCTTGAAAAAAGAATTGTAATAAGTAATAATTATATATAATTTTGTTTAATGAAAAAGATATTTAAAATGGGTATTTATAGTCTAAAAATGTTACTGTCTGGCACTTGTGGTATATACGATTGCATGTCCTGGTGGTGTTTGTTCTTTAATCACTGGTAGATTCATCATCAGATGACAACATTAAGTCCATGCGTAGGATGTCTATGTGATTATTGGTTTCTCCATCCATTTTTCCTTCTTTTTGCGCATTGTTTACTTGGATTACCGGCGTTATTTTGGCGATGCGTGGGTCATCAGGGGCTAGTAAACCCTCGGGTGGACCTTCAATTTCTGTATATGTCAGCTGTGTGGTGACAGTAGTGTGGTCTTTTGAGGTTTCGTATCTCACGATTCTTTCCTCTTTCATCATTGACCGTGCAAGTTTGTCCCTATAGTCATCCTTTTTTGGGGTGTCGAGATCCTGTCGTCTGGTTATTTTTTGAAGAATCTGGGGTATGAGACGGCGTCTGAAGTGCAAAAATACTGTTTGGGTTTCAAGTGTGTTCGTCTTAGAACCATTGTGTATTCGCCGTGGTTTTTTGTAAGTTTCGTTACCACCGGGGGTAATGTTTCATCCTGCACTGGGGTGGGTGGTCTGCTTCTTAGTTGTAGCTTATGTGGTATATCTTTAAAATCACAGTTTTTAAGAGTTGGTGTGAAGGTAAATTGTGACCTGATAGCCTCATTCTGGAAGATGTGTGATCGTCGTATGTTGTTTATTGATCTGGCTTCAATCGGTGGTACGTATGCCGTTGGTGGTTCCGCGTTTCTCTTGTTGTGCCAAGGGTCCACTTTCACTAAAAAAATCCTTAATATCCATATTGCGAATGCGTCTGATATGTTTTGCCAATCCATCTCGTCTTGTGAAACTTTTTTCGCAAACTGGGCAGTGGTGCCTCGGTGGTGCAAATAAATGAATACTACTTATGTGCCTTTTTAAAGATGATGAACTTCCAAATGTTTTTTCACAAATGTTACATTCGGCGTTGGCTTTTGTTGGTTTTCTGCGTATAGGTGTGCGGTCTGCTTTCTTTATCGTTGTCATTTTAACTGATTAGGTTCAGTCCATGTGGTTGTCTTGTTCGGAAATTAGATATTAATGCTTCTTCGAGGCGGAGTCGATCATTTGTATTTTGCGTTGCTATTCGTAATGGCGTTATGCTCAGATTGCTTACGTTATGCGTTACGAAATGTGCGCTGACTGGTTTGTGTGGGTCTCGTTTAGCGATATCATTAAAGTGGCCGTACATGCGTTGTCTTAAAGAGTTACTCGTTTGTCCTATATATTGTATACCACACAGGTTGCATGTAATCAAATATACTACAGGTGCCGTATTACAATCGAGGTGGCCTTTTATTTTTAAAGTATATGTTTTGTCTCTGTTGACTGCCGTGTTCGCTGTGGTTATAACCTGGCATGTCTTGCACTTTTTGCCGCATCGAAATGATCCGCTAGGTTCCGGTTTGCGATATTTCACGTCGCTTGTGACTAAGATTTGTCTTAGACTTTTTCCTTTTCTAAAAGCTGTTATTATTCTGGTCTTTTTGAAATGTTCCGTAGTTGGGTTCTCACAAAGAATACCGTAGTTTTGATGTAATATTTTCGGTAGAATGGTGAGTTTAGGATGGTATGTTATGCAGAAAGGAATCACGTTATTTTGGGTGTTTTGCTTCTTTGTTTTTAATAATTCTTCCCTGCTTTTCAGGCGTGCGTGTTCGACCTGTGTGTCTATCAGTTCATGACTGTAGTGTTTCCTTAGAAAATATGTTTTCAGTTGTTTAACATGTTTTTCAAAATCCTCTAATCTACTGCAGATTTTTCTAATTCTTAGGGCTTGGGAGTATGGAATATTATCTTTCTGGCTTCTAGGGTGGCACGACTTGTAATCTAGATATTGATGGGCGTCCGTTGGTTTTGTATACAGAGTGGTGTGCAATTTTCGATTTTCTATAAAAACCGTGGTGTCTAAAAAATTGACTGCTGTATCGGAGAATTCTGCTGTGAATTTAAGTGTCGGATGGAATTCGTTCAGATCTTCGAGAAAATCATTAAGACTGTCTGCGCCCCATGTCCATATGCTGAAAATATCATCTATATATCTGAACCAAACTAGTGGTCTGAAGGTTTGTGTTTCTTATAATGCCGTTTCCAGATCATCCATGGTGAGAATGCTATAATTTACTGACATGCTGCTGCCCATGGTGGTTCCATGTTTTTGATGATACATCTTGCCATTGAATTCAAAATAGTTTCGAGTTAGAATGATTTCAATCATTTTCAAAATGTGTTCTGTTGGGATGTCAGGATCTGCTCTTGAATCTAATGCGCTTTTTGCAGCGTTGATGCCGTCCTTGTGGGGGATGTTGGTATATAGAGCTGTTACATCTATAGTGACTAATATTGAGTTTTTCGGGATTTCACCAAGTTTTTCTATTTTTGTGATAAAATCCGTGGTATCTTTTATGTAACTTTTAGTGTTTCTGGCATTTTCTTGCAAATAGCGGTCTACGAACTTAGATAGTTTTTCTGTTGGGCCATTTACTTGTGATATTATTGGTCTGCCTGGATTGCCTGATTTATGTATCTTTGGCAGCATGTAAAAAAGTGGTGTTCTTGCATTTTTTGTTTTTAGTTGCGGTGCTAAGTCGCAGCTTATGATTCTTTTCTTTTCCAAATCTGTAATAAAATCATTTACCTCTTTGGTTAATTTTACGGTAGGGTCATTTTTAACCGGCTCATAGTGTTTTTTGTTTGATAGTTGTCTGCTTGCTTCATTTAGGTACTGTTGTCTGCCCCATATTACTATTGCACCGCCTTTGTCTGCTGGTTTTATTATAATATCTTTGTTTTGTTTTAAAGATCGTATGGCTTCGCGTTCCTTTTTAGTTAGGTTGGGGAGAGTCTTTGTAAAATTGATAGACTTGAGTTTATGTTCCACATTGATCATAAAACAACTTAAATGTTTAGGTGGTGCGGTTTGTGGTGTCCATCCGTTGCTTGAAGCGAACAGTTGTCGGTCTTTTTCTGGAAGAATGGATTGACTGCTGTCTTTAAAGAAATGCTGTAATTTAAGTCTTCTCTCAAAAATCAGAGCGTCTTTTTGGTTGTTAAGTAAATCAGTTGGGGTGTGGGAACAAATTTTAAACCTCTAGATAACAGTTTTAATTCACTTATGGTTGGTTTGTAATCTGACAAATTCACTATTGTTGAGTATTGTTCTCTTTTTTTGAAACGTGGGTGTTTGTTTCGTTTCTCCATCGTTGTTTTCCAAATTCTGATATCGTTTTCTGCACTAATCCTTCAGTTATCTGGTAAATGAGATCTGACTGTTCTTTTTGAATTTTGGTCAAATTTTCTTGGAGAAGTTGAACTTCTTTTCCAAATTGTATTATTTGTTTTTCCCAGTGGTCTATTAAAATGTTAACGAGGTTTAATCCGAAATCAGATAGTGCTTTTTCCCAGGCTAATATGAACCTGGTATCCGGGTTGGTGACCTGAGGTTTTATCACCACCTTAAATGCTCTCGGAACTCTATTTTCCTTCTTATATTCCGCTAGGGTGGTGTAGTGATGTTCAGCCTTAGTATGGTTTAGACTGGCTTTCCTGAATGCCTTGTATAAAGGTACATATTCCTCCTTCAGTCGGGTGTTGGATAATTATGGTCTGAATCAGTTTCTTCTCGAGGACGTTTTCTTTCTGGGCCTGCAGAGTATGCGTTGCTAGTTTCTGGATGGTTATCTGCCATTCTTGGAGTGGTGTGTAGTGGTTCGGAATGAACTCGGAGGAACACCTAACCTTGGATCACCTCAGTGGGGATACCACACCGAAAAAAATGAATAATGCAAATGTAAAGCGGTGTGTGAACAAGGTAAAGCTTTTTTTAAAAAGTTTTTGTCTCCTCGTTGACCGAGTGTTGTGGATCTCCTCGGAAGGGATGCAGCCAGCAAAGGCCGTAAACGGCAAATAAATATTAAATCTGTAAAACTGGCAAACACAACAATGAGAATAAGATGAGCGGTTTAGAGTTTTTTTTTCTTTTTTATTGCCTTACTAGTTTCGGTCGGAGAGACCTTCTTCAGAGGCCGTGTGATTTCAAGTTAAATTCCTCCCCTGAGCTACCCAAAAAACGGTGTCTTCAGTTTAGCATTGTGACGTAATAACTGTCCCTGCCCCGCTTTGTGATTGTTTCGTCACAAGTGTCGTTGTAGTTGTGCATAGATACATATAAGCATTTTCTAAGAAATCTTAGTTGCATCGAAATATAAATGTACCGTGATTCTTTAGTTTACTGAATCTTGAAAAAAGAATTGTAATAAGTAATAATTATATATAATTTTGTTTAATGAAAAAGATATTTAAAATGGGTATTTATAGTCTAAAAATGTTACTGTCTGGCACTTGTGGTATATACGATTGCATGTCCTGGTGGTGTTTGTTCTTTAATCACTGGTAGATTCATCATCAGATGACAACATTAAGTCCATGCGTAGGATGTCTATGTGATTATTGGTTTCTCCATCCATTTTCCCTTCTTTTTGCGCATTGTTTACTTGGATTACCGGCGTTATTTTGGCGATGCGTGGGTCATCAGGGGCTAGTAAACCCTCGGGTGGACCTTCAATTTCTGTATATGTCAGCTGTGTAGTGACAGTAGTGTGGTCTTTTGAGGTTTCGTATCTCACGATTCTTTCCCCTTTCATCATTGACCGTGCAAGTTTGTCCCTATAGTCCCTATAGTGATTAAAGAACAAACACCACCAGGACATGCAATCGTATATACCACAATTGCCAGACAGTAACATTTTTAGACTATAAATACCCATTTTAAATATCTTTTTCATTAAACAAAATTATATATAATTATTACTTATTACAATTCTTTTTTCAAGATTCAGTAAACTAAAGAATCACGGTACTTTTATATTTCGATGCAACTAAGATTTCTTAGAAAATGCTTATATGTATCTATGCACAACTACAACGACACTTGTGACGAAACAATCACAAAGCGGGGCAGGGACAGTTATTACGTCACAATGCTAAACTGAAGACACCGTTTTTTGGGTAGCTCAGGGGAGGAATTTAACTTGAAATCACGCGGCCTCTGAAGAAGGTCTCTCCGACCGAAACTAGTAAGGCAATAAAAAAGAAAAAAAACTCTAAACCGCTCATCTTATTCTCATTGTTGTGTTTGCCAGTTTTACAGATTTAATATTTATTTGCCGTTTACGGCCTTTGCTGGCTGCATCCCTTCCGAGGAGATCCACAACACTCGGTCAACGAGGAGACAAAAACTTTTTAAAAAAAGCTTTACCTTGTTCACACACCGCTTTACATTTGCATTATTCATTTTTTTCGGTGTGGTATCCCCACTGAGGTGATCCAAGGTTAGGTGTTCCTCCGAGTTCATTCCGAACCACTACACACCACTCCAAGAATGGCAGATAACCATCCAGAAACTAGCAACGCATACTCTGCAGGCCCAGAAAGAAAACGTCCTCGAGAAGAAACTGATTCAGACCATAATTATCCAACACCCGACTGAAGGAGGAATATGTACCTTTATACAAGGCATTCAGGAAAGCCAGTCTAAACCATACTAAGGCTGAACATCACTACACCACCCTAGCGGAATATAAGAAGGAAAATAGAGTTCCGAGAGCATTTAAGGTGGTGATAAAACCTCAGGTCACCAACCCGGATACCAGGTTCATATTAGCCTGGGAAAAAGCACTATCTGATTTCGGATTAAACCTCGTTAACATTTTAATAGACCACTGGGAAAAACAAATAATACAATTTGGAAAAGAAGTTCAACTTCTCCAAGAAAATTTGACCAAAATTCAAAAAGAACAGTCAGATCTCATTTACCAGATAACTGAAGGATTAGTGCAGAAAACGATATCAGAATTTGGAAAACAACGATGGAGAAACGAAACAAACACCCACGTTTCAAAAAAAGAGAACAATACTCAACAATAGTGAATTTGTCAGATTACAAACCAACCATAAGTGAATTAAAACTGTTATCTAGAGGTTTAAAATTTGTTCCCACACCCCAACTGATTTACTTAACAACCAAAAAGACGCTCTGATTTTTGAGAGAAGACTTAAATTACAGCATTTCTTTAAAGACAGCAGTCAATCCATTCTTCCAGAAAAAGACCGACAACTGTTCGCTTCAAGCAACGGATGGACACCACAAACCGCACCACCTAAACATTTAAGTTGTTTTATGATCAATGTGGAACATAAACTCAAGTCTATCAATTTTACAAAGACTCTCCCCAACCTAACTAAAAAGGAACGCGAAGCCATACGATCTTTAAAACAAAACAAAGATATTATAATAAAACCAGCAGACAAAGGCGGTGCAATAGTAATATGGGGCAGACAACAGTACCTAAATGAAGCAAGCAGACAACTATCAAACAAAAAACACTATGAGCCGGTTAAAAATGACCCTACCGTAAAATTAACCAAAGAGGTAAATGATTTTATTACAGATTTGGAAAAGAAAAGAATCATAAGCTGCGACTTAGCACCGCAACTAAAAACAAAAAATGCAAGAACACCACTTTTTTACATGCTGCCAAAGATACATAAATCAGGCAATCCAGGCAGACCAATAATATCACAAGTAAATGGCCCAACAGAAAAACTATCTAAGTTCGTAGACCGCTATTTGCAAGAAAATGCCAGAAACACTAAAAGTTACATAAAAGATACCACGGATTTTATCACAAAAATAGAAAAACTTGGTGAAATCCCGAAAAACTCAATATTAGTCACTATAGATGTATCAGCTCTATATACCAACATCCCCCACAAGGACGGCATCAACGCTGCAAAAAGGGCATTAGATTCAAGAGCAGATCCTGACATCCCAACAGAACACATTTTGAAAATGATTGAAATCATTCTAACTCGAAACTATTTTGAATTCAATGGCAAGATGTATCATCAAAAACATGGAACCACCATGGGCAGCAGCATGTCAGTAAATTATAGCATTCTCACCATGGATGATCTGGAAACGGCATTCTTAGAAACACAAACCTTCAGACCACTAGTTTGGTTCAGATATATAGATGATATTTTCAGCATATGGACATGGGGCGCAGACAGTCTTAATGATTTTCTCGAAGATCTGAACGAATTCCATCCGACACTTAAATTCACAGCAGAATTCTCCGATACAGCAGTCAATTTTTTAGACACCACGGTTTTTATAGAAAATCGAAAATTGCACACCACTCTGTATACAAAACCAACGGACGCCCATCAATATCTAGATTACAAGTCGTGCCACCCTAGAAGCCAGAAAGATAATATTCCATACTCCCAAGCCCTAAGAATTAGAAAAATCTGCAGTAGATTAGAGGATTTTGAAAAACATGTTAAACAACTGAAAACATATTTTCTAAGGAAACACTACAGTCATGAACTGATAGACACACAGATCGAACACGCACGCCTGAAAAGCAGGGAAGAATTATTAAAAACAAAGAAGCAAAACACCCAAAATAACGTGATTCCTTTCTGCATAACATACCATCCTAAACTCACCATTCTACCGAAAATATTACATCAAAACTACGGTATTCTTTGTGAGATCCCAACTACGGAACATTTCAAAAAGACCAGAATAATAACAGCTTTCAGAAAAGGAAAAAGTCTAAGACAAATCTTAGTCACAAGCGACGTGAAATATCGCAAACCGGAACCTAGCGGATCATTTCGATGCGGCAAAAAGTGCAAGACATGCCAGGTTATAACCACAGCGAACACGGCAGTCAACAGAGACAAAACATATACTTTAAAAATAAAAGGCCACCTCGATTGTAATACGGCACCTGTAGTATATTTGATTACATGCAATCTGTGTGGTATACAATATATAGGACAAACGAGTAACTCTTTAAGACAACGCATGTACGACCACTTTAATGATATCGCTAAACGAGACCCACACAAACCAGTCAGCGCACATTTCGTAACGCATAACGTAAGCAATCTGAGCGTAACGCCATTACGAATAACAACGCAAAATACAAATGATCGACTCCGCCTCGAAGAAGCATTAATATCTAATTTCCGAACAAGACAACCACATGGACTGAACCTAATCAGTTAAAATGACAACGATAAAGAAAGCAGACCGCACACCTATACGCAGAAAACCAACAAAAGCCAACGCCGAATGTAACATTTGTGAAAAAACATTTGGAAGTTCATCATCTTTAAAAAGGCACATAAGCAGTATTCATTTATTTGCACCACCGAGGCACCACTGCCCAGTTTGCGAAAAAAGTTTCACAAGACGAGATGGATTGGCAAAACATATCAGACGCATTCACAATATGGATATTAAGGATTTTTTAGTGAAAGTGGACCCTTGGCACAACAAGAGAAACGCGGAACCACCAACGGCATACGTATCACCGATTGAAGCCAGATCAATAAACAACATACGACGATCACACATCTTCCAGAATGAGGCTATCAGGTCACAATTTACCTTCACACCAACTCTTAAAAACTGTGATTTTAAAGATATACCACATAAGCTACAACTAAGAAGCAGACCACCCCCCGGTGGTAACGAAACTTACAAAAAACCACGGCGAATACACAATGGTTCTAAGACGAACACACTTGAAACCCAAACAGTATTTTTGCACTTCAGACGCCGTCTCATACCCCAGATTCTTCAAAAAAATAACCAGACGACAGGATCTCGACACCCCAAAAAAGCATGACTATAGGGACAAACTTGCACGGTCAATGATGAAAGGGGAAAGAATCGTGAGATACGAAACCTCAAAAGACCACACTACTGTCACCACACAGCTGACATATACAGAAATTGAAGGTCCACCCCTGATGACCCACGCATCGCCAAAATAACGCCGGTAATCCAAGTAAACAATGCGCAAAAAGAAGGAAAAATGGATGGAGAAACCAATAATTACATAGACATCCTACGCATGGACTTAATGTTGTCATCTGATGATGAATCTACCAGTGATTAAAGAACAAACACCACCAGGACATGAAATCGTATATACCACAAGTGCCAGACAGTAACATTTTTAGACTATAAATACCCATTTTAAATATCTTTTTCATTAAACAAAATTATATATAATTATTACTTATTACAATTCTTTTTTCAAGATTCAGTAAACTAAAGAATCACGGTACATTTATATTTCGATGCAACTAAGATTTCTTAGAAAATGCTTATATGTATCTATGCACAACTACAACGACACTTGTGACGAAACAATCACAAAGCGGGGCAGGGACAGTTATTACGTCACAATGCTAAACTGAAGACACCGTTTTTTGGGTAGCTCAGGGGAGGAATTTAACTTGAAATCACGCGGCCTCTGAAGAAGGTCTCTCCGACCGAAACTAGTAAGGCAATAAAAAAGAAAAAAAAACTCTAAACCGCTCATCTTATTCTCATTGTTGTGTTTGCCAGTTTTACAGATTTAATATTTATTTGCCGTTTACGGCCTTTGCTGGCTGCATCCCTTCCGAGGAGATCCACAACACTCGGTCAACGAGGAGACAAAAACTTTTTTAAAAAAGCTTTACCTTGTTCACACACCGCTTTACATTTGCATTATTCATTTTTTTCGGTGTGGTATCCCCACTGAGGTGATCCAAGGTTAGGTGTTCCTCCGATTTCATTCCGAACAACTACACACCACTCCAAGAATGGCAGATAACCATCCAGAAACTAGCAACGCATACTCTGCAGGCCCAGAAAGAAAACGTCCTCGAGAAGAAACTGATTCAGACCATAAATTATCCAACACCCGACTGAAGGAGGAATATGTACCTTTATACAAGGCATTCAGGAAAGCCAGTCTAAACCATACTAAGGCTGAACATCACTACACCACCCTAGCGGAATATGAGAAGGAAAATAGAGTTCCGAGAGCATTTAAGGTGGTGATAAAACCTCAGGTCACCAACCCGGATACCAGGTTCATATTGGCCTGGGAAAAAGCACTATCTGATTTCGGATTAAACCTCGTTAACATTTTAATAGACCACTGGGAAAAACAAATAATACAATTTGGAAAAGAAGTTCAACTTCTCCAAGAAAATTTGACCAAAATTCAAAAAGAACAGTCAGATCTCATTTACCAGATAACTGAAGGATTAGTGCAGAAAACGATATCAGAATTTGGAAAACAACGATGGAGAAACGAAACAAACACCCACGTTTCAAAAAAAGAGAACAATACTCAACAATAGTGAATTTGTCAGATTACAAACCAACCATAAGTGAATTAAAACTGTTATCTAGAGGTTTGAAATTTGTTCCCACACCCCAACCTGATTTACTTAACAACCAAAAAGACGCTCTGATGTTTGAGAGAAGACTTAAATTACAGCATTTCTTTAAAGACAGCAGTCAATCCATTCTTCCAGAAAAAGACCGACAACTGTTCGCTTCAAACAACGGATGGACACCACCTAAACATTTAAGTTGTTTTATGATCAATGTGGAACATAAACTCAAGTCTATCAATTTTACAAAGACTCTCCCCAACCTAACTAAAAAGGAACGCGAAGCCATACGATCTTTAAAACAAAACAAAGATATTATAATAAAACCAGCAGACAAAGGCGGTGCAATAGTAATATGGGGCAGACAACAGTACCTAAATGAAGCAAGCAGACAACTATCAAACAAAAAACACTATGAGCCGGTTAAAAATGACCCTATCGTAAAATTAACCAAAGAGGTAAATGATTTTATTACAGATTTGGAAAAGAAAATAATCATAAGCTGCGACTTAGCACCGCAACTAAAAACAAAAAATGCAAGAACACCACTTTTTTACATGCTGCCAAAGATACATAAATCAGGCAATCCAGGCAGACCAATAATATCACAAGTAAATGGCCCAACAGAAAAACTATCTAAGTTCGTAGACCGCTATTTGCAAGAAAATGCCAGAAACACTAAAAGTTACATAAAAGATACCACGGATTTTATCACAAAAATAGAAAAACTTGGTGAAATCCCGAAAAACTCAATATTAGTCACTATAGATGTATCAGCTCTATATACCAACATCCCCCACAAGGACGGCATCAACGCTGCAAAAAGGGCATTAGATTCAAGAGCAGATCCT
Source organism: Protula sp. h YS-2021 (assembly GCA_949752745.1). Lineage (NCBI taxonomy): Eukaryota > Metazoa > Annelida > Polychaeta > Sabellida > Serpulidae > Protula > Protula sp. h YS-2021. The sequence continues at coordinate 564,002 of OX457027.1, forward strand.
GACATCCCAACAGAACACATTTTGAAAATGATTGAAATCATTCTAACTCGAAACTATTTTGAATTCAATGGCAAGATGTATCATCAAAAACATGGAACCACCATGGGCAGCAGCATGTCAGTAAATTATAGCATTCTCACCATGGATGATCTGGAAACGGCATTCTTGGAAACACAAACCTTCAGACCACTAGTTTGGTTCAGATATATAGATGATATTTTCAGCATATGGACATGGGGCGCAGACAGTCTTAATGATTTTCTCGAAGATCTGAACGAATTCCATCCGACACTTAAATTCACAGCAGAATTCTCCGATACAGCAGTCAATTTTTTAGACACCACGGTTTTTATAGAAAATCGAAAATTGCACACCACTCTGTATACAAAACCAACGGACGCCCATCAATATCTAGATTACAAGTCGTGCCACCCTAGAAGCCAGAAAGATAATATTCCATACTCCCAAGCCCTAAGAATTAGAAAAATCTGCAGTAGATTAGAGGATTTTGAAAAACATGTTAAACAACTGAAAACATATTTTCTAAGGAAACACTACAGTCATGAACTGATAGACACACAGATCGAACACGCACGCCTGAAAAGCAGGGAAGAATTATTAAAAACAAAGAAGCAAAACACCCAAAATAACGTGATTCCTTTCTGCATAACATACCATCCTAAACTCACCATTCTACCGAAAATATTACATCAAAACTACGGTATTCTTTGTGAGATCCCAACTACGGAACATTTCAAAAAGACCAGAATAATAACAGCTTTCAGAAAAGGAAAAAGTCTAAGACAAATCTTAGTCACAAGCGACGTGAAATATCGCAAACCGGAACCTAGCGGATCATTTCGATGCCGCAAAAGGTGCAAGACATGCCAGGTTATAACCACAACGAACACGGCAGTCAACAGAGACAAAACATATACTTTAAAAATAAAAGGCCACCTCGATTGTAATACGGCACCTGTAGTATATTTGATTACATGCAACCTGTGGTATACAATATATAGGACAAACGAGTAACTCTTTAAGACAACGCATGTACGGCCACTTTAATGATATCGCTAAACGAGACCCACACAAACCAGTCAGCGCACATTTCGTAACGCATAACGTAAGCAATCTGAGCGTAACGCCATTACGAATAACAACGCAAAATACAAATGATCGACTCCGCCTCGAAGAAGCATTAATATCTAATTTCCGAACAAGACAACCACATGGACTGAACCTAATCAGTTAAAATGACAACGATAAAGAAAGCAGACCGCACACCTATACGCAGAAAACCAACAAAAGCCAACGCCGAATGTAACATTTGTGAAAAAACATTTGGAAGTTCATCATCTTTAAAAAGGCACATAAGTAGTATTCATTTATTTGCACCACCGAGGCACCACTGCCCAGTTTGCGAAAAAAGTTTCACAAGACGAGATGGATTGGCAAAACATATCAGACGCATTCACAATATGGATATTAAGGATTTTTTAGTGAAAGTGGACCCTTGGCACAACAAGAGAAACGCGGAACCACCAACGGCATACGTATCACCGATTGAAGCCAGATCAATAAACAACATACGACGATCACACATCTTCCAGAATGAGGCTATCAGGTCACAATTTACCTTCACACCAACTCTTAAAAACTGTGATTTTAAAGATATACCACATAAGCTACAACTAAGAAGCAGACCACCCACCCCAGTGCAGGATGAAACATTACCCCCGGTGGTAACGAAACTTACAAAAAACCACGGCGAATACACAATGGTTCTAAGACGAATACACTTGAAACCCAAACAGTATTTTTGCACTTCAGACGCCGTCTCATACCCCAGATTCTTCAAAAAAATAACCAGACGACAGGATCTCGACACCCCAAAAAAGGATGACTATAGGGACAAACTTGCACGGTCAATGATGAAAGGGGAAAGAATCGTGTGATACGAAACCTCAAAAGACCACACTACTGTCACCACACAGCTGACATATACAGAAATTGAAGGTCCACCCGAGGGTTTACTAGCCCCTGATGACCCACGCATCGCCAAAATAACGCCGGTAATCCAAGTAAACAATGCGCAAAAAGAAGGAAAAATGGATGGAGAAACCAATAATTACATAGACATCCTACGCATGGACTTAATGTTGTCATCTGATGATGAATCTACCAGTGATTAAAGAACAAACACCACCAGGACATGCAATCGTATATACCACAAGTGCCAGACAGTAACATTTTTAGACTATAAATACCCATTTTAAATATCTTTTTCATTAAACAAAATTATATATAATTATTACTTATTACAATTCTTTTTTCAAGATTCAGTAAACTAAAGAATCACGGTACATTTATATTTCGATGCAACTAAGATTTCTTAGAAAATGCTTATATGTATCTATGCACAACTACAACGACACTTGTGACGAAACAATCACAAAGCGGGGCAGGGACAGTTATTACGTCACAATGCTAAACTGAAGACACCGTTTTTTGGGTAGCTCAGGGGAGGAATTTAACTTGAAATCACGCGGCCTCTGAAGAAGGTCTCTCCGACCGAAACTAGTAAGGCAATAAAAAAGAAAAAAAAAACTCTAAACCGCTCATCTTATTCTCATTGTTGTGTTTGCCAGTTTTACAGATTTAATATTTATTTGCCGTTTACGGCCTTTGCTGGCTGCATCCCTTCCGAGGAGATCCACAACACTCGGTCAACGAGGAGACAAAAACTTTTTTAAAAAAGCTTTACCTTGTTCACACACCGCTTTACATTTGCATTTCTTAAAGAAAGTATATCGCTTAGTAATAAAGTTGTATCATCGGCCAAAAGGCTGATTTTCGTCTCAATATTATTTACCTTGATACCTTTAATGTTGTTTTTTTCTCTTGTCGAGATTGCTAAAATTTCAACCGCTATAATAAATAACAGTGCTGAGAGAGGATCTCCTTGTCTTACTCCATTTTTTATTTCAAAATATTGACTTGTATAACCATTATTTATTGTGCAGCTTTCAATTTTTGTATATATGATTTTAACCCACCTCTGTATGCTATTGCCAAAATTAAAACACTCCAGGCATTTGTCTAGGAAGTCCCAATCCAGCTTATCAAACGCTTTTTCAAAATCGATAAATGCCAAAAACCCCTCGAGATTATTTCTGTTCAAGAAATCAATACTATCAATAAATGTTCTTATATTGAAACCGATAAATCTATTTTTAACAAAGCCATTTTGTTCTTTGCCGATAATTATCGGTAGTACTTTCTGGAATCTATGGGCTATACTTTGAGTTAATATTTTCATATCGACATTTAGAAGACTTATAGGTCTCCAGTTTTTCAGATATACTAAGTCTTTGTCCTTTTTAGGGATAAGCCTTATTATCCCTCTTCTTTGCTCAACACTGAGATATCCTCTCTCATAGCTGTATGAAAAAGATTCTAGTAGCAAATCGACTATCTCATATCTAAAAAACTGATAATATTCAGCCGTCAAGCCATCAGTACCTGGAGATTTGTTTTTCTTCATTTTATTAATGACACTTAAGAGCTCTTGTCTTGTTAATTCAGTATTAAGCATTTCAGCATGCACTTTGGGTATCTTGGGAATATTTCTAGACTCGAAGAAATAGTCATAAAAAGCTTTTGACACTTCGTCATTCTTTTGGTACAAATTTTTATAAAAACGAGCACTTGTCTCTAATATTTTATGGGGTTGTTCTACATCTTTCCCATCTTTGTCAATGAGCCTTTTAATGTGTTTCTGTTCGTAATTTCTTTTCTCAATTGCAAAGAATGCCTTTGAATTTTTTTCGTCATATTCTAGGTAATATGCCTTGCTACGGATATAATGTCCCATGGAATTGATTCTCTCTATACGCTCTAGCTCCATATTAATTGCTTTGATTTCACTAAAGATTTCATCTTGTTCATTTTGGCTTATATTTCCCTTCTGAAGACTGGTATATAGAGTTTCTAAAGTTTTTATCAAATTTTGTTTTTCCAATTTCTTTGTATATGATTTTTGTTTTGAGTACCTAATGGTCTCTTTTCTTATTTCATGCTTAATATATTCCCATTTAAGATGCGGGTCCAAAAGTCTTAACTCATGCTAAATTTCATGATTTATTATATGTCTAAGTAACGAAATAACAGAAAAACGAAACAGGCAATATTTTTGAAAATCTGTTGCACCCCTACTCCTTTAAAGCATATTTTCTAGACTTTACTTGTTCCTTTATTTACCCTCTGAAGTGAGTAAAATAATTCACTATAAACTGAACAAAATGAGACATAAATATCACTGAAGTGATTCATATAATAAATGAAGCGATACATATAATAAAAGTAAAGCGTCATTCTGTACATGCAAAATGCTATTTTTGCCTTCAGCCAATTTGACCTGTTGCACTCTTGTACTGACTAATTCAAGTGTATAATGATGTAGATAATCAGCTTCAAACAGAGATTGCAATCCAGAAAAACTTTAAACATTAACCTGCATATTTTTAAATTTCATTAATTTGATATTTAGTGTTCCTTTTAAGGAGGGTTTATGTGAGACAAATGTGCAATTTTACATGAATATGAAGACATATTTCAACAGAAATGAATGATACAACAGCAACAACAGCAACAAAACACAAGCAATCTCCCTTCTTATGTAACCTTGTCTCCAGACAGTTTCGTGATGTTTAGAAATGATTTTGGGATGTGAAATATGTCCCATGTGTACATTATTGACATAATTTTGACATTAAACTGAAATCAGCCACAAAACCCTCCCACATTTAGTACAGTGCAAAATCTTCTATTGCATTTCTTGTAGAAAATTCTATGTATGCGCACAGCCTATACCCAACGCTTCCAGTGTGGAAAATGTCACAGGATTGCAGCTGAAACCTTGTACGTGATATCGCCGTAAAAATGTAGCTAAGAGACAGAAAACATCAAAATCTAGTGCATTTTCAGGAGCATACGTTTCTAATAATACAATAAAAATGAAATAAAAATAAACTATACTCGCATTCGAACTGATCTTGAAACCTTCTCTCAGTCTTTCAGGTTCTTGGTATCAGGCTGTGGTATGCTGTTTTGGATCAGTTCTAATGCGGCTGTGGTTTTTATCATTATATCATTCATCTTTATTAAATACGTGTAGTGTAAAGCACGTAAATCTTTGACTTGTGGAAGTTAAAGCAATAGATGATCCTAGTGTTTATCTAGGAGTGGCCAAAAGATTCATCGGGTGGTAATTTTGAGTTCTGTGTGAATGATGTGCATTTACATGCCGTGTCAATATAACTTTTCGTTATAGATCCAAAGAAATTTGAAGTTTAATTAAGAAGTGGATGGAAGTGCTTTTTATATTTAGGTTAGATATTAAGGACTGAATCGAAGTGGTTTACTATTCTTCCAAAATGTGTCAGCGGATTTTAATGCAAGCAATGTAAGTGTTTTTGGGTTGGTTATGTTTTAGTAACTTCTAGACATTATTGTCCTACTTGTTTAACAGAATCTTTAACGCTAAAGCACGAAAAAGAGTACGAATAGATTCTGGTCAGGTTTCATAACGTCTAAGGTTTACAGCTGATCACTGAACTATTATTTTTAAGCTTCTATGTCTAGATTTTTGCGAACACTGATTTTACGCTTTTTGACAGAATAGATTTTGTTAAATTCCCGTGACATCTTTCGGTGACTGCTTGGCTTTGAATATTTATTTTAAATATTGTCCGATGTGAGAGAGAAGCATCATTTCAAGGTGTCAAGAAAAATCTATAAGGAGCTTTTATGCATTTTAAACACTATTTTTAAACGTTACTTTGAATTTTTAATTGCATTTTGTAACCAAAATTGCTACCATGAAAACAGACCGTGTGTGGAATCTAAAATTTTGATGCTGATCATTCTTTTTGTGACGCCTACTGTTGAACTTTTGCATATCACTTTTTAGCTTTGGTATGTATTTTTGAGCACAATTCTGTCCACAGCTCTAAAACTGGTGCAAGATATTGTGAGGTCATTGAGCCAAACATCTCAAAATAAATTGTCCACAGCTGTGAAACTGGTGCAAGATATTGTGAGGTCATTGAGCCAAACATCTCAAAATAATTGACTGTTTTAAAATGCTAACATTTTCGGTCACAACTAATGTGTTTATAATGATAAGTATATCCTGTGGTTGGTTTGTCTTTCAACTCATTTCCCAGATGGCGAGGCGTCCATGTTCCAGCGGACACAATGCTAATTATTCAATGCAATGTGTGACCTGTAATTGTTTGATGGCATTATTATCAAGTAGCTGATAGTAGTTTTGTCTATTAACTGAGCTCAAGATGTCCATTTTAATTAGTGTTAGCTCCCATAGATGCTATAATACTATAAAATAGATGAAAAAGACATATAATATACAGCATGTGTAAGATATCTATATCAGTTGTAAGCTACTCACAAGGGAATAAGACATGTTGGGGCTTTCTTTTAGGTGTGGCTTTGTGTTACTTTATATTTATTTATTTTATACATGAATTACCTCATATTTATATATTACTTCAGATATGTGTAGTTTTAAACTTGGTGAATACCTTCATGCGCAAATGAAAAAACCTTTTCTATCATTTCTTTGCAAAATATATCTGTTGGTATTTTTATTTATTGTCACTCTATTCCTGATTTTAGAAAGTTCCAGGCGTTTGAGTTTAAATTCAAGTTTAAATTTGGTATCACTTGATTTTGTGATATCACTCAGTATCACTAACTCGTGAATTCACTGAATCTGCAACTTGAGATCAAAGGGCCAAAAATCACTGAAATCTTTCAAAATAACCGAATCCATATTTTCACAACAATAACATGACTAATGAAAGAATATGTTTAAGTATGTTTTGTTTACTTTAAAAACCTAGGACTGATATGTAACATAAATTTAACATTTATATACTAAGCTTTTTAGCATGATAATTAAAAGTTATCAAGTTCATTTTGTATAATTTACTTCTGTTGTGCTTTATATCGTACAACATCAAAATATATAATGATGTCTTATTGAGAGAAATATATACCAGTTTCCAATGGTTATAAAACAATATCCAAAACTTTGTGCTTGTACTTTTATTTGATTGTTTGATTATAACAAAGACATACTAGCTCAAATGTACTAGCTTTCATGTAGACTTTCACGTTTCTTTTAGACAAAGATATATTTTATAATTTGACTGAAAAGATATTTCAAGTGTGAGATAATTTTAAGCTCAAAACGAGTGTACAGTCAACTGTAACCAGGACAAAAAGGGGAACACTACGCAGTTGGCGAGTTGGACTGTGGTCCAAAAGAAATAAAGGACAGAAGAGATGGGATGCTAGGGCCTTTAACACTATTTGCACCCTGTCCGCATGAAAACATTCCTCAACCTGAAAAAAGTGGAGCTTGAGCAGCTTGAGCAGCTATAGATGAAGAGATCAAAGCACCGTTTCCGATATATGAGCTTCTGTGTAAGCTGGTGTGGAGTTGCGCTGCTGTTAGACCACACATCGACTCACTGAGCACCGCGGATCAAAAAGAAATGTTGGCTCATCAAAGAGTAATATAAAACTACAAGAGGATCATTACAGGCTTTGTTACTTGTGAGAACTGCTCGCTTTTCTGTTTCTTTTGTACACTTTTGTGAAATGTAAAATAAATTGATATTTGATTCTGAAAAAATATGATGCTTAAATATGTGAATGTTCACATAAAGACAAATCAATACCGCTAAAACTATATACCCTATTGAGTGTCTCATCTTAATCTCATTAAATAGGCATTGAATGAGATTTAAGCTTAATTTGTCTGCTTTTCTCAACTCCATATTTCTTGGGCTGCCGTTGTTTACAGTCACTTTGAAAATGAATAACAACCTAGATTTACATCAGCAATCTTTTCTAAAAACATAAGTATCAGATAAATAATCATGTAATTCTTTCTGTAAAATTAACAGAATTTAACTTTAATTAAACAGGATTTTTTTGTATTTTTAACTTGGCTTCTGGTGAATTTCCACTTTCCATTGAATTGCAACCAACAGCCTAATACTTGTGCCGCCACCAGCGTCTCCCCCATCTTCCCCACATTTTATAATGGCGATGTTCCTACGAGTCATTCCTCAAAGTTCTGCATAATGCAAAAGGGAAATTTGCTGTCTTGCATCATTTAGTTACTTCTGTCACTATTTCTTTTATATCTGCCAGTCTTATCTATATTAGAGTAGTTTCTAGCCTGACATTTTGGAACGCTGCAATATCATTCATAGAGTCTCCATTAGCCTTTTTCTATTTTGTCAAAAATTATAAACCGAAGGAGCAATAAAACGATTGAACAATAGCAAACAAAGACAAAACTACAGAATAAAAATGTCAACGTTATACCATAACTTTTGACAGTACGTTGATCGCTTTGGTGGTGGTTTGGTAATGATATGGGAGGCAATACCATTCGACTGGCGTTCGCAACTGATGGCCGCTAATCGGTATATTGAGTGTTCAAATTGTCCCCTTTCTGCAGCAACATCACGACATCATCTTTATGCACGATAATGAACCCACTCACGTCACCTATGCGTGTGTCAACAGTACCTACAGACTAACAACATTAAGCCTATGCTATGCCTATTCACTGCATCGTTATCCAATTGAACACAATTGGGAAAACATAGATCGTCGAGTACGGACCCGACAACCTCCTCCACGTAAACACGCTTTACTTCGTCAAACGCTCTTTGAAGAGTGGCACAGCTACCTCAGTACAGGATCAACAGGTTGGTTTCGTCAGTAGCAAAATGGAGTCAAACTATGCTCAGGACTAATGGTGAACATGCACGATATTAATCGATGGTGCATAATGATTCGTTTGTGTAAATCAGACATGGCATCCGCGAAATACTCGAGATACGTTTACTTGTTTATTGCAAGGAGTATCGCTTTCATGTGTTGTCCAACTGCGCAGCATTCTTATAACTTTCAATGTTTGAAGTCATAAAAAAATTCTGATATTTTGTGCTCAAAGTTGCTGTATGCTTTCTTTTTGGGGTTAGTATATGTCATTGTGTTTGGAAATCGTGTAATATATAGACATTACATCTCTAGCAATATCTCAACATGTTCATCAAAATTTTAATTCTCTCATTTAATCCATAATTCCATTCAGTGTCAGCTTAAAGTAATCACCACACTTTCGAGACTCTTCATTCTGATTTTTAACTTTTGGTTTTTCTATCCTTGTAATTAACTTATATACAGCTGATATACCACATTCTTGTTGATGTATTTGTTGATAAGCTGAATTCTTTTATTATCGTTCATTGTGAATATAGAGTATTTGAACTACAATAAATAGCTCAGTCGTTCGTCAAAGACGGAACTGCCTTCGTCTTAGGCGGCGATAGAAAGGGATAATTTGCATACGATTAGCAAAGTGAAGTATTTTACATTCGCATTTGTATTTTTTAACATTAGAAACACATACCTTTCAGTTCCACATAAACACATTTCATATTTCAGGTGAAATATGTTGTTGCAAGTCCGGTGGAGCGGTTTTATATAAGATGTCAGCTTTATTACTACCTTACTTCTTCCATAGAGTCTTCCCAACCATCTGTGTTTCAGTGAAACTTGAATATGATCGTTTTGCTTACTAAAAGCGACGATATGACAAGCCACATGGACTTCAGATGGAGCCAGAGTGTGCCCATACGAGTTCATTGGTCTTACTATGCATGTCCAAAAACGTAAAGAAAGGGAGAAGTTTGAACTCAGACTCGTCCCTCGAAGAGTATCAATTTTAATCAACCTAATTTAACCTAACAACTGGGATTTTGTTAAGAACTGCGTTTTGCGTTCATATATAAAAAAGGAGGCCCAAAATTTTTGTATATAATTCTCAAGTGTTCGAGTGTGTCTAGTTGTCGTTCTGTAGTTTCAGCATCGTACGTTCTAGCCGTGCATGTACTCCTAAATACATACTTTCTTTGTCGTTTTAACAGATCGTCAACAAGCATGGGAACCAGTTTGTATGTGCATGTGTCCTCCGGCACAGTTGTGACCTATAGGAATTAGCACAGACGCTGTGTACGGAAATACGAAATTAATTTTTCTTAGTATTTATAAAGGAAATGAGAGAGAATCTGAGCAAATTTTCGGGCAAGGAATGCGAAAATAGATTTTCCGGGTGGGGAAAAACAGAGGAGCAGCTTATACGCGGATGGTTAGTAGAAGCGCTTCTGTAGAAGCGCTTCATGACAGACGCATACTTTGAGGCTCTCGGAATAATTGAATAATTTCGTGGTTTATTACAAAAATCTAAAGATAATTTTAAATTCAATATAAAATATAGGATATCTAGTTTTAGTATATATATATTTTTAGATGAAATATTTGGATAAAAGTTGATTTTTAGGATGTATATTTCGTGACAAACTGTGTAGAAATTATATAGCATTTGAATCTAGTCACAATAGAAGTATTAATTTTCATGCCACAGTGCACGAAGGATATAGAGCATATATATAGTGTTTGGTCAATTGGATAAAGTTTAAAGTACTGCTGTACTTGTCTAGGATACAGGTTATGCCTCTCTAGTGTTTGGATATTAAATGAATATTATGTGTTTCAATCAAAGTGCGGTCTCTAGTACTCCAAATGTATATGTGTCAAGCAAGAGAAGGGGAAACAGAGGAGGTCAACGCCTGCGTAGACTAATAAAGGTTATCGAGGGTAATCGGCCTGCTTTGTCCAAAGTTCACAGAAGTGCACCTTACGTGAACAAAAGCAACTTGATTTCTATTGTGGACCGTAGTGGTACTTCTCTAGGAAAGGCCCTGTTTGCCACAGTTAACGCTCGCTCTGTGCGTAATAAGCTTGATCTGATTAAACACACAATCTATGAAGAACAAATTGATATTTTAGCTGTTACAGAGACATGGCTAGACACTGAATCTATATATGAAACAGAAGAAATTTTACCGAACTGTTTTACACTTGTTCATGAAAATAGGTCCAGTCGTGGTGGCGGTGTTGCCATACTATGTAGAGACACTTTTAAACCGAAGAAAATTAGTCTTCCACCCTTATCTACATTCGAATGTTGTTTAGTAGAGCTTTATTCTGCACCACGCTCTCTAAGGGTTTTAGTTATCTACCGCCCTCCTCAGTATTCACTTACAGAGTTTTATGAAGAGTTTGCTAGTCTCCTTGGACAGATTTGTCTTGGAGGGAGCCCCATTATTATTGCAGGGGACTTAAATATCCACTATGACAAGGATAGTGCCCGGAGATATATTGAGACTCTCAGTACCTTTAATCTCACACAACATGTCGATATGCCCACCCATGTTAAAGGTAATGTCATCGACCATATTATTACACGGAACTCAGATTCGATTGGGCTTGAGGGTATCGAAGTTGGTGACTTGATATCAGACCATTACATTCTGATGACCAAGTTAAACATCTCCAAACCCAAACCTGTAAAGAAAGTGGTAACTTTTAGGAAGCTTAAAGACATTGATGTAGATGCTTTTAGGAAAGATATAGTGTCTACTAATCTGTATAGCAATTACCAGTCATTGGATCTGGATACACTTGCTACCTCCTACAATACAGAGATGAAGGGTCTGCTTGAACGTCATGCACCGTTGATTAGTACAACGAAACGTGACAAAAGGGAGCCCTGGTTTAATGAAGAAATGCATGCCAAAAGAACACTATCACGTATTTTTGAACGGCGATATCGTAAAACACGTAGCGACGAGGATAAGTCCAAGTTTCGGAAGCATTGTGATGACTATCAGCATAGTCTTAGTAAGGCTAAAACTGATAATCTTTGTAAAACAGTGTCTCAAAATGAACGCAATCAAAAGGCGCTATATAAGACAATGAATAAAATTATGCACCGAAATCAAACCAATCCGCTACCAGAACATTCATCACCTATGCAATTAGTTGATGATTTTAGTGATTATTTTAGATCCAAGGTGGATAAAATTCAAGAGCAGTTTGACGAGGATTTGAATTCAGCGTTTGAATTCGATGGGAAAGCCAATAGTGATGACGTTTTCCTGACAGACTTTGTGCCCCTTACGGAGACTGAAGTTCGCAAGTTGATAAGCGAATCGAATACTACCTCATGTGAGCTTGATCCGATTCCCACAGTGTTGCTCAAGCAGTGCACTGATGAATTACTACCAATTATAACAAGAATAGTCAACATGTCAATCACAACTAGCAGAATGCCACATTCTTTCAAGACTGCAGTGATCAGACCGCTTATTAAGAAATCGTCGCTACCCCGAGAATTAAAGAACTATCGACCTGTGTCGAATCTTCCTTATCTATCAAAGTTAGTAGAGCATGCAGTTGGAAATCAACTTATAGCCCATATAACTGAACATAATTTGTGTGAGAATCTCCAGTCTGCATACAAAAAGTTCCATAGTACAGAGACAGCTCTACTTAAAGTCACTGATGATTTATTCAGAGCCCTAGATCAAAACAATGCAGTCTTTCTGGCCCTACTCGACTTATCAGCGGCCTTTGATACGGTGAACCATTCCGTTCTGTTACGACGCCTTGAACAAACCATGAAGGTCTCGGGATCAGCGTTATTATGGTTTGCCTCATATCTAGATGGTAGGACTGCCAAGGTGTGTGTCGATGGTCACTACTCCAAAGAAGATCTACTCACGCGATCTGTGCCCCAAGGATCGTGGTTAGGTCCAAGGCTGTATAGTGATTACACACAACCACTTGGGGTCCTCATCAGATTATTACTACTTTTATTCCATATGTACGCAGATGATACCCAGATCAAGAAAGTGTTTAATCCTAAGTCGAAAGAAAACCAAAAGTCCGCAATACATCAGTTAGAAAATGGCATTAACCAGATTTCAACCTGGATGAAAAACAATAAGTTGAAATTAAATGAAGAAAAGTTTTTGATAATATCAAGCAAGAGAAATCTGTCCAAAATTGACTTTAATTGTTTAGAACTTTCCAATGAAACAGTGTCTGCGTCATCGTGTGCACGAAACTTAGGAGTCATGATCGACAGCAGTTTAACTCTTGAAGACCAGGTCGCCCAAGTTAGAAAATCGTGTTTTTACTACCTCAACTGGATAAGAAAAATTAGGAGATATTTGACCACGGATGCAGCAAAATCACTGGTGCAAGCACTTGTGGTTTCAAAGCTGGATTACTGTAATAGTCTGCTGATCAATGCTCCTGTAAAATTGATCAATAAGTTACAAAGCGTTCTCAATGCTGCCGCTCGGATAATCGCAGTTGTACCTAAATATGAGCATATCACGCCCACTTTGATGTCTTTACACTGGCTCCCCGTTCAACAGCGTATAAAGTTCAAAGTGCTGCTCATCACTTTCAAGGCTCTAAATAATGAAGCCCCGCAATATATCTCCGAACTGATCGAGACGCACAATCCGACGCGAGCACTTCGTTCTGCCGACGGCCATTTGCTTCACATTCCAAGGACTCGCACAGGGTATGGTGACAGGGCATTTAGCAGGGCCGCCCCCTCACTTTGGAATACGTTACCGAGACATATCAAGTCAGCACAGTCTGTAGAAGAATTTAAGAAGCTTTTAAAGACACACTTATTCCGAGAAGCCTATTATATTTCGTAACTGATGTGCGCTCAGTGGCAAGGCTAAATGAGCGCTATACAAGCGAAACCATGATGATGATGATGAAAAAAGTATTAACTAACACTACCATGGTTTGGATAAATGATCGACTTCCATTCATCCACACACAGCTCATGCCTCTTCACACATCAGATACTCATTCATTGCTACTTATGCCTCCTTATGGTACACATAAGACCCCTATACATTGTGACTAAGGTATGTTCAGTCATTTCATAGATAACAAGACCTATTGCCTCGCATGTCCATCACAGGATAAAAGGACTTATAAATTCGGAGATATTTTCAAAATCTGCTGATATTGTTAAGCGCTGTACTCTAAATACCAACAACTGTTTCAAGTCATTGAAAGATTATAAAATTTAAAATGTGACATACTTCGTCTTTGCCCACCGACCACGAAGCCAGAAAGATTTACTTTCTGGTTTTTTCTCGAATTTTGTACTAAGCTACGAGTTATTTAAAAATCAAGTTTGACAAAAACAAATGCATGTTATTTGTTTATTATTCTGATCAAACTAGTTGTTAGATGTCATCTTTTTGGTAGCATCTAGCAATAGTTCAAGTTACAAGTTATTAAACCATCGTATTTCATCGGTGCCATATGTAGCTGTACATTATTTCTATCTCGTTCTTAACTGTTTGTTTCGCAGGGTGTCAGTCCTCGCATTGAACCTAATTGTAGAAAATTTAATATTAAATTCATACCTTGCTCATAAACTGTGAATCATTCAGAACCTTTTTTGCAATTTTATATAAGTACTTAATAAATGGATTTTTTTTCAATTTTTTTCAAGTTAAAATTTTTCAAAAATAAACCAAAAGTGGCCCTTACTATGACCTTGACCGTTTGTTTTCACGAGTGGCATTTCCTTCAGCTAAGCCTACTTGAGTAGAATTAAACATTTAATGTTATGAATATACTTAGCCTATAAATACTGAATGGCAGACAATATGTGAACTGGTTTGTACACAGAGTACATTTCTCTAATAATTTAAACAATTCGGGCCATTATTTTATATCAGCAAGATGTATTAAATGATCTTTTAAAAATAAGTTATAAATTATTATTTTAAAATAAATGTTATAAAATAGCTCCACAAAGGCTCTACTTACTTTCCACTGCCATAATCGTGCTATGCTGCAAATCGCGTTTAGTAGAAACTGCTGAAATAGAATTTAAATTTGAAATTTAAAATAAAATATTTTAGATATCTTCCGTTTGTGCCAGCTGTAAAAAAGCATAGATCTGACATAAAGTGTCGTTGTTTCAAATTTTATGAATGTAGTTTTGTTTTTACGCGTGTGTGTATGTGTGTGTGTGCGTGTCTGGTATGTGTGTGTGTGTGACTTATTGTTCTGCGTTGACCACCTACCAAACTGATGGATGATGTTACATAGCAGATTGAACTATATACTGGTATGGTATCGTGTGACGTGAGATATGCACCATGCATGCATCCTCAATAACTTACCAATGCATTGATTTACAGACTGTGCCCCTTCTGCCCTTGTAGTTTTTCCTGCAGGACAAGTTATACAAGTCACAGCTCCGTCGGTGTCCTGATAAGTTCCAATTCCACACAAAGGACAGTTTTGTGTTTGAGTGTTGAGCGCACTGCCTGGTGGACATCCAACTGCATTATAAAGCACTCAGTTATGACAATTATACTTATCACATAAAAGATACACGACTTTGAAATAAATTAGGCATTATCGATACCGAATGTCCTTTAAAATGGGCATTAATGGGACCGCGAAATTATCGGGACCAAAAGTCTGTCTCGATAATTTTGACTTCGGTGCTACACGTAATATATTTGTTGAAAACATAATATTATGCTGTTGTTGTGCAGGATTAATATCGGAATATCATATGCACTCCAATATTTTGCGAACGTTTTGCTATTTTGATAGATTTTTAGTTATTACTTTTTTCTTGTATATATTATATATTGTATAAAATAGACATTATCGAAACCGCCTTGAAATTTCGACTTTACAATTAACATTATCTATCCAAAAATTATTTATTTTTTATTTTATGCGTGATTTTATATCTTAAATATTGACTTTCAAACAAAATTGCCAAGAAAATTCAAATATATTCATACGACAATTAAAAAATAGGCAAATATATGTGGTTCCGCTAATGCCATATATTTATTACATATATGGTTGGTAGCGACAATACGTATATGTGTATATATATATATATATATATGTGTGTGTGTGTGTGTGTGTGTGTGTGTGTGTGTGTGTGTGTGTGTGTGTGTGTGTGTGTGTGTGTGTGTGTGTGTGTGTGTGTGTGTGTGTGTGTGTGTGTGTGTGTGTGTGTGTGTGTGTGTGTGTGTGTGTGTGTGTGTGTGTGTGTGTGTGTGTGTGTGTGTGTGTGTGTGTGTTTGTGTGTGTGTGTGTGTATTACTCTGTGCTCTGATCTGAACCTGTTGAATTGCAATTGTCTTTATTGTTCGTATTTAATGCGTCATCAATTAACTATTGTAATAACTTTTTCATTCACGTCTAGTCATTTTCTTAGCCATTCTTATTCAATAACGTGTTCTGGCTTAGGACCCAACATCGGAGAATATCACAAAATATTGCAGAACTGCTATTGACTTCTTTCAATGTACTTGTTCAGTGTTTAATAGTTAATAGAATCAAGTAAAATACAT
The DNA here is from genome assembly GCA_949752745.1 of Protula sp. h YS-2021. Classification (NCBI taxonomy): domain Eukaryota; kingdom Metazoa; phylum Annelida; class Polychaeta; order Sabellida; family Serpulidae; genus Protula; species Protula sp. h YS-2021. The sequence goes on from OX457027.1 coordinate 580,390, forward strand.
AAATAAAACCACATTCAGAAATAAATTAGAAACAGTGAATGTTAGTCAGTCAAAAAGTGCTCTTGCTTATATTTTTCTGTGATTTGGATCTTTTCGTGTAACATGAGGTTCAAATTATAAATGTAATTAAAACTCACTACAAGAATATGAAGAATAAGAGGGAATTGTTCCTTCTTCACAAACAATTTCACTCTCGTAATCAAACTCCAAAGAACTTGAATTTGCTGTTAATTTGTTCATATTCATATTTCCTCCAGTCACAAAGGTTCTGAGCTGATTCTTTAGCGATTCAAACTGTGCCGATGCCTTGTTGTTCATGACAAACCCAGTAAGACTGCTGTTATATACACCCCGCAATACAAAGTTAAAGGCTACTTTGGCTTCTTGGTTGCTGTTAAAAACATTTGAAATGTAAAAAAAATAACTAATAATGCAAATTGTGCTGTTTTTCTGATACTATTTTGCTATAATTTGGCCTGTTGTCATGAACATAAATGTTTGTTCCGTAAACCTATCATTTTGACAAAGCGTAAAAATTCTACACAATAGCACATCTCTTATAAACATACAATCAAATATTTGGAAAATAAAATGATATAAAGTTTTTGCTATGTAAAAAATGTAAGATTATGCCATTAAAAGCCAATACAGTTTAGTCCCGTATACTAAGCTTTCGATGAGTGGGTTATGATGTTTAATTAATGCTAAATGCTCAAGTACATGAATAGAAATTGTAAATGTTAAGACTCGGCTTCTTCATTTCGATAGGTGACAAGAACAATAAATAGGTAGTTCGAGCGCATAACTGTTAGACTTCACAAGTAGAAATTCAACCTTTGAAAAACATTAAAATAAACAACAATAAATGAATGGAAATAAAATTAAATTATTTATTTTCCGATTTCAAATAATTAAAAGTCAATTTAAATTTATTGATTTTTGTATTCAAAATGCAAACCTCGTCTCGCAGGATACTGATATGGATTCTATATTACAAGCAGGAAATGTCTTACACTGCATCCTGGTATAAGTAAAGGAAGTGCAGCAGTAGATACAGCCGGAAGCACATTCAAATAAATTCATGTTATTGCTTCATATTTCATCAGATCTGAGGCGACAAATTTTACTTAATCAAATTTTTAAGAACATTAGAAGCAGTGACAGTCATAATGCATCAATAAACTATTCTTTTGTTAAAATTCATTTTGTTTTTTTTTTCTACAATAATGACGCATACGCTGTATGCTTTCATAGAGCATCTGCTCACCTGTACACAACATGAAGTTGAATAATTAAGAAACGTGTTACCCCTTTGCAAAATTGTTTGACTGTAGCGTTTCTTCCGAGCTCATTTAATGTGCTTTGAGAAGTGCAGCTTCGTAATCCATAAGATATTTTCCCGTTGAACTTAACAATATTCCCTGGTCTAAGCCCTGATTTTAGAAAACATCACAGAAGGAAGGGAGACACTTGGTATGACATGTGTTGCTACGTGTGTCCAAAAAAAGTGGAGAATGGGATAATTTCGAAGCCGGACGCGGTCAGCATGGAGTGCCAGTTTAGTTAAAATGTTGTAATTTTATTCATCACTCCTCGCCTCCCACGTAAACCTCGTCTCGTTTTGTCATAACCTTAATCTATATTTGTATATTATTTTATTTTTTATTAATACTAAATTAGCACTCTGTGCTTACGGGTCGCGTTATAGAGTTATGAGCAGACATGGTAGCCTTTGACTGCCCCTCCCCCGGAAACACACTTATACATAGTTGTCAAAACCTACTTACTTACAGAAGATTTATATACATACGTTTCTTACACAAAACTGCTTTGAGTTATTTTCAGCCATTGAGAAGCTAGTGATTCAATAAATTGGAACTCAAATGGAATTTAAAGACGCTTTTTCTATTGAGTCAAATTTGTAGGTCAACGTTTAATGCCATCAAGCTCTAAAGATGATCTACAGCATAAGCTTCATAAAATAATACAAGGGACTTGGATAAGAGGGAGAAGCAAAATGTAAGATGAAACATACGTATGCAGTCTGGGATGTGCTTCCACACACCCGCTGTGTCGTCACACACGTAGACGCCACCACGAGGTACTGTAATCGGACATGTGTAATTCTTATCACATTCCATGATGCATGTTTTGCCAGTATCCGTTGGCGAGCACGTCAGTCGTCCATGTTCCGGATCTCGGCACTCCCTGACTGTTACCAATATCGTAAACAAGTAAAGCCAATCAAATTTGACAAAAAATACAAAAAAAAATACTGCATCCTTTTAATTTGCATTTAAAAGAACGTTGATATATTAAAACACATGGATGTTCATTTAAGCAAAACACTGTACGTACTGTCACAACGTGGTTCATGGAGATGTTCACCCCAGTTCCAGAAACCAATATCTGGATTTCGTGGAGTCCTATCACAGGTTGCCTCTGATGGACCAATCAAAGTGTAACCGTATGCACAGGTAAAATGACATATCGATCCATAACCAATCTTGGCGGGGCATGACACGTTCAGTCGCAATGAGCTTGGAACATTCGGACAGAGTGTTTCTGTGAATTATTGTTACAGAAATAGACAATGTTATATTTGTGTTTTTCTTACTGTAGCATTATAGCTTATTACAGCATGGTTCTTGCTATTCAAAAAGACTGGATGGCAAGTAGGGAACTGACATATGGCCCGAAATACATTATATACTTCATATAACTTATACCGTGTATCAGTTCTGGGCCATATATCACTTTCTTGAAATTCAAGTCTTGTCGGTTTCTTACGACTATTGCTTTTGAAACAAAAATCTGCTGGGAAAAATTATTCGTTCATTTGTTTAGATTTATCTGTTTCATTGAAGCATTAATTTAATTTCTTAATAATTAATTGCTGGCGTCTGCTATTTATTTATAGAGAAGCACTTCAAAGGACTGGTTTTAAACAAAAATATGCCAATTAGCATTGAAGACACTTTGGTTAAATGTTGCTGTTCTCACTCTGGTGTTATAATTATTCACTTAATATAATCTGTTTTATTGTATAATTATGTTATTTGACTTCTTATTTTTTCATGTTTTTTATTATTTTTTGGTTCATATTTCTATACACCTTTGACACTGAATATATTCCTTAATTCATTTGACTATTTCCGCGTTTTCTTTTATTTTTAATTGTATCTTATTACTTCAAAGATGTTTTATTCCAGTGATATTAAATCGAGAGAAAATGATTGATATCTTGTTTAAATCTCATATAAAAAATCAAATCAGACTCTTATTTCAAATTGCTAAGTGATTATCATTATTTGTATTATATATGTGATTGCTATATATTATTTTATGACTTACGTCGCACTTCAATGATGAATCGGCATGGCCTTGCTTTATTTCCTGCACTGTCTTGTGCCTCGTATGTTACATTATACATGGGTCCAATGCTGAGTTTTGAGCCTGAAGGTGGTCCTTCTGTTTGGGTAGCATTTACTGACGTATCCACATTATCGCTTACAGCAGGAACATCCCATGTAGCAAGCGTGCCATTGGCGCTGGCGACGGCATAAATTATTTTAGATGTTGGACAGTTGCTAAATACAGGAGGTTCTGCATCTATAAGTCACAAAAGTGCAATCAATATCGATAGAGCACCAATTTTTATAATTCTGTTATATATTTTCCGATTTAAACAAATCTGTCCTAGATTACCTGCAATAATCTATTCAAGATATATTTTTATTTCATATTTTTATATTATATTTTTTAGATTTTATATTTTGCTGTAACGGCAATATTGCACTATGTTATATACAAAGATGCAGGTTCCAGTAACAAAATTTCGCGTAATTAATGTATTTATATTGGAAACCTAAACTCTTTTGATTATTTCACAGATGTGATAATGCTCTTTACCTTTACAGTCGACTACTGTTCCCAACCACTTGGCCTCTGCGCCACATCTTACAGAACTGCTCGATCCCTGGGGAAAGGCAAATCCCGGCTGGCACGTAAATACGCAGATAGAGTGGTAACTATTATTAGCAGTACAAGACAAGAGAACGGCATTCGTAGGGACGCTCGGGGAACCGCATGTCAGCGCTGAAATTATTATTGTACGTGGTGTTTTTGGTTATCACATTACTTTACTATATCATTGTTGCAAATCAATAAACAATATCCTGCACTCCAATTAGTAACCGAAAAGATCAGCTTTAAAATACAAAACATCTGAGATGATACCAGATAAAACTGCTTACTCTTGCAGATGGGTTGCTCATCACTCTTCCATCTCGGTTACACTGTGCTTTGTCAGAACCGCTTAGCTGATAGCCTGTGTTGCAGGTGAATGTGCAACATTCCCCATACACCGGAAGAGTGTTTGTAGGATTCTCACACTTAACATTGCCATTAACAGGAGGTTTCGGCAAAGGGCAAGTTCTCACTGAAACATTTATTTTACAAATTGCAACAATATATTGGATAATCACTGAAAGAACTATTTTTTGCAACATAAAATGCGAAATGGTAATAACCTCAAATTACTAACATATGTAAAAAGAGAATGAAGAGTAGGCCAACGAAGATATACAGAAGTCACAAAAGCAAGAATGCAAAAATATATCATTGTTTTAATTAGAATTTTAATGGCTAGCAGCTTACCGACCACCGTAAATGTTATTTTACAGCTAGCGTCATTTCCATTAGGGGCTTGTCCACTAAAGCGAACGGCGTGGTGATTTGGTGGCCAGTAACTGCCAGAAAACCGATCCGTTGGAAAAATTTGTTCCACACTACATAAAAGAAAGAAATTGAAATTTTTCACACAATTGTTTAAATTGCAATCACGCTTACGTAAATGTCTAAAGGTAGTGTGTATAGGATTGTTACCTTGGCTAAGTTTGAAGCAATGAGAATATGCAGGCTTTGAACACTTGTTCTGCTTATTGCGCATCCCTTTTAGCCAACCAATATAACTATTCCTGTTGGGTTTACACCTTTATTTATTGAAATCGAGTTCTACATGATAATCCATTATCATGACGTCACTTAAAAAGTTTTCACTTACTCTTTGACGGAGTTTTGGTCAACAGCTACCGCTTTGTTGTACAACACAAGAACGCCCCTGTCGTATTTTGCGGCATAATACGTGCTTAAGACAAATGGGCAGATGACATTTGGATTTTCTCTTTCTATTTTATCAAAAGCATGCAAAAAAATCAGAGAAAAATGTGTACACAGGTCTTGCAACAAAAAAAGTCGTGGTTCATAAATTTTAACGAAGAAATGTTAAAAATGAGCAAATGAATGCCCTTCTACCGAGCAAGCACAGGAAAACCAGAATCTATGAATGACCTGCAAAATATACAGCTTATAATGTCAGCTTTGAATTTTTAATTCCTTGAAAGCCTATCTGACTCATTAAATCATTCAGCTGAGGCAATTCCCTTTCGAAATCACTGTTGGATTTTTTATGTCTAATTTCAAATTCTTCAAATTTTGTTGAAACTTGATTTAAGTGCTCATACACATGATTGATAAGATTTTGTGACCTTACATGGCTTCTCGCGATCACCGATGGACTTTAACCTTTAACAATGCCGTGTCTCAAATTCGTGCTCATTATATGAACAGCCAATTTTGTGTCAAGATTTAAATGAAGCGGGGTGATTCTCATTTCCATTACCCAAGTCACCCGTAGAAGCTTCCTTAAATGTTATTGCAAAAGTATATACAAATCTATTATCCCTTTCTGTCAATACCACAACCTAATGCAATAGACAATACGGACTCTATGCACATTTCACCATGTTTCTCCATGTTTTTTATTCTGCTCTTGGCCAGTCATCTGTATTTTAGTTCTGTACAATTAAAACTGTCATTATTGACTAATTATGAGTCTATGATTTTATACATTCTGGCGTAAGCATATGACAGATAACTAAAAGATTCATGGCAAAAGGCTTACTCCAACGGCAAAAAACACCGCACATGATGCCCACAAGTATGGCCGACGACATATCCACAAACTCTCACTATGTCTTTAATAAAAGAAAATGTTTGCAGCTTAAGTACTAAAAGAGAAAACAAAGTTTATTGCTTTGCTTGCAGTGCATCAAATACATTTACTATGAATATATTTATATACGTATATGCAAAGTTATATAAATTGATATAAAGTTCATGTTTTGAACAACTTTTTTATCATTTTCAGTATAAACGGTGTCAACTTCATCTGTTAATTTGTTGGTTTAAACCAAAAGGGGGTAAGAGCCACAAAGAATTACTGAACCTCCTTTTCAAAATAATATAATTTAAAATATAATAAAAAATTAATTCTCAGATTCACTGAATTATTTAACTCCAGAAACATTCCAAATAGACCTTACTTTAGCTTTGTAATTTTAGAAAATCATGAGTCTATACATAAACAGAAAGAGGTTATATTGTGAGGCCTACAACAAGTGTTCACAATAGCTGTGCTTTTGAGAGGCTGTTAACCAATGACCGACAAACGTTAAATGAAATTATGAAAAAAATCAATACCCTTCTTGAAAATTATTGAACAAATTCAATGCACGTACCCTGAAGAAGACTTCCAAAAGGGGTTCAGTTTCCTCCTGTTGACTGGTGTTTGGGAATAAGTGGACATTTTGCCAAGAACAGAAACCTGTGCAGGAAACTTGTAGTGGGAAACTTTTACAGGTTACCTGTGGTAAAATCCATTTTAGTGGGGGTGTCAAAAAACTCGTTAACACTTCAATGAAATGCAGGCGCGACACTCAGACCAAAAGGGCCGGAGAGGGTGGGGGGCTGGGGACTTTATCCACAACGCTCTGATTCCGAAATCTTGAAATTATTTTCGCTGCCATACTGCTTATATACCATCCCCTGTGTAGAATCTTCCTTGTTAACGAAAATGACAGAGCGAGAGGGAAGGAGGGATGGAGGGAGAAAAACAGGCATGGGTGTGGGGAATACGGGAAGGAGGGAAGGAGGAAGAAGGGGAAGCAGTAATGGAAGAGGGTGTGGAAAGAGGGGGGCTGAAGGAAGGGTGGAGGAGACAGGGAACAGAAGCATGGGGGCAGAGGACAGGAGAGGTAAAGGGAGGGCGGAAGCTATAAGGGTACTGCATGAATCCGGGGCAGAAAATATTGAAAATACCAAATGGGGATGGATTGCCTCGAATTCTTCACCTATTTTTCTCGCTTTTTAAATTTTTTTCTTCCGCCGAATCGGTTTCCAAACATCTCCTCCAAGACCACTGAAGCTAGACCAACCAAACTTCGCACAAACCAAACTTCGCACATATATGGAGGGTCGTCTGAAGTGGTGCACCTAATAAACATTTTTGACCTTGACCTTACTGGTCAAGGTCATATCGCGAGAAAGGTCAATCGGTTTCCAGACAACTACAGCAAGGCCGTTGAAGCTAGAAAAGCCAAACTTGCACTTGATGGTCAAGGTCAAACCGCAAAAAATGTTATTCAAGAAAAACAATGATTTACCTCTAAAACGGTAAGAGCAATTTTGACCTCATTTTCGACCTCCATCCCTATACGACGATACGTAGGGTATAAGTTCCGGTGTCCTTGACCTCCAGGTCACTTTAGAGCCCCAGTTGGCCTTTATCTCTGAAACCCTAGCTGTCATTCCAAGTGGGGTCTAATTCGCTGTGCGAATTTCGGTCTAGTTGAAATAGTCTTTGCAATGAGTAAAACATCAAGTCAGTGATTGGTGCAAACCGGGATTATGCTGTGGCACAGAGCTTCGGAAATCTCAACAGAGTGATGGGGAGTAATTGAAACAAAACATCAAGACAGTTATCTGTAAAAACACAATGAAGTTTACTGTGTTTTTTGACTTGTTCATTTATTGCATATGTTATTTAACAATTAAAAACTCAAAATCCTAGAAAGAAATCTCGAGGGGTTTTTTGTGCAACTTTTTATTTAGGGCCGTTTTGGGAAAGGCCTTTTCGGGAAAGGCCATTTTGGGAAAGACCCTTATGTCCAAGGCCCTTCTGGCAGGATACCGTACTGCACAGTGAAATATAAATACACCCAGGTTTTGTTACATTGATTGCAATCCATTTTTTTCCATGCTGTCTTTTCATGAACTCCCATATAGCTTTTTAACTGCTTAACAAATGGATTAATCTGTGGGTTTTTGCACTTTCCTGTGCATGGTTTTAGAAACTCTCTTTACAAGACCAAAAAAATTGGTCCAAAGTTTTCCCATCACAAGTTACCTGCACGGGTTTCTGTTCTTGGTAAAAAGTCCAGTGGGAACTTTATTTCAGTTTGTTAGGAACAACTTCAATTACAAAGCTAAATATCAAGTTAATATGGAATAATACGCAAAACAGCAAAAGAAAAAAAGAGATCAAAATCTCAGTATTTTGTTCATAGCAGAACAAGCAGAAATGTTGGTAATCATGTGAAAATCAATTACTGTAACATACACCTACACATTTTAAATTGTAAGGATGTTATTCACGGTTCATTTCACACAGCAACAGGCCACACGAAATAGCGAGTCACAATGCTTAATAACGGGTGTGTCCGCCGTTGGCGTTGGCAACAGCCGTACACCTCATTTAGTTCATCACGCGCTGAATTTGAAACCTAGGTATGCGATGCCACTCTTCGAAGAGGAGTTGGCAAAGCTGTGGTGACGTAGGCAGTGCGACGTTTTTTGGCGGACAGCTCGGCCTAAGGCATCCGAAACGTGCTGTGTGGAAGACAAATCGGACGCAAACGCCGGCCACGGCAAGGCTTCAGTCCAATGACAGTATTTTTACATGAGCACTTGCGTTTTCTTGCTGGAAAATGAGATTGTTTTGCTGCACGGTTGGAATAACTCTAGGCTACAAGATATTGTCAAGACATTGCTGTGCTGTAAGATTCCCTTCCACGAAACGAAGTTCCGTTCTTAATCTATGGCTGTTTCTAACCAGACCATAACACTTTGACTGCTAACATGATCTCGTACTTGGACGCAAACATAGTTGAATCGTTTCCCTCTGCGACTCGACACAAACCTGTGATTCGTCCGTAAAGAGAACTCTATTCCATGCTGCAAGTCTCTATCGCACTTGATTGGTGGTTGATTTGCGCCTCGCCTGGCACCTGGCAGCAGATAACGGCATTCCACGATATGCATGATGGCTTCGAACATCATGCTTGAAGGCGCCTCCTAACTGTTTGAGCACTTATTCGATTACCTTGACGTCCTGGAAGTGTAGCAGTGGTGTTTGTCTCTGGTTGAAATCTCTGACATAGGTGGGAGACACGGATAAAGCGGTCCTTTTGGAGAGTGGAAACACGTGGTCTACCTGTCCGCGGTCTGTCATGCGTAGATCTAACTGTAGGTTCGGTGACCCCAAACTGTTCCGCAACATTACTTGGAATCCTCCCGCTGTCCAGCATACCCACAGCACGCTCTCCATGAATTTGCGATAACCGTGACATTGTTTTTCGTTGACTTAATTCCGATGTTGCAACGCTTTATACACAAATAACCTTGTCATTAATATACATTCAATTGTGTACAAAATAATGTATAGCATATTGCCTAACATTACTAAATGCGTAAAAATAACCACTTGACTGAACTGACCAAGATGTTGAATCAATTAACTTGATACTAACAAACGAAATAAAGAACTCAGGAAGAAAATTAAAGCTGACTAAGGTGGAAAAATGTAAATGATTGGAGGTGAGGTGCGCCAAAACTATTAAAATGAAAAAATAGCCCACAATTGCCGGGCATTTCAGTAATGACACCACGAAGCCTCCTCAGACAATTGTGACTCCAATCTTAACCTCCCAAACTCACCCCATCTACACACAAATTTTAAACTTTGCTGTAAGACAAAACTGTGATCTAAGAAACAGAGATGTCTCATTAGAAACCGACATCCATACTTGGATGTTTACAAATACAACCAAGAGAACAGCCATAACATGGCACTTGTGAAGCTTGCTCATGGTATCCAGCTCAGGGTGTCGCCTGGGAAACTAATCCATTACAAGAATACTCAACAGGTAATCTTGATGTCCTCAAAATGAAAATTCAGATATGACAGATGACCCAAAATGGATTGAGAGATTCATACATAATCCAATAAACATGCAGAACGTCACTAGAGAGAAGAGACAGAGAGAAAATGCTATAATGGTCTTTGAACATTTTGTTTCAAGTATTCTTCAGTTGCACACGACGGAATAACATTTCCGCCACTTTAGAACAGTCTCTTAACACTGTTGTTTATGAATAGTTTCTGTTAAACGAAAAAATAATAACTTTGAAAAAAACTATTTTATTTCAACTTAAAACAATCAATTTATCTTTAAAATTGTTTAAGGCAATGTTAAGGTTGAAAATTAAATCGCCTTGGAAAATTGTATTTTGCGACAGGGTCAACTAATTGAGACATAAATACATTGAAGGCCTTTGTCAGATCTATTACCTTCATTAAAAGGCGGATTGATGGCTTTAAGTTGCCTTTAAAATAATCATGTGAGAACTTTCTTGTCTTGAATGTAAGATCTGTTTAGAAGACTTTACGGGTATTTTATTCAAGATACACGACAGTAGGGATTTTTGTTTTGGTAAAAATTTATTTAGTTGAATTTTTTTGCTGAATCCCATAACTGCACTGAATCCCTTAACTTTATACTGAATCCCGTAAACGCCTTTACGTAAAGTTATCTCAGAAAAATATTGAAGGAAACATTATAGACATTTGCGTCATTTATCTGAGACCATTACAAACTTACAAAAGCATACCCTGGCGACCTTGAGTTTCATGCTTGGAAGTAACGTGATATGGGGAGCCAAGGTATGTCAAACATTGAGTGTGCATTTCGAGGTCATAATTGACTGACCTGTGTACCTTGAAAACCATTTGAGTATCTAGGTCAGTTGATAAAATAAGAATGGAGAGCTCTATATTTTAGATTTTGATGTTTTATCAATACGAATACGCCATGATTTGACAATAGTTGGCATTGGTAAAGTCTGTCTTCAAGCTCAGTCCGAAACGTATTAACGACGTCTGGGAGCTTTTTTAATACTTTTTAAATAAGAATTCAAACATTCCAGACAACTACCTAACAGCATTTTTAACAGATGCTGCAGTTACAGTTGTACATGTAAAAGACAACATCGCAATAAACTACATAAAAGATTTTTTCATTAAGATCGGAACATTAATTTTTTTGCTTCAAATTCAACTCTAACAATGAACATTGCTTGGCTGTCGCTATAAAATAAATAAAATAATTTCAAGTATCAGGCAAAAAATGTGCCAGTGTATGGGTCAGACGAAAGTTTGACAGATGCCTTCAACTTTGGGAAATGACCATGCCGAGAGGGTGTCTAGGTAAAACAATTTATTTTTCTGTCTCTACATATATTTGTTTGCATGGGCAACATTGCTTAGTAATTTGTTGGTAGAATTTTGCGGGGACCCAAAGCGCGGAGTGCCCAGATTGATTCAGCCCTTAAACAGGGGTGGTACAAGTTAACATATAATACGTGACCGCAAATATAAAACGTAAACCAGTAATATAATTACACTTGAAAAGTATTTGTATACAATGTTAGGCTCCTCTTTCGTCGATTATAAAAAAAACTGCAGTTTCAAAATACCTTCCCCGTATAAGTCAAAAGTAAATATTCAAAAATTGTTTCGTCGTCTAACAAAACCTAAATGAATAGACTTGCCAGTCAGGTTTAGGGCCAACCACTTGGAACTGCAATTCAGATCTTGAATAAAATCCACCTACCTTATAATGTCATTTTTCGATCCTACCTGAGCAGCGCTTGTCGCAACCCCTCTAAAATTGTGAGTATCGTGTCGAATTTGGAAATATCTGCGAAAAAACAAGCAATCCTTTAAAACAAAAAATGAACACACTTCTGCTATATTGTTACAGTAAAGCCAGTATTATGTTTGTCAGTGTTTGAACTGTCAAATTGAAGATTTCTCTGTAAGTTAAATTAGTATATTTTAAATCCTTTAACAACCAAAATATGCTGAAGTCATGGCTGTCCAGAGCATACTTCCAGCTGGTTTGGCCTAAAGATGTCTTCAATTATTGGTGGCTTAGCTTCTGGTGATGATCTTCAGATGCTTAAAGCTTTTAACACCAAATTTATTATTATTGAGGAATCGCATTTTCTTATTACACAAAATTTTTGCAATACTAGCCATATGATCTTTCATGTTGAAACTGACAAATCTAAGAAATTGAGGTAACTAATTCCAAAGAGGCGGAAACCGAAATGAAGCAACATTCACACGTCCAACCGCTTGAACATTCAAAACAATTTAAGTACACATCGATGTGCCAAACAAAGACTGATCAAGAAATATGTAGATCAGAGACACTACGTCGATATAGGCAGCAAGAAGACTCCAAATTAAAATGTGTTAACAGTTTGTGTAATGATTTTTAACATCAATTTAGAATATTAAACTAATGACTGGTGCACTGAGCACTTCATACAGAACGGAATAAATAACTTTGCAATCGATTATATATTAGCGCATTATAGCACCGAAACTGGATGTTATCTCCAAAGTAATGGAGCAAGACTGTAGCTACTTATGTGTTTAATAACGGGAAGGAGTATTGAACAAATATAACAAGTGTTAAGTTATTTTCAGTGGAGTGCTTTCTCTTCTTTGGATGGGGGATGGCGTTTGTTGTTGTAACGACAGTGGAGCGGACACTACTGGCATGATAGAGATTAAATCAGGGGTGGGGCGGAGTATGGACGGAGATGCGGGGCGGTAATGGAACAGGTTATAACAGAGGTGTGGAAGGGGTCGGAGTTTTTTAAGGGGATGTGGGTGTGCAAGAGGTTGTGGCAGGATTGAGGTGGGGATTGAGGTTATAATAATAATAATAACAGTGTTATGGCAGGGATGAATGTGGGGGGGGGGGGCGGGGTGAAAGTTGTGCCCGGGTTGAGGTTGACAGCAGAGGTTTTGGAGATAGAGTTTATGGCAGGGGTGAGTGTGGGTGTGTTGGTTATGGCAGGAGTGATTATGGAGGTACAGGTTATGGCAGGAATGAGTGTGGGGGTGAAGGTTGTGCCGGGGTTAGGTTGACGGCAGAGGTTATCGAGGCAGAGTCAGCAATTTTGAACAAGTTTTAAAAGTTGAAAACCATATTTTGATTACATGTAAGTAGCATAAAAGGAAGAGTGAAACATGCATATGAATCAGTGATAAATTCTACTGAGTTAACACACTATCAAAGTGGTATAAAAGGAAGAGTGAAACGTGTATTTTACCCATTCAGCAACAACAGCAACGATGACAACAGTCTACTGTCATGATTGCGATATAGCATTTCCATCTCTGGAATTGTTCGTGGCACATACATGCAAACCAGCTAGGATGAAACGTGCTCACGAAGAGCTTGTTGAGCATATTGAAGCCAAGAGACGAAAGACGGCACAAGATCGTATTGACAGACCTGATCCAGTCCTCTGCTGTGGATGTGTTAAGATATTTCCATCTTTGGATGCGTTTGAGACACATGCATGTGTAAATGTATCTCATGAAGAACATGTTTCAAAGAAAGAAAAGACAGGACAAGTAGGGAGAGGTAGAAAGCTTAGTCTTGGTGAAAACGCGCAGGAAAAAAGGTTTGAGTCTGAAGATGGATCGGATTTACTGCTTTAAATGCGACCACAAGAGAACCGGATCAAGAGACATTTGCTAGAAACGTTAAACCATGGCATGAAATGGTATATTGTGGTGCATGCACGCTTCAAGAAACTGACGGCAAATGCAGAAGGTGTTATGTTAGAACAAGTGGATAATGCCTTCATCAGCAGTCCAACATATACAGCATACAATCCAGCGGATATTGAGCAGGACTTGCCAGAATCCTATAAATAATTGTTTACCAAGTTTGATGAACATGAGCGACAAGGTTCTGGCTGGGTGTTGGATAACATACTGTATATTGAAGTGCATACAGCTACGTCAGCGCCACTAGAAGCGAATAGTTTTATTCCACTACCGAAGAAAGTAAAGAATACAGGAGGTGTGTTAAACATTCAGAATAAAGACAACAAGTGCTTCTTATATTCCTTATTGGCTCACCTTTACCCTCATTAGAGCAACTCACATCGCGTGAATCATTACACACCATTTGAGAACGAATTGAAGGTGGAAGGCATGACATTTCCCACACCGATTACGGACATTCCAAAGTTTGAAAAGGAGAATGATGTATCTATCAATGTTTATGGATATGAACATGATGTAGTTGTTCCGATACAACTAAGTCGAAACACCAGCGCGAGAGAAATCAACTTGCTTTTGATTAGCAATGACAAGAAAAGGCATTACTGTCTCATCAAGAATTTCAGCAGACTTATGGCTTATCGATCAAAGTGCAAGATTGCAGCATTTTATTGTTTCTACTGTCTTCACGGGTTTAAGCGACAAGATCTTTTAGACAAGCATCATGAAGTGTGTGGCAAGCATGGAGCACAACGCTTATCATTCCCCAAGGAACCCTTCATCAAGTTCAAGAATGTAGCCAAACAACAGCGAGCACCGTTTGTGATTTATGCAGACTTTGAATGTTTCACAAAAAAGCATGAAGAAGGAAACAAGTATCAGCATCATCGTCCAAACAGCTTTGCCTATGTGGTTGTGAGCCAGTACGACATACGTGCCCCAGTCCTATATCGAGGAGATAATGCCGTGAAAGTCTTTTTAGAACATATGGTGAATGAGCGTGATCATAATGTGCATGGCTTGCTGCAGCCAAAGGAAATGGTCATGACTCGTGAAGACAAAGAGGATTTCAAGAACGCTGTTGATTGCTACAATTTGTCATTAGCCTCTAGGAGCAGATCGTGTGAGAGATAAATGGCAAATACCGTGGAGCTGCACATAATGAATGCAACTTACAATTCCGACTTCTTCGAAAGGATAAGCAGGATGTTAAAGATTCTTTTATCATCCCTGTGTTTTTTCCACAATTTACGAGGCTATGACAGCCATTTGATCATGGAGGAAATTGGAAAGTTCAAAATGAAACCATTACAGTCATTCCCAACACCGTTGAGAAATATATTGCATTCACCATGAGCAATCTAAAATGTACAGACAGCTTTCAGTTCATGAGTACCTCTCTACAGAAGTTGGTATCCAACCTTGCGGCAGAAGGGAAAGATAACTTCCACAACATGACCTCTCACATTCACGATAGCATCCGACAAGATTTACTGTTGAGAAAGGGAGTGTATCCCTACGATTACGTGGATGAACCATTCAAGTTTGCTGAAGCACAGCTACCATCAAAGGACAAGTTTTTTAGTCAGCTTAGCGAAGAGGACATTAGCGATGAGGATTATGCGCATGCTCAGAAGGTGTGGAATACATTCAACTGTACCACATTTGGTGAATGCCACGACCTGTACCTGAAATCAGATGTGCTATTACTAGCTGACGTGTTTGAAAATTTTCGTCAAGTGTGTCTCAGCACGTATGAATTGGATACTGCTCATTACTATACAGCACCAGGACTGTCGTGGGATGCTATGTTAAAAGCGACAAAGGTGAAGTTGGAATTGATCAATGACCTTGACATGTACCAAATGGTTGAGCAAGGCATACGTGGAGGAATATCTGTGATCACGCACAAGTATGCGAAAGCAAATAATCCCTACGTAGCAGATTACAATTCTGAGTTACCAAACAACTACCTGATGTACCTCGACGCAAACAACTTGTATGGCTGGGCCATGTCACAAAGCATGCCACAAAGAGGATTTATGTGGGTGAGCGAGCCAGAATCCCTCGACTTCATGGATGTGGCAGAAGATGACGACATTGGATTCATTTTGGAAGTGGATTTAGAAGATCCCAATTCAATCCATGATCGTCATAATGACTACCCAGTGGCTCCAGAACGGAAAAGTGTCAAAGTTGGAGAATTGTCAGAGTACAGTCAGAAGCTGCGGATAGGTCTGAACATGAAAGACAAACCCAGTGAAAAGCTCATTCCTAACTTGTCTGACAAGAAGAAATATGTACTTCATTACAGGAATTTACACCAGTACGTCTCACTGGGGTTGAAAGTCACCAAAGTACATCGCGCCATCATGTTTGAACAGAGCAAATGGCTAGCAAAATACATTACCTTGAACACAGAAAAGAGAAAATTGGCTAAGAACTCATTTGAGAAAGACTTCTTCAAACTGATGAACAACTCAGTGTTTGGCAAAACCATGGAAAATGTGAGAAAGCAAATCAATGCTGAACTTGTTCACAAGGAAAAGCGGTTCAAGAAACTTGTAGCCAAACCTTCTTTCCACAAATTCAAAATTTTCAATGAAGATTTCACTGCGGTACATTTGCGCAAAGTGGACTTGCTTCTGGATAAACCCATTCAAGTTGGCTTCACCATTCTCGACCTCAGCAAAGTGCTTATGTTCAACTTTCATTACAACTACATCATGGTCAAGTATCCTAATGCCAAGTTGTTGTTCAGCGACACCGACAGCCTATGTTACGACATAGAAACGGACGATATCTACAAGTATGCAGGAAGATGCTGACCTCTTCGACACAAGTGACTATCCGTCAGATTATTTCCTACATTCCAGCGTGAACAAGAAAGTGCTTGGGAAAATGAAAGATGAGACGGCGGGTATTCCCATTGAAGAGTTTGTTGGACTTCGGCCGAAAATGTACAGTATGATGTATGGTGGGAAAGAAAAACGTACGGCCAAAGCTATCACTCGAGCGTGTCAAAGACGTATGAAACATAAGCAGTATTAAGACAGTTTGTTCAACCAAACGCAAACGATGACTACAGGACACATTATTCGAAGTCATAGTCACCAGCTTTTCTCATGGAGAAGAGGAAAGTAGCCCTCTCCCCATATGACGACAAGCGATATGTGCTGAATGATACCTATTCCACCTTAGCGCATGGACATTACAAGGCTGTGGTATAAAAAGGGGAGGTCCTCCAACGTAAGAGTTATTTGAGGTGTGAACATTGAAGAGTTAACATGGAACTTGAAAGTCGTAAGAGGTCTACAACTGATATGGATACTCTTGCAGATACAGTCAAAGACTTAAAAGTTAAAAATCCTACCACTACCATCAAGAAATTGAAAGTGGAGACGGCACCAACACCACAGTCGTGGGATGGAATGCTTTCTCTAGGAAATGGAAAGTATATCAAGATCATGAAACAAAGCAATGGGGGAATGGTAAATATTCGCAAGTAAATCAGAGATGAGGGGACTGGAAGAAACCGTCCTACGAAAAAGGGTATTTTGCTGACAATACCTGACTGGAAATTGCTGAAGAAGCAAGTGAAAAAAGTGGATAAAAGGCTTCGAAGACAAGAAGACAGCTCATAACAAGGTAAAATCATGAATGCACTCATGTTGAACGATGGTGCTTACCTTACTGTAAATGATAGGAATGAAGTGATACTAGGTTCTCGGAGAAGTTCTGATTATCGGTTTAAACCTGAAGTGTGGAAAGACTTTAAAATCGAACCGCTTAAACATGGGTTTAAACACAGACTTGACAATAAAGTGGAAGTATTGGTGACTGAATATGATTCTAACATACGTGTGACATTCTATAGAAATCTTTTACAGGATTATCCAGAGGATTATAAGGGAGTAGTGCCAGATACTTCACATATAGATTTAATCCACTTTAATATCAAGACTTACGATTCCTAGAAGCTGCTCACTCTTCACCATCATCCGAGCATAAAAACGTCTTTGCAGAAAAGGAGACAGCTCATAGTTGATCTGACTGTTGAACGAGATGGAAGACTATGTGTTGGATTATAATCCCATTACAATGGATTCTCATATATGATAAACTTATGTGATGACATTGTGCAATCTGTGTTGAAAGAACATAGAGAGAAGTTTAGGATACCTGGCTTTCTCCTAATACTCTCAAATGAATTAGAAGTGTGTGTGACTGAGAACTGTCTAGACGTGTTTGTACTATTTCGTCAATATGACGAGCTTATAGCAAGCTACGAATACCTCACCCTCAACACAGTGGAATGGTACGCTCTGTTACAAGCATTTGATTGGAAAGAACCTGACGCTTGAATTCAAAGAGGAAAGAGCGCAACTCATGCGGGGCACCAAGTCCATTGAGCTGACACATCCCATGTGCGTTATGGTGATGGACATTGACATAAATGAAGATGGATATGAACTGAAACTGTCTGAACACGACGATGTTTAAATAATAAAGTTTGGTAATGGACAGTGTTATGCTAGTTTTCATAGCATTTACAAACGTGAATGTAATGTCTATGATACATATATTAATTTAGATTGGTATGAATGGCGTGTGTTTATCGATGTATTGAATGTATTTGTAAAATAAAGGTTTAATGTAAAAAATAATTGTAAAAATGTAAATAATGTATAACACAATAAACAAAGAATGTTGTATAAAACTGTCTTGATTATTTACAATATTCATAATACAATTCACAATTACCAACTACTTAACTAATACAACTTAACTAATTCACCATCAATAAAATAATGGCTTATTATGCCTATATACAAAATCTTTTACAACAAAATCACCATCACTTCTTCTTAATACATCAATGATTTCAAAAGTACTATGTCCTCGAGCTCTTTGAATTATATAATACACACAATAAAATCCACATGTAGATGATATCTGTGTTTGTAATGGAATTGAATTATAAATGAAATTAAACTTTAAAAACTTATTCAAACTACTGTCTATAGGTAAAAGTCCATAAGAGTCAAAATATTCTGCAGTATCTTTGTCATAATATACTGCCACCCAATGCTCTCCTGGCTCATCATGATCGTCTGTGTTGATGACATAGGCACCGCGTTGTAAAGATGGTAACTGGTCCATGGAAAACACACCTTGAAACAAGTCTTTTGTCGCGGCATCATGGGATAGGATGGCTTCTATCTGCTTCGTGTTCATGACTGGTAATCGAATTGAATGCTACGATTTGCACTTATTTCAACACTGTTATCAAATTCAGCATACACCACAACATTAACTGTATTTTGCAAGGCACCAGCAAAATTAATTTCTAGTCGCAAATTCCCATGTTTGATAAGGGCATAATGATCATCACCATCATAATCAGGTGTTAAGCCAAACGAAAATAAAGCATAACCTCTAGGCCGATCTTCCCGTTTTATAATGGAACTTTTCTCACCATTCAATCTATCAAAAGATTTGTAAAGAGTTTCAAAAGCATCAAGATATTTGCCTCGATTTATATCAGGTTTGAAAGGTTAAGATGGGACTGGTTCACCATCCGTGTAAAGTTGCATAAAGTTAAGAAGAAAATAATCAAAATTGTATGGATTTCTCAATACTGTTCCAGCAAAGGCTTCATTATGAACCAGTCCAATAACAACACGTTTTGGTAATTGGCCTAAAAAGATGTTATCTTTCACAAAAGATTGAAATCCAGCTTGAATAGCTAAAATTTTACACTCTTTTCTAGCAATAATAAACTTAGCAGGACTTTTCATTAATGCATCTGCATGTCCTAACTGAATACCTGGACTAAC